>JAMZAV010002225.1:0-109376 GCA_024449915.1 Sweltsa coloradensis
TAAAACCACATATTAAATCTGATTACACGTCACTCCAACCCCCAATGACTTTCCCCCCCCCCAATAAATACTTATTGAGAATAATTAAGTAATTGCGTGAAGGCAAAAATGAAATAACCACGAGCTACAACTCACGTCGCAATCGAACTGCTGGATTAGGTCAACAGGTCCAAGGTCTACTAGATCGGCGGAGAGAGGCGGAGATCTAGTAGACCTTGCCTAGATCAGAGTCGATAAAGATGTTTCCCCGTTGGGAGGTCCTCCAACTCCTTATACCGCCCTGGGTTAAATAAAAAGTCGGTTCTTGGCGTCTGGAATCTAACGTTCCGCGCGACATCTGTATGACGATTGATGGAACTACTTCAATAAAACTACATCACTTTTCTACTAGTAGTTAACAGTCGATGACGACAAATGGCGGAAACGTCAAAATATTAAATACGATCGAATGTTGGCGAATGTTTTGGAGTGAAGCAAACTATCTTTATTGATGAGGATATTTCTGATGGAGTAGACCTAAGCTTAGGACCTAGGCCGACAATATGTATTGTTCAAGATTTCGATTTGAATGCCAAGGGCGTACTTACGTCTGAAAACTGTATTGTAGCCTTGGGCCTAGGCACACTAACGTCCGTTAGGCTAAAACAAGACATATCTCAAATTATTTCGCACGAAAATGTCAGTGACGCCTGCGCAACACTTTATAGTACAATAATAAATCAAAAGTAAATCGTTTTAAAAGACTAGGGCCCAGGGCTAATATGATTGAAATAAAATTGAAGTTTGACGTTTCGTCTGTTATTTGTTGATATCAGCGTCACTGCACATCGATAATCTACTGACCGTATTAAGCGTGCAGTGCTTTTATTAGTATCATAGTTAAGCCGCCCTCAGCGCGCAGAGGCAGAGCGTTAGATTCCGTTTTGACTTGGGAGTAAGGGGACCTCCCCAAAGGGGAAACTTCTTTATCGACTCTGCCTCAACATACCTAGTAAGAGAGGCATGAATTACACCCTGGGCAGGCATCCCACAAAAATAATAATTATTCATTAAGAGTGTTGTGGTGACCTTCATCGAGCAGAGGTTGGTCAGTTCTCCTGGTGCCTTGTGTGATCCCCCTGCGATGACATTACTCGCACACGCAACACAAAGTGGTGGGTTTCTATTTAATTTATTGGCATCTGATAATATGATTTTACAAACTTAGAAGGGGTGTATGCCTAATCAAACAAAACATGTATAATCAAATGTGGTAAAACGAGTCAAATCAGAATACATTAAAGATAATCCCGATACAAAATTAACTTAATACGATGCATTGCGCACAAAGCTTGGTTTCTCCAAATTACACGAATGTCTTCTTAAATATGGCAGCAGCTCCAACTATCTCAATTTTATTTCCCCCGTCTGGGCCCGGGGTAGAATTGGCCCAGAGCATGGCTATGCTAATCGTAAAATGCGATTC
This sequence comes from Sweltsa coloradensis, assembly GCA_024449915.1. NCBI lineage: Eukaryota > Metazoa > Arthropoda > Insecta > Plecoptera > Chloroperlidae > Sweltsa > Sweltsa coloradensis. The sequence goes on from JAMZAV010002225.1 coordinate 1,466, forward strand.
AAGAGAAAAAAGCCCACTTCGCAAACATCAGCTAGAAAGAGCGGATCTTACTCCCTGAAACTAGAGGCGAGCTCTGGCAATAGTCGTCGAGCACCTTGTCCCCTTCCTTTGACGACTCCCCGGCGACGATGACAATGACACAACGAACAATGACAAAGACGATGACGACCGCGACGTCAGAAACCCCTCTTCCCCCCCTTACCCGTGGATGGTTCTGACCAGCATAGGCTCCTCCTCTCCCCCCCCCTTAGGCTAGAGTGGTGCATTATGACCTAACGGTTGACGCGTCCTTAATCCAAATAAACCAAAAACAGAAATAATTTGTTTAATCAAATTTTCCCCGTCTGGGCCCAAGTAGAATTGGCCCAGAGCATGGCTCTGCTAATCGTAAAAGGCGATTCAAGAGAAAAAAATCCACCTCGCAAACAATAGCTAGTATGAAGTGAAGTATTTTACTCCCCGAAACTAGAGGCGAGCTCTGGCAATCGTCGACGATGTTGACAATGACACCACGAACGATTACGAAGACAATGACGATTTCGACGTGAAAACCCCTTTTATTCCCCTTACCCGTGACTGTATCTGACCAGCATGGGCTCCTCCTCCCCCCCCCCCTAGGTTATAGTGGTGCATTATGACCTAAAGGTTGACGCGTCCTTAATCCAAAAAAAGGTTTGTCAAATGTAAATCACATTAACAATATTTTATTTTTCAAGTAGACCGGGGACCTTGCCCCCTTCCCTTGACGACCCCCCCGGCGAAGATGACAAAGACACAACGAACAATGACAAAGACGATGATGACCGCGACGTGAGAAAGCCCCCTTCCTCCCCTTATCCGTGGCTGGTTCTGACCACAGCATGGGCCCATCCTCCCCCCCCCCCCCTTTAGGCCAGAGTGGTGCATTATGACTTGACTATTGACGCCTCCTGAATCCAAACAAACCAAAAAAAAAAATTCAGTCTTTTATAAGGGTGAAATACTTTCTAAATTCTTCGTCCGAAGTAATTATTATTACTAAATTTTGTTCACATAAAAGACGTGTTTTAATTTGATATTTTCACATCCCTAGAAAACAAGCTTTACCCCTGCTTTAGATAACATAACTGAGTCATTAAACAACGTAAAGTAATTTATTATACAACGTTTATTCATATCTTTTTTTTCTTTCAAATAAATCATTTTTCTTTTGCTATTTTCATCACCAACGTTTCCCATCACCAACAATCCCGTTCTTTCATAATCCTCTCACGTAGAGAAGAGGTGGTATTGTCTAGACTTCGTATAGGCCACACACGCCTAACACACGGATATCTCTTAACCAGAGAAAAGGTTATGCCCAAATGTGACACATGTGATGTACCTTTAACCGTACATCATATGCTAGCAGAATGTACCAAATATGATGCCTTGCGCATGCAATTTGATCTCTCCCAATCATATGAAGAACTTCTATCATATGATAACGGTGACAAACTTTCCAAATTTCTCATCCAAAGTAATCTATTTAACAAACTTAATAAACTTCATACACATTTCTTTCTTTTCTTTATTTTCATTTACATGCATAACTTTTATTTTGCTATTACTTTCTTCATCTTCAATTTATTTTGTTATTTATACACTTAGAAAACAATCTAATCATCAAACATACCTGCATTAACTCTTCTAATTTACTTCATTCACAGGCGGCGCAATATGACCTAACCGGTTGAAGCGCCCTAGTTAAAAAAAATAAATAAATAAAAAAATAAACAAATTAAAAAAAAAAAAAAGAAAACAATATAGTCATTAAATCAAACACACTATAAACTCATTTCATTAACTTTTAATATCACTGGCGGCGCAATATGAACTAACCAGAGAACACGCCTAGTTCTCACGTTGTCGTAATATTGGCATGCAACGAATCGGTAATAACTAATTAGATTGCTTTATTGTCTGCAACAGACTACAAGTGGTGCAAAACAAGATTCTTCGTGTATCCCTTTGCTCGCTCCCCCCGTCTGGGCCCGGGGTAGAATTGGCCAAGAGCATGGCTCTGCTAATCGTTAAAGGCAATTCAAGAGAAAAAGTTCAACTCGCAAACATCAGCTAATGGGTAAGAGAGTATTAAATCCAATACTTGAGGCAAGCTCTGGCAATCGTCGTAGGATATACTCCTTCCTCCTGGGTGGTTCTGACCAGCATAAGTTTTTCCTCCTTATATCTCCTAGGCTTAAATGGCGCATAATGACCTAATGGTTGACGGGCACTTAACCTTAATAATTCCAAACAGTCAGAGGGGATGTCCATTACTTCTATAAACCAAACTTAAACGAACTAAAACCGAACTTGAAGGGATACCAAACGGAGTAGGTTAATACTAAAATATAGTGATCAAGTCTGGACCTCCACCTAGACAATATGTTACTTCTAGTCCGGCCCTACCACCATACAAAAAAATAATATTTTTTATTTGAACCCGGAATTTGAGAACCTATTATTGACTTTTCAAATTTTGGGTACCTCACACCACAACAAATTTGTAAAAAAAAAAAAAATCGAACTATGAACTTTATTTTTCACTTGAAATAGGTTATTACTTTTAAAGTACGAATCAAGTATATGAGAACATCCCTATATAATATGTTTTACCCACGCGTAAGATAACCTAGGTCTAGCTGAAGCAAAACTGTTCAGAGGGGACGCTGAGCTTGGTCCAACTCATATGCGCGCACTCAGGTGTTGATGATTTCTGCAGAACGGTTAGTAATATCGTTACCAAATAGGGCATGGATCTTAATAAATTACTTATATATTGAAATCCGCAATTGGTTGCAAAAATTAAGCTTGAAAGATCCATTGCGAAACATAAGTCCAAAACGTGTAAGTCCATAACGTGAACCCCCGTCTGGGCCCGAGGTAGAATTGGACCAGAGCATGGCTCTGCAAATAGTAAAAGGCCATTCAAGAGAAAAATTCCACCTCGCAAACTATCAGCTAGAATGAAGGGTAGTATTTAAACTCCCCGAAAATAGAGGCGAGCTCTGGCAATCGTCGTCGGGGACCTTGTCCCCTTCCCATGACGACCCCTCGACGACGATGACGACAATGACACCACGAACGATGACGAATACAATGACGACCGCGACGTAAAAAAAACCCCTTTCCTCTCCCTAGTCATGGCTTGTTATGATAAGTCTAGGCCTGTCTTCTTCATATTCACCAGGCAAGAGGAGCACATTATTAACTACCATACAAAAATGCAAAAACTTGCAAAAAAGGGGCCAAGCCGAAAACGAGGAAGATACAAGTGGCTCAACTGCATAAAGTAGTGAGATCTAGAAGTGTGGCCAAGCCCATTATTTTGCTTAAAATAATAAATATATTTATTAATTATATAAAACATTAATAATATCATTATCTTTATTATTATCTAACAGTAATTATGAAATAAATATATTAACAAAAATAACATAAAACATTTAAATAAATTTATTGAAACATTAACATGTGGAAATATCAAAATAAACAGTCGCCATTCAAAATTAAAGGCTTGGACGATGGATTTAGGTTGGTTGTTTTGGTTAGTCAGTAACGACAACCAAGTTAAAAATTCATCGACCAAGCTTTTAATTTTAAATGGCGTCTGTTAATTTTTATATTTCCACATGTAAATGTTTTAATAAATTTATTTTATGTTTTATGATATTTTAGTTAATATATTTATTTCATAATTATAGTTAGATAATTATATGGATATTGATATATTATTGGTTTATTACATAATTAATAAATATATTTATTATTTTAAACAAAAAAATGGGCTTGGCCACACTTCTAACCCAGCAATACATCGTGGGGTGCAGATAGGACTTGCATGATGAGAATTTACGGATCTCTAGTTTACTCCAAGATGGACTTTGGATGTTTTGTGTCTCTTCAACCAGTAACACAACCCTTAAATTTCTAGACACTGTCCACCATTGTGGTCTTCGTCTTGCTCTTGGTGCATTTCGAACAAACCCGGTAGTCAGCTTGTAAGCCGAGTCAGGTGTGTCCTCCTTGGCAGAACGGCGAAACCTCTTGATGGGTACGTACGTAATGAAAATTAAATCTATGCCTAACCATCCATCAAACCGTGATGTTTTCAATGTAAAATATATCAGATACTTTGATAACAAACCGATGGCAACCCTTCTAACGGGGTTTAGATGTAAACTTTTGTTAAATCTTCTACATTTTAATCTGCCAACTGTTTTTAATTTTGTTTTTAGTAATAACCCGCCCTGGTCTATACCAGAGCCAATTATTCTATTCGATTTTTGTCGTTTTGATAGAAACTCTACTTGCGATACTGTATTCAAAATCAACTTAAGAAAGATTTGCTATGAACATCAAAGGTTTACTTTGGTATTCACAGATTGCTCCTAATTTACAACAAGGTTTGAAGTGCCTTTTATTGCTCCACCTTAACTGAACGTTTCAGGCTAAGCGACGTGTGTTCAGTTTTCACTGCAGAGTTATTCGCCATCCGTGAAGCTCTTAAATACATTCTACATTGTCGTTGTGGAGAATAATTTTTGTGTTAAGATAGCTTTCGTTCACTTCAAGCTATAAAACTCATGTATTCTAGTCATCATTTGGTACAAGACATGCAATACTTTTTAGAAAAACTAACCTCTAAGGGATACATAATAGTGTTTTGCTGGATAACTGGACACGTGGGCATAGAGGGAAATGAACACGCTGATAGGGCTGCTGAGGAAGATTCCCGGCGTCGCGACATTGATTTCAATCTAGTTCCCGTTCCAGATGTCAAGAGTGGACACAAGCAAAGATTGTTGGATTTGCGACAAGCATCTTGGGATGTATTGCAAAATAACAAATTGCGTAGTATGATGCCCACATTGACTTATAAAATTCGTCCACCTACGTATCGACTCAAACATAGAGAAGAGGTGGTATTGTCTAGAATTCGTATTGGCCACACACGCCTAACTCACGGATATCTCTTAACCAGAGAAAAGGTTATTCCCATATGTGACACATGTGATGTACCTTTAACCGTGCATCACATGCTAGCAGAATGTGCCAAATATGATGCCTTGCGCACGCAATTTGATCTCTCCCAATCATATGAAGAACTTCTATCATATGATAACGGCGACAAACTTTCTAAATTTCTTATCCATAGTAATCTATTTAACAAAATTTAATTCACATCATACACATTTCTTTCTTTTCTTTATTTTCATTCACATACATAACTTTTATTTTGCTATTACTTTCATCATCATCATTTTATTTCCTTATTTATACACTTAGAAAACAATCTAATCATCAAACATACCTGCATTAACTCTTCTCATTTACTTTCATTCACAGGTGGCGCAATATGACCTAATCGGTTGAAGCGCCCTAGTTTATCACGTCGTCGTAGTCCTTCTGCATCTGCATGGCATCGCTTTTAATACAATCACCTGAAATCACAGAAAATCACCCACGCTCAGATGTACTTCGAAACGAAATCTAGGTTCTGACAATATATATATATATATATATATATATACCGATACACGGCCCGTGGACGGTCAATCACATAACCAATATTTTGATTCTATAGTAGGCCATAATAATAAAATTAACTTCGTTATAACGGACATCTTTTTCACTCTTATTTTTAAAACTTAAAAATAAACAAATCAAACTATTTTTATTTACAATCTAGCAGGCGGCGCAATATGACCTAGCCGGTTGAAGTGCCCTAGTTTCTCACGTCGTCGTCTCTTGGTGCTACTAGGTCACTCTATGTTCTCTAGCATGGCTCTGCTAATCGTAAAAGACGAGGAAAGAGATGAAGTCGATCTCTCAAACATCAACTAGTAACGAGTGGAGTACTCCGTGAACTAGAGGCGAGCTCTGGTTGTCGTCGTCGGTGACACCTCCCCCTTCCCGCTACGACGATGACAATGACGCAGCCCCCCCCCCGGGCCACACTCCCATTATGTTGTTTGTGGAACACCTTGGAAGCCCACCACAAGTATATTCTTGTTGCGTACGCTTCTGAACTACCACACAGCATTACTTTATTGGCACCCGTCTGGGCTTGGGATAGAAATTAGCCAAACATCAGCTATTATGTATGGGAGTATTAACTACCCGAAGAGGCGAGCTCTGGCGGCCGTCGTCGGGACCTCTCCCCCTTCCCTTGAAGACATCTCCGACGGCGACGTCCATGACAACACCAGAGTCTATAAAGAAGTATCCCAGTTGGGGAGGTCCTCCAACTCCCTATACCGCCCTGGGTTAAATAAAAAGTCGGTTTTTGGCGTTTGGAATCTAATGTTCCGCGCGACTCTGTGTGACGATTGATGGAACTACTTCAATAAAACTACGTCACTTTTCTACTAGTAATTAACAGTCGTTGACGACGAATGCCGTGAAATGTCAAAATATTAAATACGATCGAATGTTGGCGAATGTTTTGGCATAAAGCAAATTCTCTTTATTGATGAGGATATTTCTGATGGAGTAGACCTAATCTTAGGACCTAGGCCGACAATATGTATCGTTCAAGATTTCGATTTGAGTGCCTAGGGCGTACTTACGTCAGAAAACTGTATTGTGGCCTTGGGCCTAGGCTACACTTACGTCCGTAAAGCTTAAACAACCCATATCTCAATTTATTTCGCACGAAAATGTAAGTGACGCCTGCGCAACACTTTATAGTACAATAATAAATCAAAAGTAAATCGTTTTAAAAGGCAAGGGCCTTGGGCTAATATGATTGAAATAAAATTGAAGTTTGACGTTTCGTCTGTTATTTGTTGATTCATAGATATCTTAACACCTATAGTAGGCTAGATACGCAGTCTTCAATACCTCCGCACAGGCGCGAGTGTACCAAATTGAAGCGTCAATCCCACCCATTCAAGATGGCGACTTGGCGTTTAAATTTATGCTTTTTGAATGCAATAAAGTACTTTACTGGATTGTTTGATATGGTTTTAGCTTGTGCAGCATGGTATTGAACAAACAGAAACAATGCAAAGTTATTGCATACGGGAATTTAGTAATCATTTGGTGTTAAAGTCTAAAATGCTCACCAGCCAAACTGGCGGCCATCTTTAAAAATATTTTTTCGACTAATCGCTCTCATCTAATTAACATGCAAACTCACCCATTCAAGATGGCTTCCAATTGGCCCGGAAGTGGACCGCTGACTGCTAGTCTAGCCAATTATGTGGGATGTCTATGTGTTGATTTCAGCGACACTGCACATCGATAATCTTTTGACCGTATTTAGCATGCAGTGCTTTTATTAGTTTCACATTTGAGCCGCCCTCAGCGCGCAGGACGTTAGATTCCGTTTTGACTTGGGAGTAAGGGGGCCTCCCCAACGGGGAAACTTCTTTATCGACTCTGGTCCATGACAACACGAACGATGACAATGACGATGAAATCTGCTCTTTATTAGTAATTAAGATAGGTGTATAACGTACGAATTAAAGTAATAATTATAGGCCTAATCATAATGTACTTAATGCGCTGGGTACTTCGTGCAAGGCGAAATTTCATATTGTTTGTTAGTGAATTTTTATTTTTTGTATTCTGTTTTTTTGTACATTTGGTAATTTAACAATTTGTAAATTCGGTAAAAGAGAGTTAAATTTGTAAATTTGGTGTATAAATATGTGTGGTAATGTACTCAGATGAGCGCTATTCTCTATAAACAAACGATCTACGTGGCCGTGACTTACGAGAATCGTGTTGTTTACGTTGTGAACGAAGGCGGTGAGTCCAACAAGCCGATGCCAGTGTTGCTTTTGTTTCTGTTAGGAGCTTCACTTAAGGCGTATGTGTTCATATGAGTTGTGGCATTTGAACGGAACAGATATTTATAAATAACTTTGTATTCAAATCAGGGAATCTACAGAGCTCGTGTTCTTATTATAAGTCTTGTCGCACAGAGAATCATTGGACGTGGCACTGTGAACCAGCCTAGGACCCGGGAGAAGATATCCAGCATCGCTCTGCCCAGCGACCGAGGTGTCTACAACCATCTTAGTTGGCGTGTGCGTCTTGATACAAGAAATAACTCAGATTGGGAAGTGCAACTCGTGACTTTGTCGTGGTTTCACCTGCTAGAAAGAGTGGATACAAGCAAAGATTGTTGGATTTGCGACAAGCATCGTGGGATGTGTTGCAAAATAACAAATTGCATAGTGTGATGCCCACATTGACTAACAAAATTCGTCCACCTACGTCTCGACTCTCACGTAGAGAAGAGGTGGTATTGTCTAGAATTCGTATAGGCCATACACGCATAACACACGGATATCTCTTAACCAGAGAAAAGGTTATTCCCATATGTGACACATGTGATGTACCTTTAACCGTGCATCATATGCTAGCAGAATGTGCCAAATATGATGCATTGCGCACGCAATTTGATCTCTCCCAATCATATGAAGAACTTCTATCATATGATAACGGCGACAAACTTTCTAAATTTCTCATCCATTGTAATCTATTTAACAAAATTTAATTCACATCTTACACATTTGTTTCTTTTCTTTTTTTTCATTTACATACATAACTTTTATTTTGCTATTACTTTCTTCATCATCAATTTATTTTGTTATTTATACACTTAGAAAACAATCTAATCATCAAACATACCTGCATTCACTCTTCTCATTTCCTTTCATTCACAGGCGGCGCAATATGACCTAACCGGTTGAAGCGCCCTAGTTTCTCACGTCGTCGTCGTTGCTAGAATGAGAGAAGGCAACTAAAGAAAACTAAAATACAACTACGAGATGACGACAGCGACGTGAGAATCTCCCCCCCCCCCTCACCGCCCCCTACCGTGGCTGGTTCTGACCAGCATGGCCCTTCCTCACATACCCCCTAGGCTAGAGTGGTGCATCATGACCTAACGGTTGACGCGTCCTTATTCCAAATAACAAAAAACAACAATTTATGAATTCAAAATTCAATTCAAAAGTATATAAAAAGTATATATTTAAAAAAATCATTGTTTTTGTGCTATTACATAATTTATTTCGTTATCTTTGCTTTCATAAACAGAGATAACAATATAGAACTAACACACAACAAATCCAATGTATTACCTTTCATCACACGCGGTGCCATATGACTTAGCTTAACCGGTTAAAGCGTCCTAGTTTGAGTAGTTTCTCTCGCAGTCGTCCGTATGAGAACACACACGAATGGTGTAGAAAATGTCAAGAGCATGGCTCTGCTATTCATAATTTTCAACAAACTTTAGCTAGTAAGTATAGAGAATTTTAATAATAATACTCCCTGAAACTAGAGGCGAGCTCTGGCAATCGTCGTCGGGGACCTTGCCCCCTTCCCTTTGACGACCCCCCGGCGACGATGACAAAGACACAACGAACGATGACAAAGACGATGACGACTGCGACGTGAGAAACCCCCCTTCCTCCCCCTACCCGTGGCTGGTTCTGATCATCATGGTCCCCTCCTCCCACCCCCCTTAGGCTAGAGTGCTGCATTATGACCTAACGGTTGGCGCGTCCTTAATACAAATAATAAAAAAAAAAACACTCAACCCGACATATGTTGGAGCTGAGTGATGATGATTATTATTATAACTTAAAACAACATAATCATCAAACATACCACAAAATCATTTTATTACTTTTCAATACCTCAGGCGGCGCAATATTACCTAACCGGTTGAAACGCCCTAGTTTCTCATGTCTCTCTATTATCGAAGGGCTAACTGATGTCCTATCCGAGGCCGTCGCTATACTCACTACGGCCTCGTCCTATCCCACAGCTAGGCACCTGACGAGGGAAAACATTTTCTGCTTCTCAAAGTCTTCGTGAGAATTTATATTTCCCTTCAGTTATTATAAACTATCAAGCATTATGCACCTTGTAAATAAATGTATAGGGAGCAAGTTGAAGTTGAGAGTGAAAAGCTTTTGATCGTTAAAGGCGAGAAAAGACGCATCGTCCGTCTAGCAAACATCAACTATTAATAAGGTCTGGCGGTTGTCGTCGGGAACCCTCCCGTTCCCTTGACGACCTCCCCGACTACGTCGACCATGACAACACGAACGATGACAAAGACCATGCACCCGCCTGGGCCGAGGTAGAATTTGGCTCAGAGCATGGCTCTGCTAATCGTACAAGGCGATTCAAGAGAAAAAGTCCACCTCGCAAACATCAGCTAGTATAGGGGAGTATATTACTCCTCAAAACTAGAGGCGATCTCTGGCAATCATCGTCGGGGACACCGGCCCCTTCCCTTGACGACCCCTCGACGACGATGACAGTGACAAAACGAACGGTGACAAAGACGAAGACGAACCCGACGTAAGAACACCACCTTTCCTCCCGCTACTCGTGGCTGGTTCTGACAAGCATAGGCCCCTCCTCCTAAAAATCCCCTAGGCTAGAGTAGCGCATGCTGTCTTATCGGTTGAAGTGTTGTGATTGTTTTCTCTTATTACTTTAGAAAATCCATTCTATTCCTCGTCTGGGCCCAGGGTAGAATTGGCCCAGATCATGGCTCTGCTAATCGTAAAAGGCGATTCAAGAGAAAAAGTCCACCTCGCAAACATCAGCTAGTTCGAGCGGAGTATATAAACTCCCCGAAACTAGAGGCGAGCTCTGGCAATCGTCGTCGGGGATTTTGCCCCCTTCTCTTGACGACCCCTCGACGACGATGACGACAATGACACCACGAACGATGACGAAGACAATGACGACCGTTACGGAGAACCCTCTTTCCTCCCCTTACTCGTGGCTGGTTCTGACCAGCATGGGCCCCTCCTCCCCCCCCCCCCCTAGGCTAGAGTGGTGCATTATGACCTAACGGTTGACGCGTCCTTAATCCAAATAAACCAACAAAAATCCTTTTCTAAATATAGATTTAATACAAAAAACAATTAAACAAAATATTTTATTCTTCTACCTTTATCACAGACGGCGCAATATGACCATACCGGTTTGAGCGCTCTAGTTTCTCAAGTCGTCATGTTTGATGTTTCCAATTGTTCGCCCTTATTACCAACTGATTGTGCATTCTGATGCAAGATTTTTAATTATTTTATCCTCTCCACCACATCGGTATTTTCTGTCAAATCTAGGGCTGTTGTTTGGTATTCAATGGTGAGCGGATTGACCAAAGAGCGTCCGTGTCAATCTCTAACCCATCTGCCTGCCACCTACCTGTGACCGCTGCCAATCCTCTTATACCAGTTTGCTATTGCTACCGATCTTCTTTTATGCAAAACTCATTAACATACTATCACTACAACACACCTGTCAGGGTCTGGGGTAGAATCTGTCCCCAGAGCTTGACTCTGCTTATTGTAAAAGGCGAATCAAGAGGAAATATTGTACATCTTAACATCAGCTAGTTTGTAAAGGAGTATTTTACTCCCCGAAACTAGAGGCGAGTTCTGGTAAACGGCGTCGGGGACACCATCCCCTTCCCTTGACGACCTCCTTGACTTCGACGAAGTTTATGACAACACGAACGACAAAGACGATGACAACCGCGACGTGAGAATCCCGCTTTTTTCCCCTTAACCGTGGCTGCTTCTGACGAGCGTGGGATGTTCTTTCCCTCTTATCTACCCTATAGGCTAGCCGCAAGAGTGACGCCTCTTGACCTAACTTTTCATATACCATTAAACAGAAACAAAAACACAAGAATCATTCTCAGTTGGACGACGCACAGTCAGACGAGCTCTCCCCCGTCTGGGCCCGGGGTAGAATTGGCCATAGAGTTAGAGCTAGAGATATAGCACGCCTATACCGGCAGCTATAGCCGCCATTGGCAGATTGAAGATTCCAATATGGCCGAATGATTGGGCAAAATTTGGCGGATGTTTAAACTAACATATTGGCATTATGGATTATAACTCCCTTTTTCCTAGAAAGTAGGCTATAGTTATTGATAGGGAGAAGTGAAAGGAAGCAAAAAACGGATGCACAACAAAAACACGTTTTCAACTGCTTTTGATGATGAAAATGATGATGATGGCATTTAATTGAGTAATGTACTAACATCAGTATGAATACTACTAATACTAGTACAAACATCGGAACTTTTTGGTTGGTATGGACCAGTTTTAACACTGTTTTTCTTCAATAAAACCAACGAAAAACATCCTAAAATGAGTAATATTTTATAAATAGTGATTTATATTATTAAAAAATACACGTTCTTGTTTCATTTCATTCTGTGTTATTTGAAAGCTTTAAGTAGCGAGGAGTGACGCGGCCTAGGCCTAGGCCTATGAGGAGTAAACTGGGCATTTGTCATCATAAAAATGAAAATAGCCAACATTGGAAATAGTACCAATCATTTTCACTAAAAAACTCCACCTACAAAACCTTTAACGTCGCTATTTTAAATATAAAGGACTTTCAACGGAAAAAGTACTTTTGTTTAAAATAGCGACGTTAAAGGTTTCGAAGTTTTTTTGTTTCTATAACACCAAAAACGTGATGATTCTATTTTGGATTTTTTTTAAAGTTATTGTGATGTTACTTGCAGTGAGTAGAACATTCTCAGCACGGTAGGCCTAAAATGGCGCCCGAAAACAGTGAAATATGCGAGTGATTAGTAAGAGTAATTACCCTATATAATTTTATATTTTGTGAGTGATTAGTGTTAGTAAATCGTTAAAAATGAGTTATTTTTTATTTATTCTCATTTGAAGTTGTGTTTCATGTTTTTAATGGAAAAAAACAAGGTTAAAAAACTGGTCTAAACCAACCGAAAAAGTTCCCAAATATCAGCTAGTAAGAGAGGCAGTATATTACTCCCAGAATCTAGATGCGAGCTCTGGCGGTCGTCGTCGGGAACATTCCCCTTCCCTTGACGTCCCCGTGGCGACGATGACAATGACACAACGAACGATGACAAAGACAATGACGACCGCGACGTGAGAAACCCCCCTTCCTCCCCTTACCCGTGGCTGGTTCTGACCAGCATGGGCCCCTCCTCCCCAACCCCCTTAGGCTAGAGTGGTGCATTATGACCTAACGGTTGACGCGTCCCTAATCCAAATAAACCAAACCGACGATGACGACAATGACAACACGGACGATGACACAGACGAAGACGACCACGTCGTGGGGGAGGGAACCACCAACCCCTGCCCTCTCCATACCCTCCCTTTCCCTCTGTCCTTTGCCTGAGCCCGGTCTGATTTCGTCAAAGGCCACAGGCCCCCCCTCCCCCCCTTGCCCCCGCGGCCACCTACTCCCATGCCCTCTTCTGCTTGTGGCTGGTTCTGACCAACACAAGCCTGTCCACCCCGCGTCTCCCCACGTCACCCCTTACGTTCCTTCCCTTCGGAAAATATATAGTTATAAAGTATAGGGCCTAATTAATAAACAACTACATTATCATACGAGGCACAATATGACCTAACGGTTTACGCGCCCTTAAACCTTAAAAACATTTAACATTCAAAATTCACTTTCATCTTTATCATTATAATTTATAATTTCAGAAACCAACATTTAAAAAAAAACAGACACTACTATTTCACAACATCCGAGGCAGAGCCCTAGTTTCTCATGTCGACTGACAGCGATGGTGGTGATTGTTAAAGGCGATTTAAGAGAATAAGCCTATCTCGCATACATTAACTAGTGAGATAGGTAGGTTAAACTTCTATAAACTAGAGGCGATCCCTGGCAGTCGTCGATTGAAACACATCCCCTTAACTTGACGACTTCCCCAGCGACGATGACAATGACACAACGAACGACGAAAATGACTATGACGACCGCGACGTGAGAACCACCCCTTTCCCTCCCCCTACCCGTGGCTGGTTCTGACCAGCATAAGCCTCTCCTTCCCACATCCCCTATAGGCTAGAGTGGCGCATTATGACCTATCGGTTAACGCGCCTTGAATGCTGCTTTGAATGATTCTGCTTATCATAAAAGGCGGGGAAATAGATATAACGTTTATCTCATCAGTTAGCATGTGGAGAATTTTGCATCCTGAAACTAGAAGCGAGCTTTGTCGGTCGTCGTCGGGGACCTCTCTCTCTTCCCTTGACGACCTCGCCAACGATGAAGATCATGACAACACGAACGGTGACAAAAACAATGACGACCGCGATGTAAGAATTTCTCACACTGCCCGTGGCTGGTTCTTACCATGGGCTTCCCCACCCCACGTCCCCTAGGCTAGAGTAGCGCATTATGGCATAACGGTTGACGCGCCCTTAATCAAAATAAAATAAAACTTAAAACTAAAAATACTTTTTTAATATCTCATTCAAAGAAATTTATTTAACAAAATTTAATTCAAACATATTTTTTCATTAAACACACCAACAATTTATTTCATAAGCTTACCATATCACAGGCGGTTGAACCGGTTGAAGCGCCCTAGTTTCTCACGTCGTTGTCAGCCGTTCCTGTTGGAGCTTATTCTTTAGTTAGAACATGGCCCAGGGTATTGTGAGAGGCCGACGATAGGCAACCGCAAAGACCATTCAGCCAGTAAGATAATACGAGTTTAGTGTAGACCATGCATAGTTATTATTATGAATTGCAAATTACGCCGTGAATTACATTTTCTATGCAATTTTCAAAATCTTAAATCACTTGTAAATTATACTTAAATTCAACTAGGTTAATAAGGAACAAACGATAAAATGAGGTAAACTACCCTATAAGTGAACTAACTATTATTTATATACATCGTTAATCCCCCGTCTGGGCCCGGGGTAGAATTGGCCCAGAGCATGGCTCTGCTAATCGTAAAAGGCGATTCAAGAGAAAAAGTCCACCTTGCAAACATCAGCTAGCAAGAAGGGTAGTATATTACTCCCCGAATCTAGAGGCGAGCTCTGGCAATCGTCGTCGGGGAGGTCGTCAAGGGAAGGGGGCGACCTCCCCGACGACGATGACAAAGACAATGACACCACGAACAATGACAAAGACAATGACGACCGCGACGTGAGAAACCCCCCTTCCTCCCCTTTCCCGTGGCTGGTTCTGACCAGCATGGGCCCCTCTTCCTCCCCCCCCCCCCCCCTAGGTTAGAGTGGTGCATTATGACCTAACGGTTGACGCGTCCTTAATCCAAATAAACCAAACATCCCCTTAACTTGACGACTTCCCCAGCGACGATGACAATGACACAACGAACGACGAAAATGACTATGACGACCGCGACGTGAGAACCACCCCTTTCCCTCCCCCTACCCGTGGCTGGTTCTGACCAGCATAAGCCTCTCCTTCCCACATCCCCTATAGGCTAGAGTGGCGCATTATGACCTATCGGTTAACGCGCCTTTAATAAAAAAACTTAACCAATGGTTCTGACTGGCATGGAACTTTCCTCCCCATAGTGGAGCATTATGTCATTACGGTTAACGCGCCCTAATTGCTGCTTTGAATGATTCTGCTTATCATAAAAGGCGAGGAAAATAGATATAACGTTTTTCTCATCAGTTAGCATGAGGGAGAATTTTGCATCCTGAAACTAAAAGTGAGCTCTTCTGGTCGTCGTCGGGGACCTCTCTCACTTCCCTTGACGACCTCGCCAGCGATGAAGATCAAAACGACAAGAACGGTGACAAAAACGATGACGACCGCGATGTGAGAATTCCTCACCCCGCCCGTGGCTGGTTCTGACCATGGGCTTTCCCATCCCACGTCCCCTAGGCAAAAGTAGCGCATTATAGCGTAACGGTTGACGCACCCTTACTCCAAATAAAATCAAACTAAAAACTAAAAATAATTTCTTAATTTCTCATTCAAAGGAATTTATTTAACAAAATTTAATTCAAACATATTTTTTCATTAAACACACCAACAATTTATTTCATAAGCTTACAATATCACAGGCGGTTGAACCGGTTGAAGCGCCCTAGTTTCTCACGTCGTTGTCAGCCGTTCCTATTAGAGCTTCAGTTAGAACATGGCCCAGGGTATTGTACGAGGCCGACGATAGGCAACCGCAAAGCCCATTCTGCCAGTAAGATAATACGAGTTTAGTGTAGACCATGCATAGTTATTATTATGAATTGCAAATTACGCCATGAATTACATTTTCTATGCAATTTTCAAAATCTTAAATCACTTGTAAATTATACTTAAATTTATAGTCCGGGATCTATACGGAAATTTGAGGCCGAACCTAGACAAATTGCAACAGAAGCGAATTTGGTATCATTGGATTCAGAAAACAAAACTTAATAACCTATAACGAAACCCCTAAAATTCCTATGGGGTGAGTGGGTCAAATCATCCCCTAAATGAATACTGTAATAAAATCGAATTTAAAAAAATGCATTTTTGGAACCTAGTATCCATGGTATGTAATCAAAGCTTTTGTAAGGGTCTTTCGAATAAAAAATATAATAATTGTTTAAAATTAATTTTATGGCCAGCAGAGGTCAATGAAGGTCAAATTTTGTATTTTTTCATTTTTTTTTTGTAAACGATTTTCTATTAGCACAATAACGTTTGATGATTGTCTCATTGTTGTAAATAATTAGTAAATAGGCCACACTTGATACGGTATAAGTCAATTATGGCAGAAAAAGGTTATTATTACAATCTGTAGGGCCATGAACCTACGAGTATGTAGTCAAAAATATGTTTACTTACGTTTAGGCGCACCCAAATCTAATAATGTAATTTACCGATAGAGGTTTCTCACGTACTACGCAACGAGACTATATTTCGGGACGTACCTGGATGAAAATTTACACTTTAAAATCCTTACCGAAGATTTTATTCATGAATTTCCTTAAATATATTCGGTGAAATCTCAGATAAAGCCCCATAATATAGCCCTTGGTTATGTTATTTCCACCAAATGTCCACCCCATAAATAGTAAACACTGAGGTTGTCTACGGGAAGATTTTATTTCGCAAAACCTATAACCTAGGTGCCCGCTATAGGGTACTATACACTCAGGTACCTCGTAAAAAAACACGTTTTTGGAGTTTTCAGGTGTTTCCCAGCGCCATGAAACGTGAAATGAACTTTAAATACGTCATAATCAGAGCTATGCATCCCAGTAAACACAACACCACTCAGAGAGGTGTTTATTTTCGTCACTTAGCTCACAAAGACAGTCCCCACACATTGTGAGCAAAATGTGAGATGAATGTGACTGAATTAAATATTCCATGCAAAAATGCAACACTTTGAGACCTCTCTATTAGCACACAGAGTTAACCCAATATGAGCAAATGTATTTCTGCTCTCAGAGTATTATCAGAACTGTCACTTTGCTACTACATTTTATCTACATCAAAAGTCCTCACGTCTGTGATGACTTTAAGAGCTGTTTGTGAGCAGAATTTGTATTTGTTTATTTTGATGGAATTCACTCACATTGTGTGAGGTTTTGAGTCGGATTTAATAAGTACCTTTGTTATGATATTTATCCCAACACAATGGTTGTTATTTGTGAGCAATTATTTGTCACATTGTTACCTCCCCAACACAACTCGGATACCTTACTTTAAGCTGAATTTAATAAACTCAGAGAAGTACCTGAACTGTCACTTTGATAACACTTTTTATTTGCGTCCAAAAGTCCACACATCTGAGATGACTTTAAAAGCTGTTTGTGATCAGGATTTGATTTTTTTTTTTTTGTTATTCGCTCACATTGTGTGGGGTTTGAGTAGGATTTGATATGTACCTTTGTGATGATATTTATACTGCATCATCCATATATTGTATATCCAACTTCATATTTACTGTTAACAAATTATTAAGGATGTTAACGCAAATGTCTTCATTATCGGTTCAGTAAAAATAGTTTACTATTTTTTGGTTTTAGGTTCGAACCGGTTTGATGATGCCCTGATTGGAATTGCACTAAATGAATCATAATTCTGAAAGTAAAATACTCTAAATTAGTAAGAGATAACTGACACTACTCATAATGGATTAATATTATCCTACGATAAATTCCCGCGAGCAGAGAGAGAGAGATAGAGGAGCAAAATCTTTACAAAAAAAAATATTAATTTTGTCAAATATTATAAAAACAAGTGCGCAAAGTCAATAAAATTCCGAAATCCTCCTTTTAAATCCTAAAAACAATGTTGCCCAAATGTAACTTAATTATATTTTCTCCCCCAAGAACACAATTTTTAGGGACAAATTTATTGCAATGTAAACTTAATAAAGTAGGTTTCAATCACGAAAGATTGCCTCTCGTCAAAATCGTCCTACTCATAAAACGAGTAAAAATCTCACATCAAACATCGCAACAGACAGCTATTTGGATGAGCGTAGCGAGCGTAGCGAGCGAAGCGAGCGAAGCGAAGATTCTATTTCACTACACTGGAGAAAAAAATCCGGAATGTTTTTTTTTTTTTCTTTTTCTTTTTTTTTTTTGTATTTTTGTCTGTTTGTTAGCACGATTCCGGCTAAACCGATACTCCGATTGCGATGAAATTTTATGGAGGTCTTCGAAATCTCTGAACTTAGAACTGCCACGTTTTTAAGCACAATCGAAAAAAAATTTCTCATGAAATCGCAATTTTACGATTTTTTTCGATTTTTTAACAATTTCTTCGACTTACAACACCTACATGCTTTGTCCGATTGTAATGATTTTTTTACAGAACCTTTATTTTATGAATTGATATATTCGTGTAAAATTTGAGCGTTATCAAAAAAATATTTTTTTACGAAAATCGCAATTTTACGACTTTTTTCAATTTTTAAAATTGCTCCAGCTTATAACACCTACATGCTTTATCCGATTGTAATGATTTTTTTACAGATCCTTAATATTATGAATTAATATATTCGTGTAAAATTTTGTGCGCATCGAATATTATTTCTTATGAAATTTCAATATTACGATTTTTTTCCTTTTTTAAAATTACGAATCATTAAAAAAATTAAAATATAAGTTAATTTTTTATTAAATTAAATTAAATTTTTATTAAATTTAATATAATTTTAAAAATATCTTCAACTCAGTAATTATTTTTTCACAAGACAACAGTAAATCCGCATAACACATGGCAGCTCAATGCACCAATTACGCTCATCCAACAACGCGGCGGGACTTAAGCGTTTTCCTAGTTATATTATAGAGACAACATGCTCGCAGTGTCAGAATGCAAGTGTTCTATCTCCACTGTTTAGTTGTAGTGCGAATGCATGTGTTCTATCTTTAAAGCGTCTGTTGAAGATTGCAACTGAATCAGAATGCAACTGTTCTATGTCCAAAGCGTATGTTGAAGATTGAAACGGAATCAGAATGCAACTGTTCTATCTCCAAAGCGTATGTTGAAGATGGCAACGGAATAACAATGCAACAATGTTCTATCTCGAAACGAAATAATATATCATCGTATATTTTGTTCCCGCCGCGGCCGTTTTGAACATGGCGTCGTCCACGATTTTGAGTGAAATGTAATGACGACTTGATCTTATAGAACAGACGATATAAAGTTAGGTATAACACAAACTTTAAACGTCTACGTTTTATTATTTGTTTTTGTTAAAGCTCTAAATGTTTACATGAACAGAACTTGTATTCGACATTAGAGTTAGCGGCCGTATGCCTTCCCCTAGGCTTAGAACCTATGTACGTTGTCTGAAGTCTGAGAATTAATTGTGGCGCATTTAAGTTAACATGCCACCTGAAACTTCAGGTCCTTCTAGCTCGAAACAATAGCGTGTGAGAAAGAACACTTGCATTCTGACACTGCAGAGTTTTTGCTCATACATCAAAGGTATTAATGTGTATTGTAATGGTGTCATTAATATGTATTATTATTAGTATATATATTTTGGTAGGTGTTTTTTATTTCTGACTGTGGTTAATGTTCGTGGTGTTTGTGTTTTTAGCTTTATCCTCCCGAGTCTTGGTTTTTATTAAGAATTAAGTATTAATTGCTGCTTCCATATATATACATTGAGTAACTAAAAAAAAATATTTCATAATTATTATCAAGTACTGAACAATACTGATTAAAATACAATAATAATACACGTATTAATAAGGTAGACCACAGAGCAAGTGCACAATGCCTACGATAGTTGCATGGATTTGCTGTTGTATCCTATATAGGTGGCTATTCTCGAACAACTTCAGCGTCTTCTGTGGCGCTACGGCCTAGGTGTTGCGCTTTCAAATGCAGGATTCCAGTCGGATCGAGTTCGAATCACCATGAAAAACTTGAAACTTTATAATTGAGTAAAGTTAAAATAGGTTGTATATCCAGTCTACAGGTTATCGATCGATGTAGGAATAGGAAATAAATAGTAAGATTTAGTAATTAATATTATATTTTAATGATTATTCGAATCTAATTTTTAGTGTTTCGTTTGCTTATTTGCTCCTAGAGCGCGTTACAGGCGCGTGGATGTGTGCACTCTAAGAAGTATTCTAGTACCACTATAGTGAGCTCTTTGTGAGCACTCTAGTCAATCATTTGATACAACTCGGGGAACACTTTCTGAGCACTCTGAGTCATTTACCTGATACAATTCTGGTAGCACTCTGTGAGCACTCTTGAGAGCTCTTTGGTAATCGATTGGTGACCCATTTGACTTATCAGTTTCATTTTTAAAACTACTCGACGATACTTTCGAGGACAAGTTAAGAGTTTCACATTTAGCTCACGGAAAGCACTCGGTGTTTACTGGGATAGGTTACCTAACAACCCACGCTACTTTTTGTTGGATGCGATCGATCCTTCTGAGTTAAAAATGGGATGAACAATTATCAAAATCGCTTTTTTAACTCCTCTGAACCGGCCTAATTCAGAGGAGTTAAAAAAGCGATTTTGATCATTTTTCATTTTTTATAGTTCTACTACGTAGAACCTCCTTGATTACGACCAAGGAGGAATGATTAACATAAGGAGACAGCAGGCGCTATCTGTGGCTGTACGGATGAACATGGCTGTTTTAAACGTGATTTTGAAGGATCTCATCGAGTTTTTCGTATTATTTAGTGCTTCTCGAAACTGCGACGGTGTGTGTGCTTACGGTTAACGCGTTCTTAAACTTAATGAATAAAAATGGTAAAAAAATCTAATTTACTAACTAAATTAAACTTTCCCTTGTCGAGGCAAAATAAAGCTTGCCTGATTGAAAGGTTTCACTGAAAGTTTTAACTTATGAATGCGAAAATAACTTTATATATTTCCGAAACGTTGTTTTTGTTGGATACCTGGACACGTCGGCATAGAGGGAAATGAACACCCTGATACGGGCTGCTCAGGAAGCTTCCCAGCGTCGCGACGTTGATTTCAATCTACTTACCGTTCGAGATGTCAAGAGTTAGATTCAAGCAAGATTGTTGGACTTGCGACAAGCATCTTGGGATGTGTTGCAAAATAACAAATTGCGTAGTGTGATGCCCACATTGACTAATAAAATTCGTCCACCTACGTCTCGACTCTAGACTTCGTATAGGCCACACACGCCTAACTGACGGATATCTCTTAACCAGAGAAAAGGTTATTCCCATATGTGACACATGTGATGTACCTTTAACCGTACATCATATGCTAGCAGAATCTACCAAATATGATGCCTTGCGCATGCAATTTGATCTCTCCCAATCATATGGAGAACTTCTATCATATGATAACGGCGACAAACTTTCTAAATTTCTCATCCATAGTAATCTATTTAACAATATTTAATTCACATCATACACATTTCTTTCTTTTCTTTATTTTCATTCTCATACATAACTTTTATTTTGCTATTACTTTTATCATCATCAATTTATTTTGTTATTTATACACTAAGAAAACAATCCAATCATCAAACATACCTGCATTAACTCTTCTCATTTACTTTCATTCACAGGCGGCGCAATATGACCTAACCGGTTGAAGCGCCCTAGTTTCTCACGTCGTCGTCTTACTCCCTGAAACAAGAGGCTGTAGGGTCGTCGTCGTAGGACCTCTCCCCCTACCCGTGACTTGATCTGACCAGCTTGGGATTTCCTCCCATATCCCCTAAGCGACAGTGGCGCGTTATGACCTGACAGTTGACGAGTCATTAATCGAAATAACCAAAAAGATCAACCCATTCTTCTTGTCTTAAAAAAGCGACCTGTGAGTGGCCTGAAGCCTGGGAAGTTCTTATTATTATTGTTTTTATTAGTTTTAATATCTGCGAGAAAGATAAAGCAAGACATTAAAACATTAGAAAAGTTTCATAAACAAAACCTTGTTTCGTTTTGATGCAACAACGCGTCCATAAACAAAAACCAATTTAATTCATTATCTAACAATATCAAAGAATATAAACCACCCCGGTTGACGCGCCCTAGTTTCTCACGTCGTAGTTGTAGTGTTAGTTGGTTTCCGACCAGCGTGGGATTTTCTTCCCACATCCCCAGACTAGAGTGGCGCATTACGACCTAACGGTTGAGGCACCCTCAACCCTTAGTAAACCCAAGAAGGGTTGTGAAGGATACACCTGTTCTACAGTATCGTAGTATTGTATCGCTTAACACCAATTCTTGTAACAAAAGGAATCAATGAACACAAAACACATTTTCGTTATTTACCAGAATAATTTATTCAGCCCAAAGCTAGATGAAAGCAATAAATCCCCTCCTCTTCAATACCAAGATACCAATCTCAATTGTATATACCGGTACCTCAATTCAATGTAATTAACCTTGCTTGTTTCCCATTATTTCTGACTCGTACCCGGTAGCAGTATTTCACAAGCATTTACATTTTCATTTTCCCAATATTTGGAGATGGCTCTGATCCACATTGCACCCACACTTGAGCTTTCTGTAATTTTATTTCCAAAATATATAAAACGACAGAAATGCCAAAAAATACCAAATTCATAAAATACAAATATTATTAAAATGGCATTTAAAGGCAACATAAAGTATGTTTATCTGGGCTCAGTAACCTTTGAATCGTTCTTAGGGTTTTGGGTAGGAAAATGGGGATCCATGGACCCAATTTAAATTTTCCTTAATATTAGTTAAACGAAACATCGGACAGAGTATATCAATTATGATCATCTGACATTGCCAAAACTATTTTTGATTCCTATATGTGACACTGTGATGTACCTTTAACCGTACATCATATGCTAGCAGAATGTACCAAATATGATGCCTTGCGCTATGGCAATTTGATCTCTCCAACATATGAAGAACTTCTATATTGATAACGGCGACAAACTTTCCAAATTTCTCATCCAAAGTAATCTATTTAACAAACTTTAATTAACTTCATACACATTCTTTCTTTCTTTCTTTCATTTACATACATAACTTTTATTTTGCTATACTTTCTTCATCTTCAATTTATTTTGTTATTTATACACTTAGAAACAATCTTATCATCCAAACATACCTGCATTAACTCTTCTAATTTACTTTCATTCATAGGCGGCGCAATATGACCTAACCGTTGAAGCGCCCTAGTTTCTCACGTCGTCGTCGTGATTTATTTTTCGGTTGAGCGGTACGCCCAATATAGACGATTATAGTGAAATGTTTGACGTATACACGGCACAGCTTTCTGCTCATAATTTTTTTGTTAGAAGGCTAATTTTTGTGTCTATTTGTAACACATACTTCTGACTATAAACTCTATATGCTGGAATTTGTTTTCTGTTAATATCTTGCACGGTACGATTTTTAACTTCCGCCGGTACAAAGTTAGTGCACATACATATGCATAGAATTGGCCCAGAGCATGGCTCTGCTAATCGTAAAAGGCGATTCAAGAGAAAAAGTCTACCTCGCAAACATCAGCTAGTAAAAGCGGAGTATATTACTCCCAGAAACTAGAGACGAGCTCTGGCAATCGTCGTCGGGGACCTTTCCCTCCTTCCCTTGACGACCCCTCGTTGACGATGACGACAATCACACCACGAACGATGACAAAGACGATGACGACCGCGACGTGAGAACCCCCTTTTCTCCCTTTACCCGTGGCTGGTTCTGACAAGCATGGGCTCCTCCCCCTCCCCCCCTAGGTTCGAGTGGTGCATTATGACCTAACGGTTGACGCGTCCCTAATCCAAATAAACAAAAAACAAAGACGATGACGACCGCGACGTCCTCATACCCGTGGCTAGTTCCGACCATACACCCCATAGCCTATATCTATAGGCTAGAGTGGCGCATTATGACCTAACGGTTGACGCACACTTAAACCAAATAACTAAACTAAAAGAGTTTTAATAACTAAGTACCAAGTTAAATCAATAGATTCATAAAATCTCTATCGCTGATCAATAAGTCCGTTATTTACTTGATTGACAAATTTATTGTAAATTTCTTTGAAGGTTGATATTTGGTTGGTTGATTTCGGCAGTATACAGCGTGTTATTCTCTCATTCCAGGTCTTGGTCGGCAGTACGGGGGTCATGCACGATAGTGACCCATCTCTTCACTCTACCCTAGAAGGTAGGAACTAAACATATCAGTTGTATTATCATCCTAGCTCTGTTTAGAATGATGTTACACAAATACTTCATAGTCTTTATAAACTTAAAAAACAATATAATCAACAAACACACAATACTCATTTTATTAACTTGGGCCCAAGGTAGAATTGGTCCAGAGCATGGATCTGCTAATCGTAAAAGGCGATCCAAGAAAAAAAGTCCACCTCGCAAACATCAGCTAGTAAGAGGGGAATATATTACTCCTCGAAACTAGAGGCGAGCTCTGGCAATCGTCGTCGGGGACACCTCCCCTTCCCTTGACGACCTCCCCGACGACGATGACAATGACACAACGAAAGATGACAAAGACGATGACGACCGCGACGTGAGAACCCCCCTTTCCCCCCTACCCATGGCTGGTTCTGACCAGCATGGGTCCTTCCTCCCCACCCCCTCCTAGGTTATAGTGGTGCATTTTGACCTAACGGTTGACGCGTCCTTAATCCAAATAAACCAAAAAAACTTACAACTCCCACAATAACAAAAATTGTGATTAAAAAAAATCGGCAGCAAAGCTCTCCTTCAAAAGTCTTTGGATGTGAATTCTGTGAGATATAGAAGTTGAGCCAAGCTTTTGATTCCTTCTCCCTGAGTTTCGCATTGAAAAGAAGTAAGATTATTTCGCCTGTTGACAAGCGCCAAGCCAACTATTTTCGTATTAAAAAAGTAAAATTTTTAAACTCGAAAAAAAAAATGCTTGGCCATAGAATTTGGGTCATTACGAGAACTCTAAAAATTATTAAAAAAGCAGATTGTGATATGCATTTGGTGGAGGTGCCGGGTAGAGAGAGAAAAGTTGAAACTCCATAAGAATAGCATTGTTGGTGGAGGTGCCGGGTCCTCACTTGCTTATATTATTATTTATGTTTAATTACGGAGGGAGGTATTATTGCTGTGGTATTTTGTTAAGTATAGCTCACGTGTCGGTGAATTTATTAAGTTTGTTTCAAATATGAAGGTCAGTGTACTATAAGCAACAAATCGCATCTCAGTACTTGTACTTGCTCTACTTATTAAACAGAGTGGACTTTCATAAACGAGTATATCATTATGATTTTAAGTAAAGGCGGATCCACATAAAAACGTAAGACGTAAGCATAAGGTTTTAACGCGTAGTCGTAATTTTGGAACATAGGAAACACGTACTGGTGTTCACATAAATGCACAAGATTTAAGACATAGTTATAATGCATAAGACACTGTTTTAATGCGTGAGAAAGTTGAACAATTTTCAACTTTATGCTAAAACCCTATGCTAACGTACGAAAAGGTTGAGTCAAACTAACATCTACTTTGAAATGCTTGACTACTACAGTCTACTACGCATCCATTATAAATATCTAAAGTTGGCAGGACTTGGAGCATTATTTGCATAATTATCAACATCGATTGGAAAAATTATAATATTAATAATAATCTTTATTATAACCTTCGAATCCTTCTTTAATCAAAGTTCTCTCTGTTCACTCTGCAAAGAAGTTAGAAGACAGCTGAAATATCTTGGGCTAAATTCTTTGTACTTATGTTTCTATGTGTACCGGGGCGCTTACACACTACGCGTTAAAACCTTATGCTTACGTCTTACGTTTTTATGTGGATCCACCTTAACTATACAACTTTTAAAAACTAAATTTGCAACTTAGTACTAGGAAAACGCTAAATTTGATGTAAGACCAGTGAACGAGCCATGTGTCGAGTAACTGGGAACATTCCCATTCTTCCCTCATCGTAAGGCTGCATCCAGCATGGGTCTTTCCTCCCTAGCCTATCATAGCTAGAGTGGCTCGTTATGGACTTACAGTTGATGCGCCCGAATACCAACTAAATTCATAACTCTACTTTTATACATTAATAATCAATAACTTAAATGCAAATGTTACAGGGCACTCAACACATGACTCGCTCACTCGCATAACAATGTCTTTGGCGTTTTCCTAGGACTTAGGTTCAATATCCAATCCAAAATATACTTTATTTTCATTCACATACATAACTTTTATTTTGCTATTTCTTTAATCATCATCAATTTATTTTGTTATTTATACACTTAGAAAACAATCGAACAAGCAAACACCTCCATTAACTCTTCTAATTTATTTTAATTCACAGGCGGCGCAATATGACCTATCCGGTTGAAGCGCCCTGGTTTCTCACGTCGTCGTACTTGATCCCAATTATTGAAACTAATTAATGTAATTGCGTAAAAGGCAAAACATAAAATAACCACGAGCTACAACTCACGTCGCCATCGAACTGAGTAAATAAAATTAATAAATAAATAAATTGTATTTAGAGTCTACCCAATCAGTTATATAACTGATTTTCAGTGGGGGACTTGAGATTAAAGCGACCGAGCCAACCCTGTAGGCCCCGACACAATCGACGAGTGAGAGATAACCAACCAAAGATCGATATTTTTTTTAATAGGAAATATAGCAATCAGTGGTATGGACAGTGCGAACACCCGCTGATTTAACGCCAGAATCAACAAGGCCGATTTAGAACAACTCTGAATTTACTATGTGCTTCCAGCTCCAAGTCACTGTTTACAAACTCCTTAGACAAGAACTGATGGACTTAAGTCCAAATCAGAAATTAAAAAACTTCATACTTTTGAGGGAATCGAACCCTGGACCTTCTGCATTGAAAGCAGATACGCTAACCACAAGACCAACGAGCCATCTGAGATCTGGTCAACCAGTCCAAGGTCTACTAGATCGGCGGAGAGAGGCCGAGATCTAGTAGACCTTGCCAAGTTCAACAGGCGTAGGAATCTTAAAACTCTCCGTCAACAAGGCGGTGCACGAAACATTGTCGCACTTTCATTTGTTTTCATCTTTTCTCGGCCAAGATAGACGCGTTTGGTTCTGTGAACGTATATTTAACCAGATATTGTGATGAATACTGACTATTTTTTGGTATTATTACATGTACAGTGTACATTGAGATATCATACAGCAAGGATGGAGCAAATAGACGTTGGATTCTTCACTTGGTTTACAAATATATTTGTTGAAACTTTTGGCTTTGTAGCATTGGCATATTCTCTTGTCACCATTCAGTGAACGTTTATTATTGGACCACTGTTAAGATAGGTTTACTCCCCACATCCCTGTCCTTGCCTGTGGCTTCCCCGTCTGGGCCCAGGGTAGAATTGGCCCAGCATGGCTCCGATAATCGTAAAAGACGATTCAAGAGAAAAAGTCCACATCGCTAACATCAACTAGTATAAAGGGTAGTATTTTACTCCCCAAAAACAGAGGCGAGCTCTGGAAATCGTCGTCGGGGACCTTGCCCCCTTCCCTTGACGACCCATCGACGACAATGACGACAACGACACCACGAACGATGACGATGACAATGACGACCGCGACATGAGAAACCCCCCTTCCTCCCCTAACCCGTGGCTGGTTCTGACCAGCATGGGCTTCTCCTCTCCCACCCCCCTAGGTTAGAGTGGTGCATTATGACCTAACGGTTGACGCGTCCTTATTCATTGTCAACTTTGTTTGGCTTTTAATATCATCACCATTATTTTATTTTCATAAATATTTACTTAAAAATCAATATAATCATCAAACACACTATTAACTCATTTCATAAACGTTCAATATCACAGGCAGCGCAATATGACCTAACCGGTTGTAGCGCCCTTGTTTCTCACTTCGTCTTTGGGTCTTGACGTCCACCTACCCGGCGACGATGACAATGACACAACGAACGATGACAAAGACTATGACGACCGCGACGTGAGAACCTTCTTTCCTCCCCCTACACGTGGCTGGTTCTGACAAGAATGGGCCTCCCCTCCCAATATCTCCTAAGCAAGAGTGGTGCATTATGACCTAACGGTTGACTCGTCCTTAATCCAAATAAACCATACTCTCTCACTCGTCTTACAACGACTGGCGTTTTCCTAGTTTATATTATATATTATTATAGTAGACGAGTGTGGGTGGAGAGCACTTAAAGTTGGTTAAGTTGGTTTAATTATGTACATCGACAACATTGTTGGCCCGAGCGTTAGGCGCGCGACTTTATTCGGGAGGTCCCGGGTTTAAAAGGGAATGTTACCGGGTACTCACACATGGCTCGCTCACTCGGTCCTAGTTAACTTATGGTCCAGGGGAAACATTATACTAACCCGCTCACTTCCAGCAAGGGAACAAGAGAACCCAAACAAGTCAGCCTTGTTGGTCTTGTGGTTAGAGGCTCTGCTTCCAGTGCAGAAGGTCCAGGGTTCGATTCCCGCTCTAGGCAAATGTTTTTACTTCTGATTTGGAATTCCATCAGTTCTAGGCTCAGGTATTTGTAAACAGTGGCTTTAAAGCCGTCCTAGCGACGAGGCACATAATACATTCTCAGATTGTTCCTAATTAGCCTTGTTGATTCTGTTGCTGTCCGCGGGCTGGAATCGTGTCCAGCTTGATTGATCGGTGTTACCTACTTAAATGCGCCGGTCTCTATAGTTGGTCAATGTTCGCTCGTCGACGGTGTCGGCGCCTGCAGGGTTGGCTTGGTCTGCTTGAAATTTAATGTCTTTACTGATTATTAGTTCTGTGACTGAGTGGGTGTTGATATTTGGAATTAAATGCACATCACAGTCGTAATCCTATCATAATGAAGTCAAATTTACCGTATTCCGTAAAAAACAAATGAATAAAATAGCAGATTGTGATAGGCGTTTGGTGGAGGTGCCGGGTAGAGTGAGGAAAGTTGAAACTCCATAAGAATAGCATTGTTGGTGGAGATGCCGGGTCCTCACTTGCTAATTTCATTTCAGTTTAATTACAAAGGGAGGTATTATTGCTGTGGTATTTTTTTTATAGCGCACGTTTCGGTGAATTAATTAAGTGTGTTTCAAATATGAAGGTCAGTGTACTAAGAAACAAATCGCATCTCAGTACTTGTACTTGCTGTACTTATTAAACAGAGTGGACTTTCATAAACGCGTATATCATTATGAATTTAGGTACCTACAGAACTATTTAAAACTGCATTTGCACCTTAGTACTAAGAAAACGCTAAAGTTGATGTAAGACAAGAGAGTGAGCCACGTGTCCAGTAACTTGGAACATTCCCATTCTTCCCTCTACGTAAGGCTGAATCCAGCATGGGTCTTTCCTCCCTAGCCTATCATAGGCTAGAGTGGCTCGTTGTGGACTTACAGTTGATGCGCCCTTATACCAACTAAATTCAAAACTCTACTTTTATACATTAATAATCAATTACTTAAATGCAAATGTTACAGGGCACTCAACACATGACTCGCTCACTCGCATAACAACGTCTTTGGCGTTTTCTTAGGACTAAGGTCCAATATCAAATCCAAAATATAGTTTATCCCAATAAATAGTTATTACGAATAAGTAATGTAATTGCGTGAAAGGCATAAAATAACCACGAGCTACAACTCACGTCGCAATCGAACTGCGTGATTAGGTCACCCAGGTCCAAGGTCTACTAGATCGGCGGAGAGAGGCGGGGATCTAGTAGACCTTGCCCAGGTCAACAGGCGAAGAATCTTGAAACTCTCCGTCAACAAGGCGGTGGACAAAACATTGTCGCACTTTCATTTGTTTTCAACTTTTCTCGGCCAAGATAGACGCGTTTGGTTTCATGAACGTATATTTAGACAGATATTAATTTAAATACTTACTATTTATTGGTATTATTACAATACAGTGTACATTGAGATATCATACAGCAAGGATGGAGCAAAAAGGTGTTGGATTCTTTACTGTGATCAAATTTTAGCTCGTCGAAACTATTGGCTTTGTAACATTGGCATTTTCTCTTGTCGCTATTCAGTAAACGTCTATTATCTGGTCCACTGTTAAGATAGGTTTCTCCCCACATCCCTACCCGCCTGTGACTAGTTCTGTCCAGCACGGGACTGTCCTCCCCATATCCCCTAGGCGAGGGGCGAGCTCTGGCAATCGTCGCGGGGACAACTCCCCCTTCCCTTGACGACCTCCCTGGCGACGATGACAATGACAAAACGAACGATGACAAAGACGATGAAGACCGCGATGAGAGAAACCCTCCATCCCTCCCTCTTTACCCGTGTTAGGTTCTGACCTTGAGACTTTCCTACCTATATCCTCTTTAAAACACAGTATGTTCAGAGTTCCTTTCAAGGTACGATTCCTATGCGACGACTGAAACTACTATAGCCGCGCGATCAGAGTCGCGCGATCAGAGCCGCTTGTACATAACTTTTATTTTGCTATCGCTGTCGTTGTGGAGAATACCTTTTGTGTTCAGATAGCTTAAGTTCACTTCAAGCTATAAAACTCATGTATTCTAGTCATCATTTGGTACAAGACATCCAATTCTATTTAGAAAAACTAACCTCTAAGGGATATATAATAGAGTTTTGCTGGATACCTGGACACGTGGGCATAGAGGGAAATGAACACGCTGATCGGGCTGCTAAGGAAGCTTCCCAGCGTCGCGACGTTGATTTCAATCTAGTTCCCGTTCCAGATGTCAAGAGTGGATTCAAGCAAAGATTGTTGGATTTGCGACAAACATCTTGGGATGTGTTGCAAAATAACAAATTGCGTAGTGTGATGCCCACATTGACTAACAAAATTCGTCCACCTACGTCTCGACTCTCACGTAGAGAAGAGGTGGTATTGTCTAGACTTCGTATAGGGCACACACGCCTAACACACGGATATCTCTTAACCAGAGAAAAGGTTATTCCCATATGTGACACATGTGATGTACCTTTAACCGTACATCATATGCTAGCAGAATGTACCAAATATGATGCCTTGCGCATGCAATTTGATCTCTCCCAATCATATGAAGAACTTCTATCATATGATAACGGCGACAAACTTTCCAAATTTCTCATCCAAAGTAATCTATTTAACAAACTTTAAGTAACTTCCTACACATTTCTTTCTTTTCTTTCTTTTCATTTACATACATAACTATTATTTTGCTATTACTTTCTTCATCTTCAATTTCTTTTGTTATTTATACACTTAGAAAACAATCTATCATCAAACATACCTGCATTAACTCTTCTAATTTACTTTCATTCACAGCGGCGCAATATGACCTAACCGGTTGTAGCGCCCTAGTTTCTCACGTCGTTTTTTGTTCAAATTCCTATGCCGCGACTCTTGTTTCAGTCGCCACGTGATTAGCATGGAGGAAACACTGTTGGTAGCATATTTTATTGAAGAAGAGGAAGAGAAATAATTGTGACTAAATATGCTAAATCAATTCAAAAGAAGTGACCCCAAATCAATGTACTTGGCGAGGGAGGAGGAGGGATTTCAAAGTATTCTAAATCAGATACATCTTTTGGACGATGCATCAGTGTTTAGGAAATTTTTTCGCTTGAATATTGACCAGTTTAATTACGTTTGTCACTCAGCTTCACGAAAACAACAATAGTTCTATTATTTAATATAGGAAAACACTTCCGATCGCGTGGCGGCTGCGGCTAGACTGCTCCATGAGGCAGTCGAGTCGTCAGGCTCAAGCCGTCTCATAAGAGCCGCGTCAGTCGCGCGGCTACAGACGCGTCAAAGGAACGGGTTCCATTCATTTACCTATAAAGCAGTGTAACTCACAGCCGCGCGGCTACAGTCGTATCAGCCGTCGCATAGGAATCCGACCTTAAAGGTCAGATTCCCCCGATTCAAGGTAAACCATATAGTATGATGCATTGCGCACAAATTTTGATATCGCCCTATCACATGAAGGATTTAGATATTTGACGGAGCCTTACCAACTTTCTACATTTCGCAGAATATCGACAATATTTTATTTCTCAAGTTGGTCCTTAAAATGATGTTTTTGTTTTAATTGACAAATTTTAAATTCTCATATATTTAACAAGGCCGCTTCGCTAACGCTTGTGCCAGTCGCGTTGATGGATGAGCTTTTTTGGTTGATTATCGGCCCAAATATCGCGAAAATATCGTAATAAAAACCGAGGGAAAATCGTAAAAGTACGATTACAATGAGAAATATTTCTTCAAATGTCTCTAAAATCATAGCATATATAATTTCAGTGATTTTAAATTTTACTTAAAGTTCCATCAAGATAGTAGCCGTTTGCCAAATATCTCGAAACTATCTCATTAAAAATCGAAAAAATCGTAAAAGTACGAAAATCATAAGAAATATTTGATCGATTGTACTTAAAAACGTGTAACGTCTAAGTTTAAAGATTTCGAAGGTCCCCTTAAATTTTGATCAAGATCGTATATGCCGTTTGCCCGGCAGAGCGCGAAAAAACAAACAGACAGAAAAAAACAAAAGAAAAAAACACCCGAGCTAATTTTTTTGGGGTCAGTGAAATTGAAGTCTTCGCTTCGCTCATGAAATAAACCTTTTTAAACACATATTTATCAATTGACTAACAATATCACAGGAGTCGCAATGTGACCTAAACTTTATAGCGCCCTAGTTTCTCACGTCATATAATGTTTTAAAGTGTTCATGTGGTCTGATAATATCGATTTTTACCCCCGTCTGGGCCAGGGGTAGAATAACCGACGTGATATCACATCCCATTTCCCTCCCTTGCCCGTGTCAGGTTCTGACAAGCATGGCCCCTCTTTCCCATATCCCCTAGGCAAAAATTGCGCATTGTAACCGGTTGACTTGCCCTTAATCCTAATAAACCAAAAAATCTTGTTGAATACAATATTTGAAGGCCTAAAAGGAACAATCGCGTTTTTATTTTTTAACGATTATAAGGCGAGGGAGCAAAGTAACTAACTTCCATTGTTGGTAAATTTGAATGGTTAATATGTAAATTATTATTATTTCCAAGAAGAAAATAAATTTTTCCTATAATATAAGCATCTACACCATAACTTTATTTTATTTTAAAAACTTATAAAACAATATTATCATCAAACACAACATAATCTCATTTATTATCTTTCAATATCACTGGCGTCGGTATATGACCTTAACCGGTTGAAGCGCCCTAGTTTCTCACGTCGGCCTCCGAGAGGTCGCCTGTAGTCCCGTCTGGGCCCGGGGTAGAATTGGCCCAGAGCATGGCTCTGCTAAACGTAAAAGGCGATTCAAGAGAAAAAGTCGCACCTCGCAAACATCAGCTAGTATGAAGGGTAGTATTTTCTTCCCCGAAAATAGAGGCGAGCTCTGAAATCGTCGTCGTCGACCTTGACCCCTTCCCTTGACGACCCCTCGACGACGATGACGACAATGACACCACGAACAATGACGAAGACAATGGCGACCGCGACGTGAGAACCCCCTTTCCTCCCCTTATACCCGTGGCTGGGTTTGACCAGCATGGGCCCCTCCTCTCTTCCCCCACACCCCTAGGTTTAAGTGGTGCATTATGACCTAACGGTTGTTGACGCGTCCTTAATAATAAAATGAAAAAAACATCCCTGCGTCTCGCCGCTTCGACGCACCCATCGCTCTTATCGACGTTCTCATACTGCACGCAGGTCATTTTCGGCATCACCTTTAGTCAATCTAGGTTATCACCTTCCCTCTATACAATCCGATACCTTGACGACGACGACAATGACACAACGACAATGTCAAAGACGGTGACGACCGCGAAGTGAGAAACCCCCCATCCTCCCCTTACCCGTGGCTGGTTCTGACCAGCATGGGCCCCTCCTCCCCCCCCTCCCCTTAGGTAGAGTGGTGCATTATGACCTAACGGTTGACGCGTCCTTAATCCAAATAAACCAAAAAGAAATAAACAGTGTTGTGGATTGTATTCCAAAGAGCCTAATGTCGTGCCTATTTGTAGATGACCTGGGAATCTTCTACAGATCGGTTAATTTATCAACAGCTCAAAGACACGTGCAAATTGGATTGAACAATTTAAGTGAATGGGCTAGAAAGCGGGGGACACGATTCTCTCCCGAAAAAACTCAGTGCATTCACTTTTGCCGTCTTCAAGGAATCCTAAATTACCCACAACTCTCGTTTAACAATATAGAACTTCAATTCAAACCACATGTTCGTCTTCTCGGCATGGTGTTTGACAAAAAGCTAAATTGGAAACACCACGTTGTTGAGTTACGCAAAAGATGCATGTTGAAAATCAACCTATTGAAAGTTCTCAGCAATACATCGTGGGGTGCAGATATTACTTGCATGTTGAGAATTTATGGGTCTCTAGTTTGCTCCAAGATGGACTATGGATGTTTCGTATACTCTTCAGCAAGTAACACAACCCTAAAACTTCTAGACACTGTCCACCATTGTGGTCTCCGTCTTGCTCTTGGTGCATTTCGAACAAGCCCGGTAGTCAGCTTGTATGCCGAGTCAGGTGTGTCCTCCTTGGCAGAACGGAGAAACCTCTTGATGGGTAAGTACGTAATGAAAATTAAATCTATGCCTAACCATCTATCAAATCGTGATGTTTTTAATGTGAAATATGCCAGACACTTTGATAACAAACCGATGGCAACCCTTCCAACGGGGTTAAGATGTAAACTTTTGTTTAATCTTATAGATTTTAATCTGAAAACAGTTTTTAATTTTGTTTTTAGCAATAACGGCCCTGGTCTACACCAGAGCCGATTATTCTATTCGACCTTTGTCGTTTTGATAAAAACTCTACTAGCGTTACTGTATTCAAAATTCACTTTAGAAAGATTTGCCATGAATATCAAAGGTTTACTTTGGTATTCACAGATCGCTCCAAAATTGACAACAAGGTTGGAAATGCCTTTTATTGCTCCACCTTAACTGAACGTTTCAGGCTAAGCGACGAAGGTTCAGTTTTCACTGCAGAGTAATTCGCAATCCGGTGAAGCTCTTTAATACATTCTACGTTGTCGTTGTGGAGAAAACATTTTGTGTTCAGATAGCTTAAGTTCACTTCAAGCTATAAAACACATGTATTTAAGTCATCATTTGGTACAAGATCCAATTCTATTTAGAAAAACTAACCTCTATGGGATATATAGAGTTTTGCTGGATACCTGGACACGTGGGCATAGAGGGAAATGGACACGCTGATAGGGCTGCTAAGGAAGCTTCCCAGCGTCGCGACGTTGATTTCAATCTAGTTCCCGTTCCAGATGTCAAGAGTGGATTCAAGCAAAGATTGTTGGATTTGCGACAAGTATCTTTTGGGGTGTATCACTTGGGATGTGTTTGCAAAATAACAAATTGCGTAGTGTGATGCCCACATTGACTAGTAAAATTCGTCCACCTACGTCTCGACTCTCACGTAGAGAAGAGGTGGTATTGTCTAGAATTCGTATAGGGCACACACGCCTAACTAACGGATATCTCTCAACCCGAGAAAAGGTTATTCCCATATGTGACACATGTGATGTACCATTAACCGTATTTCATATGCTAGCAGAATGTACCAAATTTGATGCCTTGCGCACGCAATTTGATTTCTCCCAATCATATGAAGAACTTCTATCATATGATAACGGCGACAAACTTTCCAAATTTCTCATCCATAGTAATCTATTTAATTAACTTTAAATCACATCATACACATTTCTTTCTTTTCTTTATTTTAACTCTCATACATAACTTTTATTTTGCTATTTCTTTCATCATCATCATTTAATTTTGTTATTTATACACTAAGAAACCAATCTAATCATCAAACATACCTGCATTAACTCTTCTCATTTAATTTCATTCACAGGCGGCGCAATATGACCTAACCGGTTGAAGCGCCCTAGTTTCTCACGTCGTCGTCGTCTTTTGCGCTATTGCCCTTTATTGTTTATATGAGCGTCGTTTTAGGTTACACATCAATCTTAGAAAATAAGTAGTACAATATTTTTACGGCTGCAAAATTGCAGATACATATACATATCCACCTCGCAAACATCAGCTAGTAAGCAGGGAGTACTCCCCGAACCTAGAGGCGAGCTCTGGCAGTCGTCGTCGGGACCTTGCCCCCTTCCCTTGACGACCCCCGGCGACGATGACAATGACACAACGAACGATGACAAAGACGATGACGACCGCGACGTGAGAAACCCCCTTTCCTCCCCTTACCCGTGCTGGTTCTGACCAGCATGGTTCCCTCCTCCCCCCCCCCTCTAGGTTTAGAGTGGTGCATTATGACCTAACGGTTGACGCGTCCTTATCCAAATAAACCCTTCAACCTTACATTGGCCCAGAGCATGGCTCTGCTAATCGTCAAAGGAGATTCAAGAGAAAAAGTCCACCTCGCAAACATCAGCTAGTAAGCCTAGAGGCGAGCTCTGGCAATCGCCGTCGGGGACCTTGCCCCCTTCCCTTGACGACCTCTCGGCGACGATAACAATGAAACAACGAATGATGACAAAGACGATGACGACCGCGACGTGAGAAACCCCCCTTCCCCCCCCCCCCCTTAGGCTAGAGTGGTGCATTATGACCTAACGGTTGACGCGTCCTAAATCCAAATAAAAGAAAAAAATGACGATGAACGGTTGACATCATTTGTAAATATTTGGTACAGTTTAATAAATTTGGCTCCCGCCCGGCTTCTTGCCCCCGTCCTCCTTCCCCCATGACCTCCCCTTGCTTGTGGCTGGTTCTAAACAGTATTGGCCAGTCCGCCCCGCGTCTCCCCGCGAAGCCCCTTACATCTCTCCCCTTTGAAATAAATATATATAGTTATAAACTTACTATAATAAACTATGTTATTACACAAGGCGTAACATGACCTAAGGGTTGACGCGCCCTTAAACCTAATGCACCTAATAGTTGTAATTAACAGTTGCAAATTCTATTTTGACAAGATTTTCAAAGATGTAGTTAAGGAGCAGTGAATGTCTTTGAATTAATAATGCGGTAACACAGATAATAGAGTACACTTTGTGGCGATAATGTAGAAGGGTACAAATGCTTGGGCCATCTATAAGATCTCATTACTTTTGAGTGTGTAAGGTTTGGCTGTATTTTTACAAGTTTTTGTATTCGTAGGATCTCGTTACTTTTTCAAGTTCAATTGCAAATTAATTTTTGTTAAAATATAATAAAATTAATAAATTAGTATTATTTGCAATAGAAATATCAATTAACAATAGGGTGTTAAATATCTCGTGGCCCGAAGAATTGTTTTTTGTTTGCATTGTAGGTGATTAGTGTCAAGTTTCTGTAGTAACTTGTTTATTATATGCCTGTAAAAGGCTCATATAACAACCTTTATTTCAATACCTTCCAGCTAACTTTTTACTAGACAATATCCGAGGCTTCGCTATCTCACCTATACTGTAGAGTGTAGAAAGCCCTAGTTTCTCATGACGACTTAATATTCTGGTGATGGTGCCTTATAGAGCGAGGCTCTGCTAATCGTCACAAGGCGAGGTAATAGGTATAGGCAATCTCGTAAACATCAGCAATCAATTGGTGAAGAACTCACTGAAACTAGAGGCGAGCTCCTTCAGTCGTCGTCGGGAACCCCTCCCGATCAAAGACCTTGACAACATGAACAATGACCAAGTCGACCACGACGTGAGAAACCTGACCAGCATGGGCCCTCTTCTCCCATATACTCTAGGCTAAAGTGGGGCGTTTGGACCTAACCGTTGACGTGCCCTTCCAAAATAATTTAAGTATGTTAAAAACAGTCTATTTATTTCCTTTTAAGATAATCCCCAATTCAATACACATACACATTACTTCTCCCTGATACTAGAGGCGAGCTCTGTTGGTAGTCCTCGAGGACCTATCTCCCGTCCCCTGACAACCTCCCCGACGACGACGACCAAGTCAATTCTAACACAAGAAAAGTCAATGAAAACCATGAAAACACAAACGAGGACAAAGACAATGACGACCCAGTCGTCAAAACTCCCCTCATCCTACTTTCTACACCCTATGTTTTCCCTATTAGGCTAGAGTGGCACATTACGACCTAGCGGTTGAAGCGCCCTGAACCAACATAAAACAAAATATTGCATTCACTTTTTAAAAAAAACTTTCATAGAACTAACTTCGCAATCACTATCAATTTTTATTTAATAATCTTAAAAACCAATATAAAACAAGCTTACACCATTTACTTACAATATCCGAGGCAGCGCTATCTGACACAAGTGGTAGAAACGCCCTAGTGCCTCACGTCGACTTTACTTTAGGGGAAGGTGTCTAAGAGCATTGCTCTGCTTATCATTAAAGGCGAGGAAAGAGGTATAGGCCAACACGTATGGCTCTGCTAATAGTACAAGGCGATTCTGAAGAAAAAGTCCACCACGCAAACATCAGCTAGAAAGAGAAGATTATATTACTCCCCGAAACTAGAGGCGTACGCTGTCAATCGTCGTCGGGAACACCTCCCCTTCCCTTGACGATCTTTCCGACGACGATGACAATGACACAACGAAC
This sequence comes from Sweltsa coloradensis, assembly GCA_024449915.1. Taxonomy (NCBI): domain Eukaryota; kingdom Metazoa; phylum Arthropoda; class Insecta; order Plecoptera; family Chloroperlidae; genus Sweltsa; species Sweltsa coloradensis. The sequence goes on from JAMZAV010002225.1 coordinate 40,251, forward strand.
GATGACAAAGACGATGACGACCGCGACGTGAGAACCCCCCTTCCTCCCCTTTACCATGTGGCTGGTTCTGACCAGCATTGGCCCCGCTCTCCCCCCGCCCCCCCTAGGCTAGAGTGGCGCATTATGACCTAAGGGTTGACGCGTCTCCAAATAAACCAAAAATCCTTTTATAAAAAATCTAGATCCTACATACAAAAAAATCAAACAAAAAACTTTATTCATCTACCTTAGATTATCACAGACGGCGCAATATGACCTTAGGTTTAAACGCCCTATTTTCTCACGTCGGCGTTGTTAGCACTGTTGACAGCTTGTTCATGCAGTTATACCCTATATTTCTTGAGTTTCCATTTAACATAGCGTTTCCAATAATTGGAATTGGAGTCAGTTGGTAATAATGGAGAACAATTATTGTTCTCCATTATTACAACTGATTGTGCATTCTGATGCACGATTTCAAATTTAAATCTCCTCTCCACCATATCGGTATTTGTAAATAATACTTAGACCAGTTTGCTATTGCTACAGATCTTCTTTTTAATACAATTCATAAACATTCTCTCATTATAATACCCCTGTCATGTGATGTAACTTTAACCGTGCATCACATGCTAGCAGAATGTACCAAATTTGATGCCTTGCGCACGCAATTTGATCTCTCTCCGTCTGGGCCCGGGGTAGAATTGGCCCAGAGCATGGCTCTGCTAATCGTAAAGGCGATTTAAGAAAAAAAGTCCACCTCGCAATCATCAGCCAGATAGAGGGGAGTAAATAACTCCCCGAAACTAGAGGCAAGCTCTGGCAAATTTTCGTCGAAGACGTCCTTGACGACCTCCCCAACGATGACAATGACGCAACGAACGACAACAAAGGCGATGACGACCGCGATGGTAGAAATCCCCTTCCTCCCCTTACCCGTGGCTGGTTCTGACCAGCATGGGCTCCTCCTCCCCACCCCCCTTAGGCTAGAGTGGTGCATTATGACCTAACGGTTGACGCGTCCTTAATCCAAATAAACCAAAAATTGTTCAGTTTTGTGATGTTATTAAACTTGATGTTGACAACAATGACATCTCTGCACTCGTTGAGTGCATTCCAATGGAAAACACCATAAGAAAACAATGTTATCATCTATCTTATCATTAACTCAACTCATCAACCTTCAATATGCAATATGACCTAAGCGGTTGAAGCGCCCTAGTTTCTCATGTCGTCTACTCTTGGTGTTCTATTGTGTACCAAGCACTTAGGGTGCGATAAAACTCGAGCATGTCTTGCTCCCTGCTTTCGTACGACACGTGAACAATGAGGAAACCCCATTCATGCAGTCGATCTCCCGCCTCACACAGCAGTTTTAATCCTTGAATGATGCCTGAATTGCTCTCATGCGGCATCACCGAACCAATGAAAAACAACACGTTTCTGCCCCTCAAAGCATTTCCGGTCGGTGCTTTCTGCCTTGACTATCCCTCACAGTTGACCCGACGAGAAACTCCATGATTTGGGTGGACGAGTTTTTATTTCGTGACTGATTGCTAGGAGATTCGTGAATAGACTGCAATGAAACGTTCTATTTTGCAACAATGCCTTGAAAATCCAAGAAATCTTTATAATCTACTTTCGAACACTAATTATAGCACAGGGTGCGGGCTCTTGAAGGGCAATCACAATCATGTCCGTCTTCTCGGCATGGTGTTGACAAAAAGCTAAAATTGCAAACACCACGTTGTTGAGTTACGCAAAAGATGCATGTTGAAAATCAACCTATTGAAAGTTCTCAGTAATACATCGTGGGGTGCAGATAGGACTTGCATGTTGAGAATTTACGGATCTCTAGTTTGCTCCAAGATGGACTATGGATGTTTCGTATACTCTTCAGCAAGTAACACAACCCTTAAACTTCTAGACACTGTCCACCATTGTGGTCTTCGTCTTGCTCTTGGTGCATTTCGAACAAGCCCGGTAGTCAGCTTGTATGCCGAGTCAGGTGTAATCTCCTTGGCAGAACGGCGAAACCTCTTGATGGGTACGTACGTAATGAAAATTAAATCTATGCCTAACCATCCAGCAAATCGGAATGTTTTTAACACGACATATGTCAGACACTTTGATAACAAACCGATGGCAACCCTTCCAACGGGGTTAAGATGTAAACTTTTGTTTAATCTTATAGATTTTAATCTGCAAACAATTTTTAATTTTGTTTTTAGCAATAACCCGCCCTGGTCTACACCAGAGCCGATTATTCTATTCGACCTTTGTCGTGTTGATAAAAACTCTACTTGCAATACTGTATTCAAAATAAACTTTAGAAAGATTTGCCATGAACATCAAAGGTTTACTTTGGTATTCACAGATGGCTAAAAAATTGACAATGGTTGGAAGTGCCTTTTATTGCTCTAACGTAACTGAAGTTTCAGGGCTAAGCGAAGTGTGTTCAGTTTTCACTGCAGAGTTATTCACCATCCATGAAGCTCTTAAAAACATTCTACGTTGTCGTTGTGGAGAATACCTTTTGTGTTCAGATAGCTTAAGTTCACTTCCACCATTGTGGTCTTCGTCTTGCTCTTGGGCATTTAAAACAAGCCCGGTAGTCAGTTTTGTATGCCGAGTCAGGTGTGTCCTCCTTGGCAGAACGGCGAAACCTCTTGATGGGTACGTACGTAATAACATTAAATCTATGCCCAACCATCCATCACACCATGATGTTTTTAATGTGAAATATGTCAGACACTTTGATAACAAACCGATGGCAACCCTTCCAACTGGGTTAAGGTGTAAACTTTTGTTAAATCTTATAGATTTTAATCTTCTAAATTTCTCATCCATAGTAATCTATTTAACAAAATTTAATTCACATCTTACACATTTCTTTCTTTTCTTTATTTTCATTCACATACATAACTTTTATTTTGCTATTACTTTCATCATCAACAATTTATTTTGTTATTTATACACTGAGAAAACAATCTAATCATCAAACATACCTGCATTTACTCTTCTCATTTACTTTCATTCACAGGCGGCGCAATATGACCTAACCGGTTGAAGCGCCCTAGTTTCTCACGTCGTCGTCGTCGTCACTTCAAGCTATAAAACACATGGAGTCTAGTCATCATTTAGTACAAGACATCCAATTCTATTTAGAAAAACTAACCTCTAAGGAATATATAATAATTATATAATAGAGTTTTGCTGGAAAACTGGACACGTGGGCATAGAAGGAAATGAACACGCTGATCGGCTGCTGGAGTCAGCGATCACCTTGCTGTACTAGCTAAAATTGAGAGCAAACAGAAAGTTCCCAAATTCATAAATTCGGAAGTATTTTGCTACAGCAGGGCTAATTGGGAGAAACTTTCTAGACATCTTTCCCTTCGTCTTCCAGTTATATTTTTAGATATGAACATTAATGAAGCTTGGTTACAGTGGAAATCTGAATTTTGGCAGTGTGTGAACGAGTCTATTCCTAAAGTGACAATTAAACATAAAAGGCGGTCTCCATGGATAACTAATGAGATAGTCATTCTTATACACGCGAGAGATAAAGTTTATAAGAAATGGAAGAAATCGCCGACGGATGCTCGCTGGAAAGAGTACAAAGTAATTCGAAATCGTGTTAAAACTGTCGTGCGGAAGGCGCATAGTGAATACCTGTGGAATATTGGAAATGACAACAAACGCTTGTGGAAATACATACACAGTCGTAAGGGCAGTACGGCTCCAAAGAATTTCTCAGCAAATGGTCAGGAACTCAAAGATCCTAAGGACATTGCTTGCGCATTCAATCAATCTTTCTCAAAGAATTTTACAAAAGACGACAGTTCCAGCAATCCTTTCAATCCCAATATTGCAGACATACCGTTTTCGCTCTCAAATCTGTTTTTTTTTCCTGTAAACGAAGTTTTGACTCTCCTTAGCCATATGCGACCTAGTACTGCCACAGGACCTGACGATCTTCCTGAAAGAATTCTAAAAAAGTGCGCGTTAGCTATTTCACCGTCATTATTTTCAATTTTTAACTTTTTAATATCCACTGGCGCTGTTCCCGATGACTGAAAAAAGCAAATGTCGTTCCAGTTTTTAAAAAGGGTGACCCAAGAGACGTTTGCAATTACCGCTCAATATCGCTCACCTCGATAGCATCAAAATTAATGGAGAAACTAGTGTCACGCCGCATTCTAGAACATCTGCAAAGCAATGATCTTATAAACGATAATCAACATGGCTTTCTACCTCGGCGCTCATGCGTTACAATGCTGACTCGAGCAAATGATGACTGGCTTCACGCGCTTGAGGACAAAGATGTAAAACAAGTTGATTGTATAGCTCTTGATTGGCAAAATGCATTTGATCAGGTTCCTCACGAAAGATTTCTCTTAAAATTGCATTACTACAAATTAGAGGTAAACTCTACCAGTGTATTAAATCGTTTCTAACTGATCGGACTCAGTGTGTCATATTTGGAAGTTTTTCTTCTCTTTCCACTAAAGTGACATCTGGAGTTCCCCAAGGTTCAGTAATTGGCCCCCTGCTTTTTGATATTTACATGCTTGACCTACCTCAATGTGTTTCTTCAACCTTGCTACAATTTGCTGATGATTCGACCGTTTATGCATCAATAAGATCAATTCTGGATTTCGAAAGTTTGCAAAATGACCTGAACAGCATACATACTTGGTCCACAATAAACAAAATGTCCTTGAACTCTCTAAAATCTCAATTCTTTACATTAACTAGATCAAAAATTTATTTCAAGAATGTGTACTCACTTCAAGGCAAAATTATCCCAAAATGTGATTCAATAAAATTGCTTGGAATTACCTTAACAAATGATCTAAAGTGGAATTTGCACACTGAATTAGTAAGAAATCGTGCCTCAAATTACTTGGATTTTTAACAAGAAACTTAAAGGGCTCCAAACTCGTACAATCCGGACTGCATATCTTACTCTGATTCGCCTATCATCACTTATGGTATCCCTGCTTGGCATCCGACTTCAAGAGCTAACTTTACGAAGCTTGAGGCAATTCAAACCGTGCTACGAAGGCTATTTTACACAAATCTAGTTTTTATTCACACAGTGCGACGCAGAGGCTACATGCTTGCGACCTTCCTTCCATTGAGAATTTCTGCAAAGAAGCAGATGTAAAGTTCCTTCGACAACAAATCAATGGTTCTGCAGATTTGAATCCATTTCATCGCATCACTCTAGACAATAAACCTCGTAGACATAACCCAGGTACTTTGATCATCCCTCCTCGTGCACGAACTTCATCATACCAAAACGGATTCTACTGTCGTTCTGCATCGTTATGGAACACTACCGGCTGACGTGAAGACTTCCAGACATTTCAATATTGATATTAGGAACCATTTCAAAATTTCTTAATGAGAACGCATTTACATTTTTTAAATCAAGTTGTAACATGCTGAAAGTCATCAAATTATGTTTTACCATCATTTGTACACCCTTAACTATCAATTGTTCCCCATCATTTAATCACCCTTTTTACTAACTCATTTCATATGATATGTACCATACCATCATTGTTCACCCTTTACTTTCACCTTTTTATAATACTTGTTAATTTATTTTATTGTATTTTATAATGTGGTTTTAAGAGGTATAACTTAGGCATAGTAAGTTAGACACATTGTGACTGGGGCCTTATGGCCCTTTTCTAACTTTCTATGGAGTTGTGCAGCTTAATCTACGATAATGTGTACAATTTCGAAATAAAATAATAATAAAAATAGTAATAGTATATAACTCCTCGAATCTAGAGACGAGCTCTGGCGGTCGTCGTCGGGAAACATTCTACTTCCCATTGACTTCCTCCCCGACGACGACGACAATGACAAACACGGACGATGACACAGACGAAGACGACCGCGACGTGAGGGAAACACCAACACGTGCCCTCCCCGTACCCTCCCTTTCCCTCTGTCCTTTGCCTGAGCCCGGCCTGATTTCGCCACAGACCACAGGCCCCCCAGACCAGACCCCGGCCAAGCTTCCGGGCCGGCCCCTTTCCTCCGGCCACTAACGTCCATGCCCTCCCCTGGCTTGTGGCTGGTTCTGATCTATGAGAATGCTCCTAGGTTCTGACCAGCACAAGCCTGTCACCCCGCGTCTCCCCACGTCACCCCTTACCGTCCACCCGTTTGGAAAATATATAGCTATAAATAAACTAACTAATAAACAAGTACACTATCACAGGAGGCGTAATATGACCTAACGGTTGACGCGCCCTAAACCTAATATACACACACACATCACCCCGAGAATGTCTTTGAACTTGAAATTGTTTAATGCACCCTCATGTAGATCCCTCGTAGAGTATTTAGTTATAAGCCAACCTTTATTGTCGGTGATGATAATGCTGGGTAGTTCTCCAATATTGAATCTTGTTATTAGACGGTTCCTGACAGTTTCTGCGTCATCAAACTCTACGGCTAGCCAGTCACCGTGCGTCCTGAAGAAGTCGATCATGCCTTGCTCAACGGTTTCACATGATTCATATATGATAGGTTTTAATAGTAGAGTAGGCTATATTACTTCCCGAAACTAGAGACTAGCTCTGAAAAACGTCATCGGGGACAACTCCGCTTTTCTTTGACGACCTCTTCGACGACACAACGAGACACAACGAGTGATGTCAAAGACGATGACGACCGGGACGTGAGAAACCCCACCTTTTCTCCCTGGTTCTGACCAGCATGCGCCCCTCTTCCCCATATCCCCTAGGCTAGAGTGGAGCATAATGACCTAACGGTTGACTAGCCATTAATTAAAATAAACCATAACACTAATATTTTAAACTTTTGTTCGTAATACTTGAAGGGAATATAAACATCAAAACACCATAATCTCATTACATTAACTTTCCATGTCATGGCGCCGCAATATTACCAAACCGGTTGAAGCGTCCTAGTTTCTCACGTCGTCGTCGTCATGGTCTCCTATTGTCGCAACCGACTACAAGTGGTGCAAAACAAGATTCTGCATGTATCCCTTTCCTCGCTCCTCCAGCCCTGTCTGGGCCCGAGGTAGAATAGGCCCAGAGCATGGCTCTGCTAATCGTAAAAGGCGATTCAATAGAAAAAGTCCACCTCGCAAACATCAGCTTGTATGAAGGGTAGTATTTTACTCCCCGAAACTAGAGGCGAGCTCTGGCAATCGTCGTCGGGGAACTTGCCCCTTCCCCTTGACAACCTCCCCGACGACGACGACAATGACAACACGGACGATGACACAGACGAAGACGACCAAGACGTAGGGGAACCACCAATCCCTGCCCTCCCTTTCCCTCTGTCCTTTGCCTTAGCCCGGTCTGATTTCGCCACAGACTACAGGCCCCCCCGACCCGACCCCGGCCAAGCTCCCGCCCCGAACCCTTGCCCCCGGCCGCCTACTCCCAAGCCCTCCCCTTGCTTGTGGCTGGTTCTGACCAGCACAAACCTGTCCACACCCCGCGTCTCCCCACGTCACCCCTTACGTGTCCTCCCCTGTGGAAAATATATAGTTATAAACTAAATAAAAAACATCATTAGCACAGGTGGCGCAATATGACCTAACGGTTGACGCAACCTTGAACCTAATAAACATCAACATCAACATCAAACATCGCTCCTCCAGTCTGGGCCCGGGGTAGATGTTGGCCCAGATCATGGCTCTGCTAATCGTAAAAGGCGATTCAAGAGAAAAGGTCCACCTCGCAAACATCAGCTAGTAAGAAGTGGCGTATATTACTCCCCGAAACTAGAGGCGAGCTGTGGCAAACGTCTTCGGGGACCTTTCCCCGCCCACCTCCAACCCCCTTCCATTGACGACACCCCGTCTGGGCCTGGGATAGAATTGGCCCAGACGCAAACATCAGCTAGTATGAAGGGTAGTATTTTACTCACCGAAAATAGAGGCGAGCTCTGGAAATCGTCGTCGGGACCTGGCCCCTTCCCTTGACGACCCCTCGACGACGAAGACGACAACCACACCACGAACGACGACGAAAACAATGACGACCGCGACGTGAGAACCCCTTTTCCTCCCATTACCCGTGGCTGGTTCTGACCAACATGGGCCCCCCGACCCCCCACCCCCCCAGAGGTTAGAGTGGTGCATTATGTCTTAAAGGTTGACGCGTCTTAATCCAAATAAACAAAAACAAAAATATTGCAGTAGCTCCAACATTCTCGATTTAACATTTTAAGTAATTGGTTTCATAAAATTTTCAAAAATCAACAATTTTTTTTCTATAGTAGGCCCTAATAAGAAAACTTCGTGATAACTTACATTTTTTTTAACTCTTATTTTATAAACTAATGACAACAAAATTAATCTATTTTTACCTACGATATCGCAGGCGGCACAAAGTGACCTAACCGTTGAAGTGCCCTAGTATCTCACGCCGATTTGGGTTGGTCAAATGTTTCCTAGCATGGCTCTGTTAATCGTTTAAGACGAGGATAGAGAAAAAGTCCACCTCGCAAACATCAGCTTCCTAGTAAGAAGGGGAGTATATTCTCCCCGAAACTAGTGGCGAGCTCTGGCAATCGTCGTGGGGACCCCCTTTCCCTTGACGACCCCCCGGCGACGATGACAATGACACAACGAACGATGACAAAGACGATGACGACCGCGACGTGAGAAACCCCACTTCCTCCCCTAATCCGTGGCTGGTTCTGACCAGCATAAGCCCCTCCTCCCCCAGCCGCCCCTTAGGCTAGAGTAGTGCATTATTAATGACCTAACGGTTGACGCGTCCTTAATCCAAATAAACCAAAAAAATCTTCGGCGACCCATAAACAATAATAATTACTTTATACCAGGAAAACGCTTAAGTCCCGCCGCGTTGTTGGATGAGCGTAATTGGTGCATTGAGCTGCCATGTGTTATCGGAATTTTCTGTTGTTCTGTGAAAAAAATATTACTAAGTCGAAGATTTTTTTTAAAATTAAATTAAATTAAATAAAAAATTAACTTTTAAAAAAATTCTTTTTTTTAATCGTAATTTTAATAAAGAAAAAAATCGTAAAATTGCGATTTTTATAAGAAATAATCATTCGATTGTGCTCAAATTTTACACGAATATATTAATTTGTAAAAGCAAGGTTCTGTGAAAAAATCATTACAATAGGATAAAGCATGTAGGTGTTGTAAGTCAATGAATTGTTTTAAAAAGGAAAAAAACTGTAAAATTTAGATTTTCAAGAAAAACAATTTTTTGATTGCGCTCAAATTTCACAAGATATCTTAATTAATGAAATTAAGGTTCTGTGAAAAAAATCATTAAAATCAAAAAAAAGCATATAGATGTTGTAAGTCGAAGAAATTTTTTTTAAATAGAAAAAAATCGTAAAAATGCGATTTTCGTGAGAAATTTTTTTCGACTGCGCTCAAAACGTGGCAGTTCTAAGTTCAGAAATTTCGAAGGCCTCCATAAAATTTCATCACAGTTGGAGTAACGGTTTAGCCGGAATCGTGTTAACAAACACACAATACTACAAACAAAAAAAAGAAAGAAAGAAAAACATTCTGGATTTTTTTCTCCAGTGTAGTGAAATGGAATCTTCGCTTCGCTCATCCAACAAAGAGGTAAAAAAAACGTATAATTACATTTGCAAATAAGTTAACATATTCACATACCTGCACACTCTTTTTCTGTGCATTACAATGAAAATAGGTTTTAAATGTTTTAATAAATACATACCTACTTGAGCTTTAATGTGACTGGTGCGATTGTTTGGCCCTTAGAAGCTCTTTCCAATCGGGATCGATTGTTGTCAAAGCTACTCGCATTTCAGGTGGAAAGGAAGACTGATTTCTTTCTTTTGTTTTCAATCGAGTCAGGGTTGAAATCCCAGTTCGTACATGTAGGTTGTTGTGAACGGTAGTAACAGACGAACACTAACTTTTCTCAGAGCTGGATACTCCTTCGCGGTATTTAACCAAAATGATGACACGCTTGATGATTTGTGAAGTGACTTCATAGTGGTGTCACAGGTAGGCTGCACTATTTTACTTTCTTCTTGGGGCGTCATGTTCAACTCAATTATTGAATCCGGGTTATTGAAGACAATGGATCCTTCACACAAATATTTGTTTTCAAATCAGAAAACAAAGATGAGGGAAGAAACGGATTAAACGATTGATTCATGATTTCAAGATGAGCTTGTAGAGCATTATTTATGTCAACAATATCTTCACTTGATGTGTTGTTCTCCTCCATGTATTGCAGTAACGTTGGGAGCATGTAGTAGCTAGGGCGGGGCGACTCTTAAAGGCGTGCTTACCACAGCAACAATGACTTGAAATGCCTGTACATGTTCACAGTGTTGAAACAAATTATAAAAATTGCGATGTAACTTCAGATTTAACTCATTTAATATTGAGAAAATATCTTACAAATAAGCCAACTTTAAAAGCCAACCATCATCATCAAATACTGCAGACAAATCCGATTTTTTCTCATTTAAAAATATGTTAACTTCATCCCTGAGTTGTACGCACGTGTAAGTAATTTGCCACGTGAGAGCCATCTCACTTCTGTGTGAAGCAATAGACGTGATGCACCGCACCTACCTCAGTACAAAATACTCCAAACAACCTGTTAAGTGAGCTAGCTTAAATTTTTATATGGGCCGCACATTGTCGGCAATGCGCAGCGGAAGTTAGATTGTAAATTTAAGGATGACACCAAGTGACTAACCCAGTCCTATAGTAAGGTTTAACTCAAGGCAAACGGACAATGAAATATACAAGAAAAGAATTCATTTAGATATTACAATAATCGTAGGTCATAACAACTTAAAAATAAACTTGAAAAAATATTGAAATAAAAAAATAAAAAAATAATAAAGATTAGATAAGTTATTTGCTAACATGTTCGCGACCCAGTAGTGGGTTGCCACCCGTACTTTGAAAAACACTTCCCTAGGCTAGATTACTGCATTATGACCTAACGGTTGACTCGTTCTTAATAAAAAAAATCATTTTATAAACAAAGATTTAATATGCTAACAATCAAACAATAACCTTAATTCTTCTACCTAAGTGTTTTTGCAAAATAACAAATTGCATAGTGTGATGCCCACATTGACTAACAAAATTCGTCCACCTACGTCTCGACTCTCACGTAGAGAAGAGGTGGTATTGTCTAGAATTCGTATAGGCCATACACGCCTAACACACGGATATCTCTTAACCAGAGAAAAGGTTATTCCCATATGTGACCAAATGTGATGTACCTTTAACCGTGCATCATATGCTAGCAGAATGTGCCAATATGATGCATTGCGCACGCAATTTGATCTCTCCCAATCATATGAAGAACTTCTATCATATGATAAACGGCGACTAACTTTCTAAATCTCTCATCCATTGTAATCTATTTAACAAAATTTAATTCACATCTTACACATTTGTTTCTTTTCTTTATTTTCATTTACATACATAACTTTTATTTTGCTATTACTTTCTTCATCATCAATTTATATTGTTATTTATACACTTAGAAAACAATCTAATCATCAAACATACCTGCATTCACTCTTCTCATTTCCTTTCATTCACAGGCGGCGCAATATGACCTAACCGGTTGAAGCGCCCTAGTTTCTCAACGTCGTCGTCGTCGTCGTCATCACAGACGGCGCAAAATAAACTTACCGGTTGAAGCGCCCTAGTTTCTCATGTCGTCGTAGATTGCTTTAATCTGCCGGGTAGGTTTTGCATGTTCGGTTATTCACGAGATATTGGGTTTTCACTTTACATAGTGTTTCCAATTGTTCGCCCTTATTACCAACTGATTGTGCATTCTGATGCAAGATTTTAAACACCACTCCACCATATCGGTATTTGCTGTCAAATCTAGGGTTGTTGATTGAGATTCAATGGTGAGTGGATTTACCAAAAATGGTGTGTCCATCTCTAACACATCTGCCTGCCACCTACCTGTGACCGCTGCCAATACTTTTTACATAAATACAACCTAGCGTTTTTAATACATCATTACATATTTCGTCTAATCTTGACAACACTACAAAGATTATTATGAACTTGAACTTGAAATTGCCCTTGCCCCGTCTGGGCCCGGGGTAGAATTGGCCCAGAACATGGCTCTGCTAATCGTAAAAGGCGATTCAATAGAAAAAGTCCACCTTGCAAACATCAGCTAGTATAAGAGGGGAGTATATTATTCCCCAAAACTAGAGGCGAGCTATAGCAATCGTCGTCAGGGACCTCGCCCCCTTCCCTTGACGACTTCCGGCGACGATGACAATGACACAACAAACGTTGACAAAGACGATGACGACCGCGGCGTGAGAAACCCCCCTTCCTCCCCTTACCCTTGGCTGGTTCTGACCAGCATGGGCTCCTCCTCCCCACCCCCCTTAGACTAGAGTGGTGCATTATCACCTAACGGTTGACGCGTCTTTAATCCAAATTAACAAAAAAATAAACAAATATTCAATATCCTAACAATCAAACAATAAACTTAATTCTTCTACCTAACATTATCACAGACGGCGCAATAATTATGACCTTACCGGTTTAAGCGCCCTAGTTTCTCACGTCGTCGTAAATTCGTCGAATTCCCTCCCAATCATATGAAGAAATTCTGTCATATGATAACGGCGTTAAGCTTTCTAAATTTCTCATCCATAGTAATCTATTTAACAAAATTTAATTCACATCATACACATTTTTTCCCTTTATTTATTTTCATTCACATACGTAACTTTTATTTTGCTATTTCTTTCATCATCATCAATTTAGTTTGTTATTTATACACTTAGAAAACAATCTTATCATCAAACATACCTGCATTAACTCGTCTCATTTACTTTAATTCACAGGCGGCGCAATATGACCTAACCGGTTAAAGCGCCCTAGTTTCTCACGTCGTCGTCGAATCTGCCGAGTAGGTTTTGTTATTCACTAGATATCTTGGGTTTCCACTTTAAAAAGTGTTTCCTATTGTTCGCCCTTATTACCATCTGATTGTGCATTCTGATGCAAGACTTTAAATTAATATCTCCTCTCCACCATATCGGTATTTGCTGCCAAATCTAGGGCTGTTGTTTGGGATTCAATGGTGAGTGGATTGAACAAATGGGTGTGCCCATCTCTAAGCATCTGCCTGCCACTTACCTGTGTCCGCTGCCAATCCACTTAATACCAGTTTGCTATTGCTACAGATCTTCTTATAAGCAAAACTCATTAACACACTATCTGGGCCCGGGGTAGAATAGGCCCAGAGCATGGCTTTGCTAATCGTAAAAGGCGATTCAAGAGAAAAAGTTCACCTCGCAAACATCAGCTAGTAAGAGCGGAGTATCATACTCCCCAAACTAGAGGCGAGCACTGGCAATCGTCGTCGGGGACTTTGCCCCCTTCCCTTGACGACCCCCCGGCGACGATAACAATGACACAACAAACGTTGACAAAGACGATGACGACCGCGGCGTGAGAAACCCCCCTTCCTCCCCTTACCCTTGGCTGGTTCTGACCAGCATGGGCTCCTCCTCCCCACCCCCTTAGACTAGAGTGGTGCATTATCACCTAACGGTTGACGCGTCCTTAATCCAAATTAACAAAAAAATAAACACTATCACTTTAACACCCCCGTCTGGGCCCGGGGTAGAATTGGCCCAGAGCATGGCTCTGCTAATCGTAAAAGGCGATTCAAGAGAAAAAGTCCACCTCGCAAACATCAGCTAGAAAAAGCGGAATATCTTACTCCCCGAAACTAGAGGCGAGCTCTGGCAATCGTCGTCGGGGACCTTGCCCCCTTCCCTTTGACGACCCCCCGGCGACGATGACAATGACCAACGAACGATGACAAAGACGATGACGACCGCGACGTGAGAAACCCCCCTTCCCCCCCTTACCCGTGGCTGGTTCTGACCAGCATGGGCCCCTCCCCCCCCCCCCCCTTAGGCTAGAGTGGTGCATTATGACCTAACGGTTGACGCGTCCTTAATCCAAATAAACCAAAAACCTCTGTCCTTTGCCTGAGCCCGGCTTGATTTCGTCACATGCCACAGGCCCCCCGACCCTACCCCGGCCAAGCTCCCGTCCCGGTCCCTTTCCGCCTTCCATCTACTCACATGGCCACCCCTTGCTCGTAGCTAATTCTGACCAGCACGAGCCTGTGCAGCCCGCGTCTCCCCACGTCACCCCTTACGTTCCTCCCTATTGGACAATATTTAGTTATACACTAAATTATAGACTTCTACATTATCACAGGAGGCGCAATATGACCTAACGGTTGACGCGCCCTTAAACCTTATAAACATCAAACAACTAAGGGAGTTTCCAAGTCTTAGTTGACTTCTTCACAAGTTACTATCGGATTGATTTTTGAAAATACTACAGTTCGACTGATAGTAACTCTCCCAGTGGCAATGTTGAGTATGTGGTATCCCTTGGCTCCTTGGCTGTATCCAACAAATGTACCTTGTTCAGCTCGAAGGTCTAATCAAACCACATGTCCGTCTTCTCGGCATGGTGTTTGACAAAAAGCTAAATTGGAAACATCACGTTGTTGAGTTACGCAAAAGATGCATGTTGAAAATCAACCTATTGAAAGTTCTCAGCAATACATCGTGGGGTGCAGATAGGACTTGCATGTTGATAATTTACGGATCTCTAGTTTGCTCCAAGATGGACTATGGATGTTTCGTATACTCTTCAGCAAGTAACACAACCCTAAAACTTCTGGACACTGTCCACCATTGTGGTCTTCGTCTAGGTCTTGGTGCATTTCGAACAAGCCCGGTAGTCCGCTTGTATGCCGAGTCAGGTGTGTCCTCCTTGGCAGAACGGAGAAACCTCTTGATGGGTACGTACGCAATGAAAATTAAATCTATGCCTAACCATCTATCAAATCGTGGTGTTTTTAATGTGAAATATGCCAGACACTTTGATAACAAACCGATGGCAACCCTTCCAACGGGGTTAAGATGTAAACTTTTGTTTAATCTTATAGATTTTAATCTGAAAACAGTTTTTAATTTTGTTTTTAGCAATAACGGCCCTGGTCTACACCAGAGCCGATTATTCTATTCGACCTTTGTCGTTTTGATAAAAACTCTACTAGCGTTACTGTATTCAAAATTAACTTTAGAAAGATTTGCCATGAACATCAAAGGTTTACTTTGGTATTCACAGATGGCTCCAAAATTGACAACAAGGTTGGAAGTGTCTTTTATTGCTCCACCTTAACTGAACGTTTCAGGCTAAGCGACGTGTGTTCAGTTTTCACTGCAGAGTTATTCGCCATCCGTGAAGCTCTAATATACATTCTACGTTGTCGTTGTGGAGAATACCTTTTGTGTTCAGATAGCTTAAGTTCACTTCAAGCTATAAAACACATGTATTCTAGTCATAGTTTAGTACAAGACATCCAATTAATTCTATTTAGAAAGACTTAACTCTAAGGGCTTTATAATAGAGTTTTGCTGGATACCTGGACAGTGGACACGTGGGCATAGAGGGAAATGAACACGCTGATCGGGCTGCTAAGGAAGCTTCCCAGCGTCGCGACGTTGATTTAATCTAGTTCCCGTTCCAGATGTCAAGAGTGGATTCAAGCAAAGATTGTTGGATTTGCGACAAGCATCTTGGGATGTGTTGCAAAATAACAAATTGCGTAGTGTGATGCCCACATTGACTAACAAAATTCGTCCACCTACGTCTCGACTCTCACGTAGAGAAGAGGTGGTATTGTCTAGACTTCGTATCGGGCACACACGCCTTTCACACGGATATCCCTTAACCAGAGAAAAGGTTATTCCCATATGTGACACATGTGATGTACCTTTAACCGTACATCATATGCTAGCAGAATGTACCAAATATGACGCCTTGCGCATGCAATTTGATCTCTCCCAATCATATGAAGAACTTCTATCATATGATAACGGCGACAAACTTTCCAAATTTCTCATCCAAAGTAATCTATTTAACAAACTTTAATTAACTTCATACACATTTCTTTCTTTTCTTTATTTTCATTTACATACATAACTTTTATTTTGCTATTACTTTCTTCATCTTCAATTTATTTTGTGATTTATACACTTAGAAAACAATCTAATCATCAAACATACCTGCATTAACTCTTCTAATTTACTTTCATTCACAGGCGGCGCAATATGACCTAACCGGTTGAAGCGCCCTAGTTTCTCACGTCGTCGTCGTTATTTCCTTTGAAAATACAAAACAATCAAATAAAATTCTTAATCCTTCTATCTTAGATTATCAAAGACGGCGCAAAATGGCCTTACTGGTTTAATTGCCTTTGGTGTTGTTGTGTTTAGTTAAGACACTACCCCCATCTGGGCCCGGGGTAGAATTGGCCCAGAGCATGGCTCTGCCAATCGTAAAAGGCGATTCAAAAGAAAAAGTCCACCTCGCAATCATCAGCTAGTAAGAGCGGAGTATATTACTCCACGAAACTAGAGGCGAGCTCTGGAAATCGACATCGGGGTCTCCTCCCCCTTCCATTGACGACCTCCCCGACGATAACAATGACAATTACATCATGAACGGTGACAAAGACGATGACGAACCCGACGTGAGAAACCCCCTTCCTCCCCTTACCCGTGGCTGGTTCTGACCAGCATGGGCCCCTCCTCCCCACCCCCCCTTAGGCTAGAGTGGTGCATTATGACCTAACGGTTGACGCGTCCTTAATCCAAATAAACCAAAACCCTGCTCCCCATATCCCTTTGGCTACAGTAAATTTTAAATTTTTTTCGTGGGAAACCTGTAATAGGGTGCAATTAGCCCCTCTTCAGGTGAACTAGGTATGTGCGGAAAGGAAATTGTGAAGGGATGTCCGAGGGCTGTTTAAGAGGACTCAATCCCTTGCATTCGCCTTAACGACTGAGGAAAACCTCGGAAAAAACCTTCAGTCAGGATTGCCGGTCTCGACGGGATTCGATCCCGGGACCTCCTGAATCAGAGTCGAGCGCTTAGCGCCCGAGCCAACACTGTCGGTTTTGGCTACAGTAGTGCATTAAGACCTAACGGTTGACGCGTCCTTAATCAAAATAAACCAAAAATTGTCATCCAAAGTAATCTTTTTAACAAAATGTTATTCACATCAAACACATTTCTTACATTTTTTTGATTTATTTATGCCCATTTACATAACTTTTGTTTTGCTTTTACTATCATTATCGTCATTTTCTTTTCTTTTCTTATATATACACTTATAAAACAATCTTATCATCAAACCCACCATGACTTATCTCATAAACTTTCAATATTACAGGCAGCGCAATATGAAGTAACTGTTAACGCGCCTTTTATCCAATTAAATCAAGATTCACAGTACATAAACAATATTTGATTCCTCATGTAGTGCATAAACAAAAAAATCTTCGCTATATCTGACATTTTTAATTCAACGTTATTTTATAAACTAACAAGCCACAATACTATCTACTAACTAACAATATCACATGTGACGCAATACGACCTAGTCGGCTGGAGCGCCCTAGTTTCTCACGTCTTCTAATTTGAGCCTTCTATTTCGGCTTCCCGTCTGGGTCCGGGATAGAATTTTTTGCTGGATACCTGGACACGTGGGCATAGAGGGAAATGAACACGCTGATAGGGCTGCTAAGAAAGCTTCCCAGCGTCGCGACGTTGATTTCAATCTAGTTCCCGTTCCAGATGTCAAGAGTGGATTCAAGCAAAGATTGTTGGATTTGCGACAAGCATCTTTGGATGTGTTGCAAAATAACAAAGTGCGTAGTGTGATGCCCACATTGACTAACAAAATTCGTCCACCTACGTCTCGACTCTCACGTAGAGAAGAGGTGGTATTGTCTAGACTTCGTATAGGGCACACACGCCTAACACACGGATATCTCTTAACCAGAGAAAAGGGTATTCCCATATGTGACACATGTGATGTACCTTTAACCGTACATCATATGCTAGCAGAATGTATCAAATATGATGCCTTGCGCATGCAATTTGATCTCTCCCAATCATATGAAGAACTTCTATCATATGATAACGGCGACAAACTTTCCAAATTTCTCATCCAAAGTAATCTATTTAACAAACTTTAATTAACTTCATACACGTTTCTTTCTTTTCTTTATTTTCATTTACATACATAACTTTTCTTTTGCTATTACTTTCTTCATTTTCAATTTATTTTGTTATTTATACACTTAGAAAACAATCTACTCATCAAACATACCTGCATTAACTCTTCTCATTTACTTTCATTCACAGGCGGCGCAATATGACCTAACCGGTTGAAGCGCCCTAGTTTCTCACGTCCTCGATGGCCCAGAGCATCTGGGTCCGGGATAGAATTTGGCCCAGAGCATGGCTCTGTTAATCGTAAAATAGCGGTGTACCGGGGAGGCCATGTATGGGGCCAGACTGTTATTGCAGATCCTGAGCTACCTAACCAGCTTGCTGCAGGGGTGGAGTAAGACGGATGATTTCATGTATGAACCGCATTGGACAGACTTACCAGATGCACTTTCATCATGTTTGGATCTCATTCCATGCAAATGTACCAAGAACTGCCAGGGAAACAGGTGGAAGTGCGAAAAGCCAAACTTCCGTGCACTGACTGTGTGGGTGTGACGGACACTGTTAAAGGGATTAGTAAAATTGTGGAATAAATAAGAGTTTGTCAAATACGCACTAGCGTGTTTTAAGCAGGTTTGGCTTCCAGTGATAAGTTAATAATCACATAATAAAAAGTTATTTCTTCCTTTTTCAAACTTTTTCTAGTTTCTGTGAGCATCCTTCTCTACTCTTGTGGCGTCCAGCCTGTCCGTTACTCTTTTATCCTTCTCGACTCTTGTGGCGTCCTGCCTGTCAGTTACTCTTTCATCCTTCTCGACTCTTGTGGCGTCCGGCCTGTCAGTTACTATTTTATCCTTCTCGACTCTTGTGGCGTCCAGCCTGTCCGTTACTCTTTCATCCTTCTCGACTCTTGTGGCGTCCAGCCTGTCCGTTACTCTTTTATCCTTCTCGACTCTTGTGGCGTCCGGCCTGTCCGTTACTCTTTCATCCACATAACACATACCAATCTATTTACTTACGATATCACAGAAGGAGAAATATGACCTACCGGGTTGGGGCGCCCTGGTTTTTTACGCAAGAAAGGGGAAAGTGACAAAGTCCATCTCGCAAAAATCAGCTTGTATGTTCGGGAGTGTATTACTCCCTGAAACTACCCGCGAGCTTTGGCAATCGTCGAGGGGACCATGTCATAACAAATAAAAATCTCACCATACATATTTCTTTAGTTTATTTATTTTCATATACGTAAATAACTTTTGTTTTGCTATTACTATCATCATGATTAATTAATTGTGTTTTATGTACATTTAGAAAACAATCTTATCATCAAACACACCATTACGAATCTCATCAACTTTCGATTATCACTGGCGGCGCAATTTGACCTAACCGTTCGAAGCGCCCTAGTTTGTCACGTCGTCGTACGTCCCTTTTCATCCTGACTAGCATGGACCCCTCCTCTCCATATCCACTTGTCTAGAGTGGTGCATTTTGACCTAGTGGTTGCCGCGTCCTCAAACCAAATGGATTTATAATACAATTACAACCTAATCAAAATATTATTATTCTGGTGCTAACAAAACATTTCTTACATCTTTTATTTCACAAAATGAGATAACAATATAGTATCAACACACAACATTAACTTGCATCGCAAGCGGCACCATTAGACTTAACCGGTTAAAACGCCTATATTGAGTAGTTTCTTACAAAGTCATGTATAATATATGCGATAACATGGGATGGTGGTGAATATTGCCAGGTACATGGCTCTGCTATTCGTTAAGCGCGACAAACATTAGCTAGTAAGTATAAAGTTAACTAAGAGTTTTTTTTTTTTTTTAAATTTAACCAGAACTTGTTAACTATTCTCCCCAAGAGGCAAAGGGTGACAGCACACAAGGATAGTTTTCTATCGGGGCATAATTTGGCGATCCTCGTCACCCCTTTAAAAATACTATTTAAACTTTGACAAAAACATAAAACATATATTTATGATGATAAATATTGAAAACATAACGGTAAATATGTTCAAAGGAAGGCTCTCAAATTGGCCTTCAAAGTCCAACTCGCAACTTTCTCGTTGTTTGGCTCGTGAACCGGGGAGCCATCCAATTCTATTTAGAAAAACTAACCTCTAAGGGATATATAATAGAGTTTTGCTGGATACCTGGACACGTGGGCATAGAGGGAAATGAACACGCTGATCGGGCTGCTAAGGAAGCTTCCCAGCGTCGCGACGTTGATTTCAATCTAGTTCCCGTTCCAGATGTCAAGAGTGGATTCAAGCAAAGATTGTTGGAGTTGCGACAAGCATCTTGGGATGTGTTGCAAAATAACAAATTGCGTAGTGTGATGCCCACATTGACTTATCAAATTCGTCCACCTACGTCTCGACACTCACGATGAGAAGAGGTGGTATGGTCTAGAATTCGTATAGGCCACACACGCCTAACTCACGGATATCTCTTAACCAGAGAAAAGGTTATTCCCATATGTGACACATGTGATGTACCTTTAACCGTACATCATATGCCAGCAGAATGTACCAAATATGATGCCTTGCGCACGCAATTTGATCTCTCCCAATCATATGAAGAACTTCTATCATATGATAACGGCGACAAACTTTCTAAATTTCTCATCCATAGTAATCTATTTAACAAAATATAATTCACATCATACACATTTCTTTATTTTTTTATTTTCATTCACAAACATAACTTTTACTTTGCTATCACTTTCATTATCATCAAATTATTTTGTTATTTATACACTTAGAAAACAATCTAATCATCAAACATACCTGCATTAACTCTTCTCATTTACCTGTATTCACAGGCGGCGCAATATGACCTAACCGGTTGAAGCGCCCCAGTTTCAAACGTCGTCGTAATTTCGGGAATATTCCCTTTCACCACAAACGACTACAAGTGGTGCAAAACAAGATTCTTCATGTATCCATTTCCTTGCTCATCCCGTCTGGGTCCGGGTAGAATTGGCCCAGAGCATTGCTCTGCTAATCGTACAAGGCGATTCGAAAGTAGAAGTCCACCTCGCAAACATCAGCAAGTAAGAGGGGCTTATATTACTTTCCGAAAATAGAGGCGAGCTCTGACAATCGTCGTCGGGGACACCTCCCCCTTTCCTTGACGACGTCCCCGACTACGATGACATTGACCAAACGAACGATGACAAAGACGATGTCAACCACGACGTGAGAAACCCCTATCCTCCCTTACCCGTGGCTGGTTCTGATCAGCATGGGCCTCTCCTCCCCACAACCCCTAGGCTAGAGTGGTGCATTATGACCTTACGGTTGAAGCGTCCTGAATCCAAATTGACCCCCCCAAAAAACATTAAAAAAATAAGAGATTGTCAGTTCCCCTGGTGCCTTGTGTGACGCAACCGATTTCACAAACAACACAATACAGAAGTTTCTATTCAATTTGTATCCTTCTGATAATATTTTGAATTTTCCAGAGGGGTGTAATTAAAAATAAAGTTTTTGTCTATTACAATTGAAAAACACTAACTATGACAAAAACGATGACGAAATCGAAGTTAGGACCCTCCTTTCCTACCCCCCCGCGTGGCTGGTTCTGACCAACATGGGACTTTTCTTTATCCTCCCCTAGGCTGGCGTAAAATGACCTAACGGTTGACGCGCATAGTCCAAAAACGTTTGAACTTTTTTGGTGTGAATTTTCTCCCCACATTCCCTAGGCTAGACCCCGTCTGGGCCCGGGATAGAATTGGCCCAGAGCATGGCTCTGCTAATCGTAAATCGCGATTCAAGAGAAAAAGTCCACCTCGCACACATCAGCTAGTATGAAGGGTAGTATTTTACTCCCCGAAAATAGAGGCGAGCTCTGGCAATCGTCGTCGGGGAACTTGCCACCTTCCCTTGACGCCCCCTCGACGACGATGACGACAATGACACAACGAACGATGACAAAGACGATGACGACCGTGACGTGAGAAACCCCCCTTCCTCCCACTTACCCGTGGCTGGTTCTGACCAGCATGGGCCTCTCCTCCCCCCCACCCCCTTAGGCTAGAGTGGTGCATTATGACCTAACGGTTGACGCGTCCTTAATCCAAATAAACCAAAAAAACGACAACGACACCACGAACGATGACGAAGACAATGACGACGCGACGTGAGAACCCCCTTTCCTCTCCTTACCCGTGGCTGGTTCTGACCAGCATAGCCCATTCCCCCCCCCACCCCCTCACGCTAGATTAGAGTAGTGCAATATGACCTAACGGTTGACGCGTCCTTAATCCAAATAAACCACAATCCAGTCAAGGACAAAGCAAAAGTATCGAATTATGACCTAACGGTTGAAGCGCCCTCAATACAATTGCAAGAAAAATCAAATAAAACCAAATCCCTCTCCTCTCCCGTCGCTGGTTCTGTCCAGCATGGGACTTTTCTCCCCACATAGACTATACTAGGCGCTACAATGCCGCTTCATGACCTAACAGTTGACGCGCCCTTAATCCATTTTAACCAAAATATGACCAAACGGCTGATGCCCCCTAATACAAAGAAACCAACAAAAAAAGAACAAACAGTTGACGCACCGCCTAAAAAAACAAAACAAAAATATATTTCTTTAAATAACTCAGTTTTCTTTACCTAGCTTCTATCATATTTTATATAAATTTTATTTTTTTAACCTTAGAAATAAATATAAGTTTATAAACATAACACACACCATTAACTAACAATATCCAAGGCAGCGCTATCTGACCAACATGGAAGAAGCGCCCTAGTTTCTCATGTCTACTTTAAATGTTTTATTATGGCTTTGTAGTAATTACGGGGAGTGTATTACTCCCTGAAACTAGAGGCGAGATTTGGCGGTCATCGTCGGGGACATTGTCCCCTTCTATTGACGACCTCTTTGACGACGACGACGATTAAGACGATGACAATGACACCACGAACAATGACAAAGACAATTATTATTTTTTCTTTATTCATAATCAAAATCAAAATATATATTTCCATTCCAATTATAAAAAGGTTGTAGAAAGCGAACCCTAGGCTCATTCACACTATTGTGCGCTCTGCAACCAATAATAACACTAAGAACTATAACTAAGACATAAGATTCATAACACTAACTTAACTTATATGAACTTTAATACAGACAATATTAAGAGCATGAAGATTCGATAAAAAGAAAAGAGAAGAAAGCATGGTGATGTATGGCAGTGTTACAATTAGTTATGATGACTTATATCTAACAAGGCGTAGTACAGATAATAATCCATAATCAAGTCCATTTGATGCAGGGTCGTCGTAAAAGGGCATGCAATCACTGGGACTTGATGTTATCGTAATTTGCTGTTAATTTTGTGCTTGAACTCCTTGTACCTCACCTCACAACTTAGCGAATTCCAAACCGATGCACATCTGAAGTACAGGGACATTTGATAAGCTGTGGTGCGTGCCGACCGCGACGTTCCTCCCATTTCCCGTGGCTTGTTCTGACCAGCATGGGCTCCTCCTACCTATATATACCCTAGGCTAGAGTGGCTAGCGGATGACGCAGTCTTAATCCCAATAAACAAACAAAAAAGTTGTTCATATTATGAGATCGTCAGCAAACATTAGTGCTTCTACACCCAGTTTACTTTTGATCATCCGAGGAAAATCGTTAACCATAAGTACAGATGTGCAAAAATGTTTTGTAAAGTTTAAGAATTCGCGTCTTAAAAATAAAAATTCGCATTTTTTCGTTATTTTAAAAAAGCAATTTGATAATGAACAACATTTTTTTACGACTAGTTTTAAAATTATCAGTGTTGCAAATTCTAGGATCATTTATGATTTATTTAGAAGAAAAACAAGCACATGACGGTAAAAATCGGTTTTAATTTTAGCTTAATTTCAGCCTTTAGTTTAAAAATTTCTGGAAGATTTTACCAGGATTAGTTTCGACTACCCGGCACCTCCACCAAAATTACAAAATTATGAATTTTTGTATAATGTCATAGTTTGATATGAAATATTTTAGGCTTACTCGCATACAAACAATTTTTACGATCACACAAACGCGTTGTATGACCCGGCACCTCCACCATATGTACCAACCAGGATTAATTTCATTTCAACTACCTACCCGGCACCTCCACCAAAACTCAAAAAGAAACTTTTGTTTTGAAATTTCGTGACCCAATTCGCGTTTAAAGACATAATTGCTAATTTCGCCACTAGTTCGCGGTATCAACTAAAATATTGCGTAAATTCGAGAATTGGAAATTGATACTATTCAATCACAATTCAGATGATTCATGTGCAAACTGAATTTTAAGGGATTATTGCAACTTTTAAAAAATACGCGAATTTCGTTCTCACCATTTTTTTACATCTCAAAATTAAAGAGTGGGCTAGACACCGCTCCTTGTGTGAGACCCTGATGAACTTGATGGTATCGTGAACATGCATTGCTGTGCCAGAAACTGCTTCACTTGAACGTTCAACTCACATACTTGTTCGCCTTGTTTACATGGAGGACTGAGTACGGAGTTGAGTACGGTTTTTGGTCTCTGTACCACATGTAAACACATGAAATCAGGTACCAAACCGGTTGGGTTCGGTCCGACGAAATGGTGGGACCGAACCGAAATACCGTACTGAGTACTCACATGTAAACAGCTTCCTGAGAGGGAACCGAACTGAAAAACATGCAGCCTATTGCAAATGTCAAAAAATAAGTTTTAAAATGTTGCATCTATTTTTAACTTCTGTTCGTTGGGCTCCAACTTCAAATGTAGATCATCCACGCCTAGGCCTGGCCTTCCCGTATTTACGAAAATGACATGAAAGTAAGGTTATGTAACAGTGATGTTTTGAGCAATCGCCGTAAGATGGCGTCGATGCTGCACCGAATGTCAGTTCAGTTTTAGTTGGGTACTCGACATGTAAACGCGTCAAGGACGTTGGAACCGTACTTAAATTTCAGTACAGTACTGGACCCAGTCCTCCATGTAAACAAGGCTAATGTCTCCATACGCGATCTTATGCAGCCCTTAAATCGACTCTTATTGCCTGAGTCGATTCTTTTCTATGAGAACCGTCCTTAACATTTTGAGCAACTCGCACAACTTGGTCGATGGTTCCCCGATGTTTGCCAAATCCTCCCTGTTCTGGAACAATTAGCTTTGTCTCCTTTAAGTAGAAATTAAATCTATCCATTGCCATATTCTCACAGAGCTATCAAATTATACTTGTTAGTGCAATAGGACGATAGCTGCCTATAACATATGATGGTTTGTTTTTCTTTGGTATATAATAATATTCCCTGAAACTAGAGGCGAGCTCTGCAGGTTGTCGTCGGGGCTCTACCCCTTCCCCTGGCAACCTCCCCGACGACGACGACCATGTCAACTCTAAAAATGACAAGGACGATGACAAGCAAGACGTCAAAAACTCATCTCCCATGTTCTCCTTCCCATGTGTCCCCGTCTGGGCCCGGGGTAGAATTGGCCCAGAGCATGGCTCTGCTAAAGTCCACCTCGCAATCATCAGCTAGTAAGAGCGGAGTATCTACTCCCCAAACTAGAGGCGATCTCTGGCAATCGTCGTCGGGGACCTTGCCCCATTCCCTTGACGACCCCCCGGCGACGATGACAATGACACAACGAACGATGACAAAGACGATGACGACCGCGACGTGAGAAATCCCCCTTCCTAAACCCCCCCCCCCCCGTCCTCCACTTACCCGTGGCTGGTTCTGACAAGCATGGGCCTCATCCTCCCCCCCCCTATAGGCTAGAGTGGTGCATTATGACCTAACGGTTGACGCGTCCTTAATCCAAATAAACCAAACCACAACTTAGCGAATTCCAAACCGATGCACATCTGAAGTACAGGGACATTTGATAAGCTGTGGTGCGTGCTGACCGCAACGTGAGAACCCCCCTTTCCTCCCATTTCCCCTGGCTTGTTCTGACCAGCATGGGCTCCTCCTACCTATATATACCCTAGGCTAGAGTGGCTAGCGGATGACGCAGTCTTAATCCCAATAAACAAACAAAAAAGTTGTTCATATTATGAGATCGTCAGCAAACATTAGTGCTTCTACACCCAGTTTACTTTTGATCATCCGAGGAAAATCGTTAACCATAACTACAGATGTGCAAAAATGTTTTGTAAAGTTTAAGAATTCGCGTCTTAAAAATAAAAATTCGCATTTTTTCGTTATTCAAAAAAAAACAATTTGATAATAAACAACATTTTTTTACGACTAGTTTTAAAATTATCATTGTTACAAATTCTAGGATCATTTATGATTAATTTAAAAGAAAAACAAGCACATGAGGGTAAAAATCGGTTTTAATTTTAGCTTAATTTTAGCCTTTAGTTTAAAAATTTCTGGAAGATTTTACCAGGATTAGTTTCGACTACCCGGCACCACCACCAAAATTACAAAATTATGAATTTTTGTATAATGTCATAGTTTGATATGAAATATTTTAGGCTTACTCGCATACAAACAATTTTTACGATCTCACAATCGCGTTGTATGACCCGGCACCTCCACCATATGTACCAACCAGGATTAATTTAATTTCGAATAACTACCCGGCACCTCTACCAAAACTTAAAAAAAAAATTGTTTGAAATTTCGTGACCTAATTCGCGTTTAAAGACATAATTGCTAATTTCGCCACTAGTTCGCGGTATCAACTAAAATATCGCGAAAATTCGAGAATTGGAAATTGGTACCATTCAATCACAATTCAGATGATTTATGTGCAAACTGAATTTTAAGGGATTATTGTAACTTTAAAAAAATACGCGAATTTCGTTTTCACCACTTTTTTACATCTCAAAATTAAAAAGAATGGGCTAAACACCGCTCCTTCTGGAAGACCCTGATGAACTTTATGGTATCGTGAGCATGCATTGCTGTGCCAGAAACTGCTTCGCCCATTTCACAATCTTCACAGGAACATTCAACTCACATACTTTTTCTAAAAGTCTATGTCTCCATACGCGATCTTATGCAGCCCTTAAATCCACTCTTATTGCCTGAGTCGATTCTGTTCTATGAGAACCGTCTTTAACATCTTGAGCAACTCGCACAACTTGGTCGATGGTTCCCGATGTTTGCCAAATCCTCCCTGTTCTGGAACAATTAGCTTTTTCTCCTTTAAGTAGAAATTAAATCTATCCACTGCCATATTCTCACAGAGCTATCAAATAACTTGTTAGTGCAATAGGACGATAGCTGCCTAAAACATATGACGGTTTGTTTTTCTTTGGTATATAATAATATTCCCTGAAACTAGCGGCGAGCTCTGCAGGTTGTCGTCG
Source organism: Sweltsa coloradensis (assembly GCA_024449915.1). Lineage (NCBI taxonomy): Eukaryota > Metazoa > Arthropoda > Insecta > Plecoptera > Chloroperlidae > Sweltsa > Sweltsa coloradensis. The sequence continues at coordinate 67,658 of JAMZAV010002225.1, forward strand.
GGAATTCTACCCCTTCCTCTGGCAAACTCCCGACGACGACGACCATGTCTACTCTAAAAATGACAAGGACGATGACAAGCAAGACGTGAAAACTCATCTCCCATGTTCTCCTTCCCATGTGTCCCCTATGGGCTAGAGTGGCGCATTACGAACTAACGGTTGACACGCCCTGATACAACATAATTAAATCACTTAAAAAACAAATGTACTTTTTCTTTCAAATTTATAACTTTTTTTCTATCATGCGAATAAATTTTATTTTATAATCTTAAAACAATATAATCAAGCTTACACCATTAACTTATGTCCGAGGCAGCGCTATCTGATCGACACGATAGAAGAGCCCTAGTTTCTCATGCCGACTTATTGTGATATCCATATTGTTGGAGTTCGGGGTAGAATTTGGCACAGAGCATGGCTCTGCTAATCATAAAAGGCGATTCAAGAGAAAAAAGTCCACCTCGCAAACATCAGCTAGTATGAAGGTTGGTATTTTACTCCCCGAAAATAGAGGCGAGCTCTGGCAATCGTCTTCCCGTCTGGGCCCGGGGTAAAATTGGCCCAGAGCATGGCTCTGCTTATCGTAAAAGGTGATTCAAGAGAAAAAGTCCACCTCGCAAACATCAGCTAGAAAGAGCGGATCTTCTTCCCGAAACTAGAGGCGAGCTCTGGCAGTCGTCGTCGGGGACCTTGCCTCCTTCCCTTGACGACCCCCCGGCGACGATGACAATTACACAACGAACAATGACAAAGACGATGACGACCGCGACGTGAGAAACCCCCCCTATACCTCTCCTTACCCGTTCCTGGTTCTGACCAGCATGGGCTCCTCCTCCCCCCCCCTCCCTTAGGTTAGAGTGGTGCATTATGACCTAACGGTTGACGCATCTTTAATCCAAATAAACAAAAACAAAAAAACTTAACTCATTCAGACCACGTGTTCATTATAATGGACATAGCAATTTTGATTTTTTTTTAATTAGACCTAAAGGTTTTTCAATTTGGCCAACAAAAATTCCAAAAAATTGGGGAATTCAAATTCACATTTTTTTTACCGCATTGCGATAGGACGAAAAGTACCGTTTTTAGAGAGAATTAAAAAATTGAAATGTGTAAAAACGGGCAAAAAAAAGTGTTTTTGGTTTTTTTCCCGGAAATTTAAAATATTAATAGTTTTGCCAGTATTTGAGATACAGAAAATCCAAAATATGCAAAAATTCCAAAAAAAAATCTAGTTTTAGAAATGCACTTCAAATTAACATTTGAACATCAAACGATGCTTTTATTTGAAACTCCAAAATTTCCCATAATTCCTTCAATATTACAATAAAAAATATAAAAAAAATACTAAAAATATCAGAAAAAATCACGAAATGTAAATTTTTAGCTTAAAATATCCTAATTCGTGCCAATTTAATTATGGTCTGAATGAGTTAACTTGACGACCTTCCCGAAGACGATAACAATGACATAACGAACGATGACAAAGACGATCATGACCGCGAATTTGTGCGAAACCCCTATCCCTCCCTTTACCCATGGCTGGTTCTGACCAGCATGGGCCCCCTCCTCCCCATATCCCCTAGGCTAGAGTGGTGCATTATGATCTAACGGTTGACGCGTCCTTAATTCAAATAAACCATAAATCCCGAAACTAGAGGCGAGCTCGGGTTCTCTTCTCCACCATCTTGACGACCACCCCAACGACAACGACCATGACAACACGAACGATGACAAATACAATGACGACCACGACGTGATAACCCCCCTTTCCTTCACTACCCGTGGCTGGTTCTGACCAGCATGTGACTACCCTCCCCATATCCCCTAGAGTTGAAACCCCCTATAACCAAATAAATTAAAAATTAAATCAAAGAATATTAAAATAAAATAATAATCTGATTCTTATACAGAGTTTCTAACATTATATTTTCTTTCATATACAGAGATAACAATATAGTGACAAACAACAAATTCAATTTATTAGCTTATGGCGCCATATGACTTGACAGGTTGTAGCGCCCTAAAAGACTGAGTAGTTTCTCACGTCGTCGTTGTGCTGCCATTTGTATTTTGTACTCAGCGAATATTGAAGAATATAGCCCAGAGCATGGCTCTGCTATTCATGAAAGCCAACAAACATCAGCTAGTCATATATAGAGGAATATATTTATACTTCCTGAAACTAGAGGCGAGCTCTGGCGGACGTCGTTATTGATCTCTATCCCTACCTGATTCTGGATCTGACCAGCTTGAGATTTATCCCCTAGGCTTGAGTGGCGCATTAGCATCTTACGGTGGACGAGCCCTTAATGCAAGTTAAAATAAAATTCTTACTTATCGCAACGGTTGACGCGCCCTTAATCCAATTAAACCTTTATCTTCATCGTAGCACAACTATCAAAGAGCGTATATTGTCTTGTTCCCCTGGTGGCTTGTGTGATGGCCTTGTCAAGAGTAGATACAAGCAACGGTTGTTGGTTTTGCGACAAGCATCTTGGGATCGGGGTTGAAAAAATGTGGTTTAGGAAATGAGAGTAGGCCGATTGGGTTAAAGCACCATCAGCCACTACTTGTTTGTATGTTAATTGGTTGATCTGCACTGGCTGGCTGGTGGCTCATGCCTGACGAAAACACAAGTGCCCACATGTTGTTGCGATGTACACAATCGTTAACGCACTCTGCACACATTTCCCTCGCAGGACGTTGTTTATTTATTTATTTTCATTCACACAAGTATCTTTTGTTTTGCTATTATTTATTATTATTATTAATATTATTATTTATTTCAATTGTCATGACATAATAACATTACACAAAACAATATATACCATCAAACAATTGATGGTAGTGAGAGAATTAGAGCATGCCCCATACCACATAATAATATGTGTCTCACTACCATTTACTTATATATACGTCTATTATGATACATAAATGATACAACTAAATAACTATGAATGATATTCTACAGTGATGGATGCGCTTATTGTAATTGATGAGATTTGGATGATTGATGGTAATTTACACTAGCCTATACATTGTGAATGTATGTGCCTGTCTGTGCGTGTTGACTAGTGTGGTTGTCGGTGTGCGTGTGTGTGTGTGTGTGTGTGTGTGTGTGTGTGTGTGTGTGTGTGTGTGTGTGTGTGTGTTGACTTAGTGTGGGTTTGGGTGTGGGTGTGTGCGTGTGAGAGTGAGGGATATGTGTGAGTGTGAGTGACTGTACATCAGACTGCTTGACTCTCTTTGAGGTAAGAATTGACTTTCTTTTGAAATAAGTTATATTCTCTGCAATCTCTGGTCTTGGGTTCGAGTGCATTGTATAGTGCGACAGCACGACAGAAGAACCCGTTTTGGTACTGCACGGTGCGGCGAAAGGGGGGCACAGAGTTTACTCCTCTACCATATCTGGCCGACCTATATCCCAATTGTACTCTCTCTAAAAGGATCTACATCTACTAAATTTTGGAACATTTTTTGAGGAAGATTACATCGATTTCTTTCAAAGAATTTTCTAAAGACAAAATGTTGCAAAGCTCCAGCGTTCACCCCTACCGCAGTCTCTCCTGTTCGTGATGAATTTGGTTGCCCTGTTTTGTATGCCCTCTAATTTTGCAAGGTTACCCCCTGAAGTCGGATGCCACGCAGGGCACCCATAAACAATTTCCAGACTTCACTAGACTCAGATAAACAGTCCTTTTTACACTAGGGCGAGCACCATACAAAGTTCGAGAAAGAAAACCAAGCAGTTTAGCAGCCTTACATCTAACAATTTCTGTATGTACATTCCATTTTAAAGTATTTGTTATAGTGATTCCAAGGATTTTATGGCTGTTTCAGATCCAATTGTTTGCCGTTTATAATGTACATTGTTTTTCTAGGCGTCTTGGCATTAGTGATAGACATATGATGAGATTTGTCCTGGTTAATTGACATACCATTAACTTTACACCATATTTCAATATTTACCAAATCAGCCTGAAGTAGCTGCACGTCATTTTCCGATCTTATCACTCTGTATAAAGTGCAGTCATCATTATCATTTATTTTGTTACTTATACACTTAGAAAACAATCTAATCATCAAACACACCATTAACTCATCTCATCAACTTTAGGCGGCGCAATAGGGACCAAACCGGTTGAAGCACCCTTGTTTCTCACGTCGTCGTTGGTCACGAGGACTGGCAGTATCAACGGTAACGCCACTGACTGACGACTGTGAGAGAGAGTGGAGCGCTCCATGTCTGGCTGCATCCCCGTCTGGGCCCGGGTTAGAATTGGCCCAGAGCATGGCTCTGCTAATCGTAAAAGGCGATTCAAGAGAAAAAGTCCACCTCGCCAACATCAGCTAATATGAAGGGTAGTCTTTTACTCCCCGAAACTAGAGGCGAGCGCTGGCAATCGTCGTCGGGGAACTTGCCCCCTTCCCCTTTGACAACCTCCCCGACGACGACGACAATGACAACACGGACGATGACACAGACGAAGACGACCACGACGTGGGAGAACCACCAATCCCTGCCCTCCCCGTACCCTCACTTTCCCTCTGTCCTTTTCCAGAGCCACAGACCACGGCCCCCCCGACCCCCCCCGGCCCATGATCCCGCCCCGGCCCCTTCCCCCCGGCCCCCAAATTTCCCATCCCCCCCCTTGTTTGGGGCGGTTCTGCCAGCACAAGCCTGCCACCCCGCGTCTCCCCACGTCACCCTTACGTTCCTTTCCCCCTTTGGAAAAATTAGTTATAACCAACTAAAAACTAATTAAAAAAAACAGGGGGGGCGCAATAGACCTAAGGGTTTTGACGCGCCTTAAAAAAAATAAACTTAAACATCAAACCACCAAGCTATCTTTAATTAAAAAAATTTTTAATTTACATCAAAACATTCTTTTTTTTCTTTTTTTTTTCATTCACATACATTACTTTTATTTTCCCTTTTAGTTTCTCATGATATTTATCATGATATTTATACTGCACTTAGAAAACAATCTATCATCAAAAATACCTGCAAAACTCTTCTCATTTCTTTCTTCACAGGGGGCGAAAAGACCTCCCCCTTTTGAAGCCCCCCTAGTTTTCACGTCGTCCTACAGAAGATGAACCATTTTTAAAAAGTTTAAAAAAAAAAAACACCTTAATTTTGGGATTTATGAAAACGGGAAAAACTTTCTAAATTCATCCTCCAAAGAAAATCTATTTAAAAAAATTTTTTATTAAATTCACATTTCTTTTATTTATTTTTTTTCCTTTTGCAAAAAAATAACTTTTATTTGCTTACTTCACACCATCATTTTTTTTTTTTTAAAAGATTAGAAAACAATTTAATCCCCAAAACACCCCATTAACTATTCATAAAACTTATCCCAGGCGGCGCAATAGAAAAACCCCGCTGAAGCGCCCAGTTTTTTACGTGTCGTTTCCTTTATACGACCAAACCCCGGTTTTTTCAATCATGGAAAAATCAGTATTTATGACCATTGTTCAGGAGGCCCCCGGGTTAAAAATCGCGACGAGACCGGCAATCCCGAAAAAGGTTTTTTTAGAATTTTTCCTCAGTGTTAATGCGAAGAAATGGACTAAAAATGAAAGAATGGCCGGGGGTTCTTTATCATGAATTTGTGGGCCCCGTGTGCAATTTTGTGATAGAGTTTGAGAGTGGAAATTTTTTTTTCCTTGTGAAGTACGATTAAAAAATGATGGGGGGGTCGGGGACACCCTCGACACCCCCTTTCAATTGCCCTATCCGCAACATACTATTTAGACCCCTGAAGGGGGGCCCTAAATTTCAAAAGGGGGCGGCTTCTTCAAAAATGATTATTAATTTTCTTGGGGGTGTGTAGTATCTTTCATCGGCAGGGTTTGGTCATTTTCCACATGATTTGTGTGATCCCCCTGCTTTCACGAAACGAACAAAAAAGTGAGGGTTTCTCTTAATTTATTGTTCCTTTTTATTATGATTTTAAAAATTAAGAAGGGGGTTAATCCAAAATAAATTCGTGTTAATCAAGTGTGGAAAAAAACCAATAAAATCAGAATACATTAAAGAAACCCCCCGATACAAAAAAAACTAACTATGATGCCTTGCAAACACAACTTGGTATACCCAAATTTGAAAAAAATGTTTTTTTAAAAATATGGCAGCAGCTTAACATTGTAATTTTCTCCTTTCAAAAGAATTTTACTTTGCAAATAATTCACATCAACAATATTTTTTTCCTCAAGTAACCCAAAGAAGAAGAAAAAAAACTTCGTAAAAAAATTTTTTTCACACTCTTTTATAAACCAAAAAAAGACAAATTTTTACATATAGTGGTTCTCTTATCATGAATTTGTGGGTCCCGGTGCAATTTGTGATAGAGTATTAAGTGGTATCTTTTTTTTTCCCTTTGGAAGTACTGTTTCAGAAAAGGATGGTGGGGTTTTTTGGGGACACGCGATGGAAGGGGTGAGGGGGGGGTTAAATGTAAAAATTTTTGTAAAAAAAATCAAAATTTTTCATTTTTTTCTACAATTCTAAATTTTTTAAATTTTTTAGCTTTTTACACTATTTTAACTTATATATTTCATAAATCATTAAATGACCGCAATATGGTTTCAAAATGGCGGAAATAATTTTTTCTTAGAATTCCGACATAGTCGTGGGGGAATAAATTGGGGGTTTTTTAAAACGTTCAATATGGTAAGAGAACTGTTTCATGGTCAGGTTTCACTAAAAGTACTAATTCGACTTTGTTTTGACTTAGACCAGTGTTTAAAACCGATTTTTTTCATAATATACATTAATTTTATGTTTGCCATTGCCAATATTTTGTTATTTTTACTGCAGAGTAAAAAATGTATGCCCCGCATTATGATAGAGTAAAATGACATCCAACAAAATTAATTTAAATTATTTTTCCAATTTTTTTTCAATACTTTTGTTTTAGCACAAAACATCGTACATTTTAAACATTCTTCAGGCACGAAAGGGGATGTCACACATTATGGTCATGCGATTTATCATCATCTATAGTCCACCCAAAATTGTTACTGGTGGATAAGGGGTTTGCAACATGCGATTCCCCATGCCCCAAAATCATGCTTGAAAATGAGCTCTTCTGAAGCTGGGGGGAGTGCAGTTGATCGGGGGCATACTTTTTAGTCGTTCATCTCGAAGGAAAGAAGGCCTAAAAGGGTAATGGGGGGCAAGGGCAACCCATAAAATTTGGGTTCTACACATCAGGGAGCTTTTATTGTTGTAAAAACTGAAGAAAAATTTTCACTGCTAACAATACTCACGCGTTTTAAAGGGGCCCGCCTTCATTTCTAACGCCGCACATTGATTATAAAACCAAAATAAATGTCAGAAAAAAAATTGCGGGACACTTGATTTTGCTTTTTTAAAATTGAAAAGAAAATTGCAAAAATACAAATGAAAATTTACATAAAAATACAACAATGAATAGTTTTTTAATGGGTCGAAAAGACCCGTGAACCCATTTTTTTCCTAACTACGCCTTTAATTTACGGACACCCCCAAGGGGTCAATTAAACCCGAGGGTTTTGGGAAAAAATCACTAATGTGTTCGCATATTGGCAATAAGATGGCTAAACAGTTGTATAAAAGGGTTTTTTTTAAAAACTAAAATAATTACAAAACAAACTGGGGTATAATGTTTCTCTTTAATTTCCGTGTTTGCACATTTAGTGCAGTCCCGGGCCCATAAGACCCGTGGGAAATTTCGACTGGATGGATTTTATCTTTAATCCTTTAGGGTGTATTTTAAGGATAAAAAAATCGGGGTAACATCTGTCTTCTGGGCCAAATTTTTTTTTTTACGACCCCATCTTTTTTAGGGCACATGATATGAAACGCTCTTGGTTTTCATATATTTTCTTAATTTTTATTACACTGTAGTAAAAAAATGAATTTTAAATTTTTTTTCCACGAAATTACCAATTAAAGATATATTTGGGACCTGGGAAAAAAATGGGATTTTATAGAAAATTTCTTATTATAAGACATGCAGAAAGTGATAACCCATTTTTTTCTTATGATACACAAAAACATTTGACACATATATAAAGGAAGTAACGGAAAATATTAAAGTTTTGGGTTTTTCGAACTGTCCCACGACACCCTAAGGCCATTTTACAAAATGGCCCGGGGAAACTTTTTTTTAAATTTATATAGAATTTTAAAATTGGGTAAAACATAGAACTGTTTTTTAAAAATAATTTTTTGTAGGGGCATGTCAAAAATAACAGAATGGCACCCAAAGGCGGCCATTTTTTAAAGAAGGCCCTCACAACAATATGAACCACGTAAATTTAAAGATATCATCTTTATTGATGGTATACAAGTAGGGCACGCTATTTAGAAATTCGGTTTTTTTTTTTTGCAATTTAAAGCTGTTTAAAAACAATAAAATAGCTGCTCTATTGAAAAAAAGCAGATGCTGCGGCCCTGGCGGGGGCCGAGCGGACAATCATCGGTTTTTAAATTAGTGACGTGTTTGGGTAGAACTACCCGCCGGGGGAGCACATCTGCAAACCTCCGATGGAGCAGATAGTATAAGCACTGCTACCCCCTATACATTGATTGCTAGACATTAAAAAAATGCAAAAAATACCATGCTTTTAAAAATACACGTGTTTTTTCGTACAATAAAAAGCAATTGACTAGTTTTTTATAACCATTATCTTGTTTATGAATTTTAATATGAAAATGAAAAAGTTTAGTTCCCATTTAAGTTTAAGTAATTAAATTCTCGTTTTAATTGGCGATAGTCCGGTAGTGACTGTCATTTGTGCAAATTTTTTTTTTTTTTAAGTTTATCCATTTGGGACCCCCAACATAACACAGAACCCCCTTTTAGCCAGCTAACATAAGCGCCCCATCCACCAATCAGATAAAAAAAAAAAACCTTTGTAGAAATATTTTGGGTTTGGTATATAACCAAATATAAAAAGGTGAAAATAAAAATAAAGTTTTTTCTTACGAAAAATCAAAAAAATATGAATTGATTTAGGGAACAATTTGCCTACTTTTTTAGTGGATTTTCTTTAACCTAAACTCCATCGCATTCGTAATTTAATTTGTGGTGTTTTTTAGGCAATGTACAGTTACTCGAAAAAAATGGTTTCAAATTTTTTTTTCCCATGATCTTCTACATTTTTTAAAAATGTCCTATTCATGCTTCTAAATAAAAATTTTTGACACGAGACAAATTTGGGCAACTTTTGGCAATGTTTTGGGGGCTTTTTAACGAACCCCCTTTGGAAATAGTGGCAAACGTTTGGCCTATTTTTGGCAATTCTTGGTGAATTCTTCTGTCTTGTAAAGGGGCCAACAGGTTACCAAGAGGGAGTATTGAACAAAAAGATTGTTGGGGTTACTTTTGGGGTTCTTCTCTTTTTCTGGCGACTATTGGGTGAACTTGGTTGGTTTCTTGTTTGATACTTTAAAGTAATATTTGCTAACTGCGTGTTGACGTTTGTTTTTCCCTTTTTGGGAACCCGTTGGGTGATTGGTATTGCTTAAGTCTCTATTTAAAGCACTTCGGTATTCGAGACGATGATGGAGAATTTTGAGGAGGAAGTATCAACAGAATGGAGGAGGGAAAACCCGGGACCCCGGGACTAGGCCTAGCCCACTGCGTCGATAAGTCCCCGGGGACCAAAGGCTTAATATCCCCTCCCAAAGGACGGTGAATCCTTGACAGCATATAGGGGAACCAGTTGGAAACCTTCTGAGATCTACTAGGAATCGCACTATCCCGATCGGGGTTGAACTTAAAATAAGTAATCTAATAGAAAAGGGGATTATTAATGCAAGTTGCAGGTTTCTCTCTCTTTTTTGGTTTTCCAAATCTTGACAAATGGGGGAAAGGATGCCCTTGGTGTCACAGTGCAGATGTAATTTCTGAACAAAATTTAAAAATCTTCATCCCAAGGGGCATCCCCCTGTGAACCAAAATTTAAACATTGTATTGCCCATTTAAGAAAATTTTTTTTTAAACTGAATTTAAAATCTATAGGGGGGAGAGAGAATGGGGTTGCTAAAACTGAGAAGGAAAAAGGGTTTTAGTTAATTCTGTGTTTTTTTTGTGGGCCCAAAAGGAAAACTATAGAAACCCAAAATTTTGCCCCCCAAAGACAATCGCTACCCCAGCTATGCCCTTTTAAAAATTGTGAATTTAATTTCATTACTTAAAAAGGGAATATAAAAATTTCCCTTTCATATTTAACCTTTCCCCGCCGCAAAAGGATATATACCCCGAGCGCATTGGTTTACAAAGCAAGTAATTCGTGAGTCAGCAAGTTCCAATTTTTTCCAAAACAGCAGCAGTGTTTGGGAACACTTTGAAGGTCGGGAATGAAGTTCAATCTATAACGGAGTCAAATTAGAATTTGTTTTTGTACCAAGCTAGAATTTCATGAATTTTACAAATAAAACAAAATGGCTGCCGCCCCCTGTCAAAAACGTGGTTCAACTTCTAAATTTTTGATTGGTAGTTGCTAGTGAAGATGAAGTTAATATTGTGGTTTATTTTGATTTGGAGAGAGCAGGAAGATGAAAATTCGATTTGGAAAAAGACATAGTAGTGGGACTGAGGGAAACCAGTGGGAAATGACAGTGTGATTCAAAGGTAGTCTCGGCTTACTTGTACAATGATCCTGGACCAAATACAATGCCAGTGTTTAGTTTGAACAATGTTGGACATAATATTCTGGATACTGTGAGCCACGTAAGTGAATTAATTGATTATTTTACATTGTTTTTCCACGACGAGCTTTTACAAACCATTTGTGATGAGACAAACATGGAGGCCGATACCGGGGTCGCGGGAAAAGTAAATAGAACTAAAACCAGCCCTTAGACCATTTTTTATGAAGCGTTGGAAGGGTTAAAATTCATTCACAAAATAATGTGTTATAGTAACTAGTCAATTGCTTTTCAGTGTGTACGAAAAACACGTGTATTGATATAAGAATAATATTATTGCTAGTTTTTAATGTCATGGCAATAAATGTAGATATGCGGTAGCAGATCCATATAGGCCCCACTACATTGTTTCTTAAAGGTATTGAATTGATATAACACACGTAATTTTTCAATAGCGTGCCCTACTTGTATATCATCAAATAACAAGATGATATCATTAAATTTACGTGGTTTTTGTGTGTGACAGCCTTCTTTCAAAATGGCCGCCATTGGTGCCATTCTGTTAGTTTGACATGATCCTACACAGAAGTTATTTTTCAATGGCATGTTGTTGGCATGGTATTTACCTAATTTCAACATTCTTTCATCAAATTTGAAGAAAAAAAGTTTCGCCGCCATCTTGTAAAATGGCCTTTATTGGTGTCGTGGGACAATTCTGAAAAATCCCAACATTCAAATCATTTTCCAGTTACATTCCTTATTATAGTGTGTCAAATGTTATATGTGTATCATAAACGAACAATCGGTATCACTTATCTGCATGTCTTATAATATGTAATTTTCTATAAATAATCCCATTATGTTCCCAGGATGACCAAATATATCATTTAATTGGTAATTTTGTGGAAAATCTAAATATAACTTCAGTTTTAAGCTGTAATAAAAATTATAGAAAATATATGAAAACCAAGAGCGTGTTCTATATGCATGTGCCTAAAAGAAGATGGCGTCCGTAAAAAACTTAGGCCCAGAATGACAGGTCTACCAAGATTTTTCTATCCTTAAAATACCCCTAACAGGATTAAAAGATAAAATCCATCCAGGTCGAAATTCCTACGGGTCTTATGGCCAGGGACTGCACTATAATGTGTAAATCACAGGATATTAATGAGAATCATTATACGCACATGTTTAGTTTTGTAATTATTTTAGTTTGAAAAACCCATTATATACTAATTCTGTTATAGCCATCTTATTGCCAATATGCTGACACACATTAGTGATTTTTTCCAAAACCATCGGATTTATATTGTACACTTGAGATGTCCGTAAATTAAGGCGTAGTTAGGAAAAAGTGCGTTCACGAGGTCTATTTCGACCTATAACAGACTATTCCATTGTTGTATTTTTATGTAAATTGCATTTGTATTGTTGAAAATTTTCTTCTGAATTGAATACAAGTAAAATCAAGTGTCTGCAATTATTTTTCTGACATTTATTTTGGTTTAAGTAAGTAAATGTGCGGCGTTAGAAATGAAGCGTCGGCCATCTTTGAAGCGTCGTGATGTATTGTTAGCAGTGAAATTTTTTCTTCAGTTATACAACAATACATGCTCCGTGATGTGTAGAACCAAATTGTATGGGTAAGCCCTTGCCCCCCAAGTTGAGCCCAACTTTCGACCGAGATGAACGACTATATGCCTTATACTTGCTTTTAAGTAAAAAATACAAACAACCAACATAAACACCATCGTTTATCACGTAGAGTATTTATTTTGGGCACTCGCAAGTACACAGAGCATATGTATTCTTCAAGGACTCGATACGTTTCTTCTCCAATAATTGTTTTTGTTCTACCTAGTGATGCAAGGGCTTCCAGGACATTGTCATCAGCATCTACAAACCTGTTCCAGAAACTAATCTTAGATTTGCCAGAAAATGAATCAGTAATGTCAGCTCCAGAAAGAGAATGCATTTCAAGTAAAGCAGCAACTCTTTTTTGTCCCATTGCTTCAGAATTTTGTCGTATTGAAATTCGACGTGGTTTAACCTCTGTTAAAACCAGATAAGAATTTTTCTGGAGTTGTGAATATCGATGTGTTTAGCCAACACTAGAACGTCAGTGTCAGGAGTGAAGATAGTCAAGGACTGAGGCCCTCTTTCGGTTGCATGAAGTGCCTGACCTTGGTCTAGCGCACTATCAGATATTTGTTCGTGAACGTATCATTGATGACTGTTAATTTGTGGGATACAGTTCCACAAAACAAGTTGAGACTGTGTAAGACTTTGTCAAAGAAAGAAGAAGTAAAAACCAAACAGGGTGTTGTTCAATTAAAAGAAGACAGGAAGCTTTTCAATCGTCTTGTTGTTCTATGTCATTCTCTGCCAAAAATAAATCTTAAAGAATAAATAGGTAAATACGAGCTATCTACTGTTCCATGCAGTATGTTTGGAAATGAATGGACCATGAACCTCGTTCAATCAAAAGGGAAACCGAAAGACGAAAACGAGACAAATTATCAAACATAGTAAGGGCAGTCATGGCCCAAGAGGAGGGCTTTTTTAAAAATTACAGCACCTCTTCCACGTGGTGTGGAAAAGGTTAAAATCAATTAGTGGACGTCAGGTAAAACCCATACCAATCAAGGAGGCGGCAATTAATTACTACCCAGCAGATGTGGTTCAGTACGGGGTTCACATTTTGATCGGAAAGCACAATACACGAATGATGTGATTTTCTAGCAAAAAAGCAGTTGACAGAAGTCGAAATTAATTTCATCTAAAAAAAATGAGCCTACAACAAAGCTTTCTTTTTGGGGGAAACTTCGTATGGCTTAAGTCATTCGTCGCACATCTGGGGGAGAAGAAAAAAAGCAAACGCATGTTTTGCACTGACTGACCCCGCTTTGGAAGTTATTTTTTTTTTAATATATTAAGGTTTCTGCATTTTTCCCAAGATTGGGCGGTCCACTTTAATTCCACCCAAAAACCCCACAAAAACAAGTCGAGGACTTCATACGCCCATTTCCTAAAAATTGTTTGAAAATTGTTCGAAAAGATGACAACAAAGGGGACTAATGGGGATGCTGGAAACACGGGGTTTTACTGGCAAAACGCCCAAATTGGTTTTCGTAAACGTCGCTGCCAATCGACCATTTGGTCGTTAGAGACCTTTATTCAAAAGGGTTTTTTGCAAACACATTTTGGTTGGCGTGCTTTTTGACTTTAAAAAAAAAAGCCTACGAAAAAACATGGAGATATAAATTTTCAACAGTTTCACGAGGGGGTTTTTCGAGGACAATCCAAAATTTTAGAAATTTTTTTTAAAGTTTTAAAATTTTAAAATGCGTTTTCAAATGTTTTGTCAACCTTCTCAGGGAAAACACAGTAAACAAGGTCAGTTTTGTCAGGTACTAGTATGGCAAAACGTTTTGTGGTTTTGTATTCAAAGAGCTAAGTCTCCTTTTTTGTAGATGATGGGAATTTTTACAGCGGAAAATTATAAACAGCCAAAGACACGGCAAAGGAGAACAAAAAAGGAAGGGCTAGAAAGGGGGGACACGACTCCCCCAAAAAGACTAGTGCTTCTTTTTGTCGTCTTAAAGGGGAAAAAAGACCCCAACTCGGGGAACAATAAAAACTTAAATTTAAAACCAAAGTCGTTTTCCCGGGCATTTTTTTTGAAAAAAAGTTTAATGGAAACACCACGTTTTTGGTTACGCAAAAGAGCGTAAAAACACCATGAAAGAAGCATACACGGGGGGTTGCAGAAGGACGCTTTTGGGAAAAATTTTACGGACCCATTTTCCCAAGAGGACAGGATTTTTCGAACTCCAGCAAGAACCCAAACCCAAACTTTCAACACTTCCCCAGGCTTCTCTTTTCGGTCCGAAAAACCCCGGGTCCATTTTTGCCTCCCCCTTCCAAACCAAACCCTATTACGATTTTATAAAAATTTAAATCTCCCAACTCCTCCCTAGTTTTTAAGTGAAATTTCAACACTTTGAAAAAACCGCCCAACCCTTCCCGGGGGGTTTTTTTGGGATGAAAAAACGGGGTTTTCTAAAAATTTTCTGAACATTTTTTAATTTTGTTTTACAATAAACCCGCCCTGGTTTAAAGAGCCATTTTCTATTGACCCGGCGTTTGATAAAAATCACTTGGAAGTGGATCAAAAACTTTAAAAGAGCATGACATCAAAGGGTTTTATTTTGGTAACAGATGGCCCAAAAATTAAAACAAGGGGGAAAATGCCTTTATTGCTCCACCAACAAATTTTTCGGCAAAGGGAAAAGTGTGTTCTTTTTCCTGCAGATTTATTTGCCACCCGTAAAAGCCTTAAAACATTTACGCTGCTTTGGGGAAAATACCTTTTTTGTTAGATAGCCTATTCACTTCAAGCTAAAAACAATGTATTCTAGTCTATTTGGTACAAGACACCCCAATTCTATTTAGAAAAAACAAACCCTTAAAGGGAAATTTTAAAATTAGATTTTTTCCGGATCCCTTTACACTTGGGGGCATAGAGGGAAATGAACACGCTGACGGGCTGCAAAGGAAGTTCCACGTCGCGATTTTGATTTCAATCATTTTTTTTCCCTTTTTTTTTTCCAGAAATTCAAAGTGGATAAAAGCAAAGATTTTTGGTTTTTGCGACAAGCTTTTTGGGATGTGTTGCAAAAAAAAAATTGCGTAGGTGATGCCCCCTTTGATAAAAAAAATTCGTCCCAACCTACGTCTCGACTCTCAGTAGAGAAAGTGGTTTTGTTAACTTCGTATAGGGACACCCGCCTGTTACACGGAAAATTTTTAAACCAGAGAAAAGGTTTTCCAAATGTGACACTTTTGGGATGTACTTTAACCGACACATTGTAGCAGAATGTACCAAATATGATGCCTTGCGCACAAATTTTGATCTCCCCAATCATATGAAGAATTCTATCAATGAAACGGCGAAAAAACTTTCTAAATTTTCATCCATAGAATCATTTATCAAAATGTAATTCACATCTTAAATTTCTTTTTTTTCTTTTTTTTCATTTTAAAAATAACTTTTATTTTGCTATTTTTTTTTATCATCAATTTATTTTGTTATTTATACACTTAGAAAACAATCTAATCATCAAAAAACCTGCATAACTTTCTCATTTACTTCATTACAGGGGGGCAATATGACCTAAGGTTGAAGACCCCTTTCTCACGTCATTATCTTTTCACCAAATAAATTTACGTTAATGACTTTTCATTAAAAATCTTTAAAATTTTCGTAAACCTGTCCCACCTCAGTGCTGTAATCTAAAAAAGGGGATTCTAGAGGGGAAAAATTTTCTCGCCAAAAAAACAGTAGTATGAGGGGTGAGGGGAGAATACTACTCCCGAAACTAGGGCGAGCTTGGTATCGTCGTCGGGGACCAGCCGCCTTTCCTTGACTCCCTCCCCGACGCGAGACAATGACCAACGAAATGCAAATAGAGACGACCGCGACGTGAGAAACCCCCCCCCCGTACCGGGGTTTGGTTTGACAGCAGGGGCCCCCCCCCCCTAGGGTAGATGGTCATTATGACCCAACGGGTTTTACGCGTCCTTAATCCCAAAAAAACCAAACTGGCGAGTTGACGGCCCCCTTTAAACCAAAAAAACCAAAAGACAATGCGACGTGAAAATTTCCCCTCCAATTTTTATCACCCTACCGTGGCTGGTTTTTACCAGCATGGATCTTCCTCTTTTTATCCCCAAAAAGAGTGCGCATAAGGACCTAACAGGTGAAGCGCCTGAAAACCCCGTAACAAAATATTTTATTGAGGTTCATAACTTTAATTTTAAATTTTAATTTATATTTCTTTAAAACATTATATTTTTAATCTCGAACCAATTTTTTTTTAAAAAAAAAGGCACCATTGCTCCAACTTCAGGAAGAAAATAGTTCTCATGTGACTTGTTTCGATTTTTAAACCGTCTTGTCCCGGGGAAGAATTGGCCTAGAGCATTTCTCTGCTTACCTTAAAAACGATTCAATAGAAAAAGCTAAAGTCGTACTAAAAAAGTTAGGGGTTTAAATTTTTTAAAACTAGAGTCGAGCTTGGCAGTCGTCGTTGGGGCACTCCCCCTTTCCCTTTACGACTTTCCCCGGGGACGATGACAAGACACAACGAACGAGACAAAGACTATGATACCGGACCTAGAACGCCCCTTTTTCCCCTACCCCGGGGGGCCACCACAAAACCCCCCTTCCCCCAAACCCCAACAGGGGGATTTCCCCCTTTGGCACCTTTTCCCTTTCCTTGGGTTCTGACCATGGGCCCCCTCCCATAAACAGCCTTTCGGGGGACCCCCAAATTTCTGCTTTGGTTCGTTTTATAAAAAAAAATTAAAATTTTCTTAAACTGCAGGGGGGGAAACCCCCCTAAAAAAGGGAAAACATTTTCTTAGGGTTTTCCCCCCCCTTAGCCGCCAAAATGAAGACATAAAACGAAGGGGGGGAAAAAGGGGGTGGGTTTCCCCTTTTTTTGGGGGGTTTTTTTTCGGGCCCCCCCCCTTTTTTTTTTTTTTTTCCCCCCTTTTAAAAAAAAAAAAAAACAAAAAAAATTTTCACCCCCTTTTTTTTCACCCTTTCCCACCCCAGTCCCCTCTAGGTAGCGCCCCTTATGGAAAAGGTTTTAAAGGCCCCTTACCAAAAAAAAATAAATAAAAATAAAAATATTTCTTTTTTTTATTTAAAATATTTTTTTTAATTCAAACAAATTTTTTTATCAACACACCAACAATTTATTTTAAACTAACAAACACCTTAACGTTAAAGGCAAAAGGGAAAATGGGGGGGGGCCCCCGGGGGGAGGGAAGGAGAAGGGGGGATAATAAACCTGAAAAGGGGGCCCATAAATGGGGCCGGGGGGAATCAAAGGGGGGGAAATTAAAAAAAAAAATCCTAAAAAATTAAAGGGGGTTAAAACCGAAAAAAAACCCCAATGTCGTGGGAACCCTTTTTTGGGGAGGGGGGGAAATGGGACCAAAGAAAAAATAAAGGGGGAAAAAAAAAAAAAAAAAAAAAAAAAAAAAAAAAAAAAAAAAAAAAAAAAGGGGGGGGGGGGGGGGGGGGGGGGGGGAAAAAAAAAAAAAAGAAAAACCCCGAACCCCCCTTTGGGGGGGGAAACCCCCCTTTCCTCCCCTTAAAAAACCGTGGGGGTTTTGGTTCTGGAACCCCCCCCCCGCAGGGGTCCCCCCTCCCCCAAAACCCCCCCCCCCTTTTGGGGGCTAAAAGGGGGGCGGGGGGATTTAAGCGAGTTTTTTTGGGGCAAATGGGGGCCCCCAAAAAAAAAAAAAAACAAAAATTTTTTTTTAAAAGGTTTTTTTTAAAAAAAAACCAAAAAATTTTTAAGAAAAAATTAGGGCGGTGAACGGTTGAAGCGCCCCAGTTTCTCACGTCGTTCTCTCCCATTCCGATCAGAGCTTCAGTTAGAACATGGCCCAGGGTATTGTACGAGGCCGACGGTAGGCAACCGCAAAGCCCGTTCTGCCAATAAGACAATACGAATTTAGTGTAGACCTTAGATATTATTATGAAGTGTAAATTACGCCGTGAATCACAATTTCATTTTAATTTACAAAATCTAAAATCACTTGTTAATAACCGTATTTTAATGGGTTAATTAGGTAAAAACCGAAAAAAAAAAACTACCTTATACTGAATTAAGTGAACTATTATTTATATACATCGTTAATCCCCCGCCTGGGCCGGGGTAGAACTGGCCCAGAGCATGGCTCTGCTAATCGTACAAGGCAATTCAAGAGAAAAGTCCATTACAAACAACAAACTAAATTTACTAACTAGAATATCCCAGGCGGCGCAATATGACCTCACCCCCGTCTGGGCCAGAGGTAGAAATAGGCCCAGAGCATGGCACTGCTAATCGTAAAAGGCGATTCAAGAGAAAAGTCCACCTCGCAAACATCAGCTAGAAAGAGCGAATATATCACTCCCCGAAACTAGAGGCAAGCTCTGGCAATCGTCGTCGGGGACCTTGCCCCATCCCTTGACGACCCCCCGGCGACGATGACAATGACACAACGAACGATGACAAAGACGATGACGACCGCGACGTGAGAAACCCCCTTCCTCCCCTTACCCGTGGCTGGTTCTGACCAGCATGGGCCCCTCCTCCCCCCCCCTTAGGCTAGAGTGGTGCATTATGACCTAACGGTTGACGCGTCCTAATCCAAATAAACCAAAACCCGGTTAGAGAGCCCTAGATTCTCAGGGGAATATCAATTGATTTGCATATAGGAGGACTGTGCATCAAACAAATTCAAGGATTGTTAGTCTTGTGGCGCCTACACATCTCACTAGGCTGGAGTAGCGCATTATGACCTTACGTCTAAAATAAACAAAAAATACTTAATTTCGAACCAAAGACGAAACTTCAGAGGGGTTGTCTATCGAACTAGTAAATAAAATTCCAAACCAAACCAGAAACGAGCTCAAATCGAAATAAAAAGGATATAATACAGTAATAGTAGGTAAATACTAAAATATATTGATCAATTCTGGACCGGCAACTCCACCAAGACAACGTGTAACTTCTGAAACCGCCCCTACCCCATAAAAAAATGTTGAAATTTTTTTTTTTTCCCTTTGGGATCGAGAATTTTTTAAAACTTTAAAAAATTATGATTACCCACTCCCCAAAAAAATTTGTAAAAAAAAAACACTACGAACATTAGGGTTTACTTGACTTGTTCAAACTATTTTTAATTTTTTTTTCAATATCGTTTTAAAGAATTTTTTTAAACATCCCTAGAAAAAAAAGCCTGCTTAGATAACGTACTGAAGCTTTAAAAAACCCCCGTCGGGGCCCCGGGGGGTAAAAATTGGCCCAAGCATGGTTTCTGCAAATCGTAAAAGGCGATTAAAAGAGGAAAATCCACCTTCGAAACCCATCGCTAGAAAGACCCGGAGTATCTTCCTCCCCAAACTAGAGGCGGCTCTGGAATCGTCGTGGGGGACCTTGCCCCCCTCCCCTGACGCCCCCCCCGGCGAACGATGACAATGACAAAACCCGAACAAAGAAAAAGACGATGACGACCGCGCCCCCGGGGGAAAAAAAACCCCCCCCTTCCTCCCCTTACCCGGGGCTGGTTCTGCCAGCAGGGGCCCCCTCCTCCCCCCCCCCCTTAGGCTAGATTGGGGGCCTTATACCTAACGGTTGACGCGTCCTTAATAAAAATAAAAAAAAATCTTTATTTTCTTTTCACATACTAATTTTTATTTTTGCTTTTAAATTTCTTCATAAATTAATTTTGTTATTTTTTACACTTAGAAAAAAATCAAAGCAAAAAACCATACCTGCTTTAAAAACTCTTTTTCTTTTACTTTCTTCAAAAACGAGCGCAATATGCCCCAAACCCGGGTTGAAGCCCTTTTTTTCTCACGTCGTCGGCGTCAAACCCCACAAGGGATAAACACGATAAATTCCCAAAAAAAACCCCAGGGGCCCGACTGTGGGCTGTGTCTCTTTACAGGGGGTTTTTTTTTCGTTTTTTCGTGCCTGCGGTTAAACGCCCCCCCTTATACTTAACAAAATCAAAATTAAATTTAAAAAATATATTTTGAAAAAAAATTAATTTGTTTTGGTGCATTACATATTTTTCTATCTTTAAAATAAAAAAAAAAATTTTTTTTAAAAGTCTGCCCACTCATTTTTAAAACTGTTTTTCAGGGGGGGAACTTTAAACCCAAAGGGGGAACCAACCCAAACCCTGCAGGCCCCGACGCAACCCGGACGGTGAGCGAAAACCCAAACCAAAAGTCAAATTTTTTTTAATGGGAAAATTTTAGCAACCCTTTGGGGTGGGACAGTGCGAACACCCGCAAAATAAACGCCAAAATTTTCAAAAAGGGCCCGATTCAGAACAACTTTGAAATTTATTATGTGCTTTTGTTGCTAGACCGGGTCCAAAATCACCGTTTTTCAAAATCCTAAGACCCCGAACTGAGGGGCTTAAGTCCAAATCCGAATTTAAAAAAAATTCTGACTTTGGGGGGAAACCCAACCCTGGACCTTCTGCAAATTTGGGAAACAGATTTCCTAAAAACAAGACCCAAAAGCCACACTATCGTTTCTTATCGTTTCTTTCATTAACAGGATAAAATTAACCAAAACCACCAATTCAATTTTTTTCCCATCTTTACCGCGCCCCAATGCTTTACTAAACCTTAAAAGCGCCTAGTTTGAGTAGTTTCTCTCGTGTCCTAAAAATGAACCCAAAACGATGGTGAAAAAATCCCCAAAGGGACGGCTATGCTAAGTATGAGGGAGTATCTTACTCCCAAACTAGGGGCGAGCTCTGGCAACGTGTCGGGGACCTTTCCCCTTCCCTTGCGACCCCCCGGCGAGACAACATGACACTACAACGATGACAAAGACGATGACGACGCGACGGAGAAACCCCCCTTCTCCCCTTACCCTGGCTTGTTCCTGACCGGCATGGGCCCCTCTCCCACCCCCCTTAGGCTAGGTGGTGCATATGACTAACTTGACCGCGTCCCTTAACCAAATAAACAAAAACAAACATTAAGTAGCGAGTAAAGAGAATTTTAAGAATAAGATTAATACCCACCTGTAACAAAGAGCGAACTCTGGCGGTCGTCGTCGTGGACCTCTACACCTATACCAGCTGCGACTTGATTTTAATCTAGTTCCCGTTCCAGATTCAAGAGTGGATTCAAGCAACATTTGTTGGATTTGAGACAGGAATCTTGGAATGTGGTATAAAATAACAATTTGCGTAGTGTCGCCCCACTGACTAAAAAAGTTCCTCCTCCTGCCTCTTGTCACTCACGTAAGAGGAGGGGGTATTGTCCAGAATTCGAATAGGCTACACACCCCTTATTTACAAAATCTCTTAACCAGAGAAAAGGTTGCTCCAAGATGTGACACATGTGGAGTACTTTTTAACAGTACATCATATGCTAGCCGAATGTACAACACATAAAGCCTTGCACACGCAATTTAATCTCTCCTAATTATGAAGAACTTCTTTCATATGATAACGGCGATACACTTTCTATATTTTTCATTCAAAGTAATTAAGTTAACAAAAGTTAATTCACATAAAACAAACAAAATTATATTTTGTATTCAATAAATAACATCTTTTGTTATAGTAGTTCCAAAGCAAGTAAGCAGATGCTGACGTCACCGGCGGGTGGACTGCAGCCAATCAGAAGTCCCCGATTTAAAATAGTGATCGCTTATTGGCTCGCCGAAACCGCGCGCATCTGCTTCCTTGCTTTGGAGCAACTATTACTATCTACACTTAAACTTCTTTTCTTTTTTATACTTGGTAAATAATTGATCGTCAAACTCACCGGTGCACACTCATTTTTTTACTTACATTATCTTAGGCGGCGAAATTTCAACTAACCGGTTGAAGTTTCCTAGTTTCTCCCGTCGTCGTGAGTTATTATATATTACATATTATAATATTTTATGTTTTCCGGCATTGCACCTGATTTTAGTCAAGAACGACGCGAAACATGCGACCAAGACTTCGCACTTTGCTGCATTGTATGCAGATTAAATGTCCAGCACCGCAGCGATAATAAATAATGACATCGGGAGTGTAAAGTGGCAACACCACGTTGTTGAGTTGCGCAAGAGATGCATGTTGATAATCAATCTATTGAAAGTTCTCTGTAATACATCGTGGGGAGGGGAGCAGACAGGACTTGCATGTTGAGAATCTATGGACCCCTTTGTTTGCTTCAAGATGGACTACGGATGTTTCGTTTACTCTTCAGCGCGTGACACAACCCTCAAACTTCTCGATTCTATCCACCAATGTGGTCTTCATCTTGCTCTTGGTCCTCTTCGAACAGGTCCAGAAGTCTGAGAGAAGTCTGCTGAGACACGTGTGTTTTCCGTGGCAGATCGGCAAAACATGTTAGTGGGTACTTAATCCGAAATTTGTCAGACATTTTGATAACAAACCGATGGCAACACTGCCAACGGGACTGAGATGTAATTTTTTGGTTGTTTTTAATAATTGTGCAGGGCCTATAAAACAAATTTCAAGAAAAAGACTAATGAAAAAAACGATGATGAATACGACATGAGAAACATCTGTATTTCCTCCCACTATACCCGTGACTAGTTTTGACCATGGGACTTTCCTACCCATATCCCCTAGGCTAGAGTGGCGCATTTTTACCGTTCAATTTACGCGCCATTAAATGAAATAAAGTAAAACCGTTTTCATGCGTTTTGAGAATTCCAAAAAAACTTTTAAAAAAATGTAAAACATAACAACTCAAATGTATTTAATTACAATATTATAGGCGGTGCAATATGTTCTAAACAGTTAAAGCGCCCTTGTTTCTCATGTCGTCGTTGGCCTAGAGCATGGTTTTGCTAATCGTACAAGGCGATTCGAGAGAAAAGTCCACCTTGCAAACATCAGCTAGCAAGAGGGGAGTATATTACTCCCCGAATCTAGAGGCGAACTCTGGCGATCGTCGTCGGGGAACATTCCCTTCCCCTTGACAACCTCCCCGACGACGAAGAAAATGACAACACGGACGATGACACAGACGAGGACGACGACGACGTGGGGGAACCACCAACACGTGCCCTCCCCGTACCCTCCCTTTCCCTCTGTCCTTTGCCTGAGCCCGGCCTGATTTCGCCACAGACCACAGGCCCCCCCGACCCGACCCCGGCCATGATACCGCCCCGACTCTTGCCCCCGGCAACCTACTCCCATTCCCTCCCCTTGATTGTGGCTGGTTCTGACCAGCACAAGCCTGTCCACCCCGCGTCTTCCCACGTCACCCCTTACGTTCCACCCCTTTGGAAAATATATAGTTATAAACTAACTAATAAACTACATTATCACAGGAGGCGCAATATGACGTAACGGTTGACGCGCCCTTAAACCTAATAAACAACAACAATCCTTACGTAGTCCGGAGTAGAATTGGCCCAGAGCATAGCTCTGCTAATAGTAAAAGGCGACTCAAGAGAAAAAGTCCACCTCGCAAACATTAACTACTAATAATGGTTGAATATTGTCAAGTTGAGAGGTTGATTAGCCCTTGGTATAGATGTTATTTACCAAAGTAACTATTGTTTTGGCGAAAGCAGCTGTTGTTTGTTACATAGACTAATCTTCCCAACAGTGACCGAAATCGATAGGTATTTAATGGGGTGGTTTTCTAGGACATGTATAGGGAGGATCATCACAAACAAGAACACAATCTCAACAAAAAGAAGGAGCACTTGTATTTAACCACAATCATCCTAATTAGCCTGTTGGTTAAGCTTATGCATTTCACCTGATTGAACGTGAGTTCGTACCCCCATGTAGTGAGTGACTTGACCTATAGTAATGAAACCATGTCTTACTTTAAGTCCCCCCCCCCTCTGGTTTGGTCCTGGAACAGCCGTGACTCAGTCTCGGACGTGGGAGTGCAGATGTTTTACCTTCTTCTGACTTCTTGCCTCTTGATCGGCTAACCCATTCGATACTCGATGTTTCCAATGCACTGCTAACTAACTACTCTTCTTCCCAACAATTCTTTGTCAGAACACCATTGTACTTACTCTCGAAGACGACTGGTTCGTCCCCGACTCCACTGGGCTTACGCCTCCTCAGTCACCGAGTTGATTCAAAGTCCAAAATTAATTAGCAGTAATTGCAGTGTCGATATGCAAAGTCAGCACTATGTCGCCACTAAGTTCCCCGAGACAGAGCCCGTGCGAGTCTATTATAGCTCATGTCACAATGCTTAGACCTGCAATTCAAATACACCCGGTATTGCCACAAATAACAATAAAGTGACAAATAATCCACCTGTCAGCAACACACGTACGCCATACATGCGCGCAATGGTCATTGCAGCAACAAGCATGACCTCCTTATACTTGTGACATCGTAATGCAATCACTGTCTTGTCACAAGCAATAATCAATGAAATTATACCAGTAACAAGGGTAGAAACTACCCCAAACATGACATTATTATTCCCGAAACTAGAGGCAAGCTCTGGCAATCGGCATCGGGGACACCTCCCACCTAATCGGTTGACGCGTCCTTAAATCCAAATAATACAACAAAAAAAGTTTTACTATTTCAATCACCACCATCAATTTCTTCTATTAAACTCATTTCATTTACATTCAATATCACAGGTGACGCAATATGACCAAACCGGTGGAAGCGCCCTAGTTTCTCCCGTCAGTTTGTTCTTCGATTTCTCCCGTAAGCTAGTTCTCCCCCGTCTGGGCCCGGGGTAGAATTGGCCCAGAGCATGGCTCTGCTAATCGTAAAAGGCGATTCAAGAGAAAAAGTCCGCCTCGCAAACAACAGCTAGTATGAAGGGTAGTATTTTACTCCCCGAAAATAGAGCCGAGCTCTGGCAATCGTCGTCGGGGACACATTTCTTTCCCTTAAAGACCTCCCTGGCGACTATGCCATTGGCACATCGAACGATGACAAAGACGATAACGCCAACGGCGACAAACTTTCTAAAATCCTTAACAAAGTATTTTTTCATATAAGTCCCCAATTCCAAACTAATGTTTAGGTTGGGGGGAGCGTTAGATTTATTTACTGAGTATATTTTATCTTTCTTGGCTGATGGTTAGCCAGACCTGACACAACTTTTAAGACTTCTCTTCATCTGACAACACTTCCATATCCTGCTGTGTTTTACAAAATATCTCCATTTCTTCCAATCTTCCCTCCATCTTCCCAATTCTACTTTCTACCAAGACACAACTCTCTCTCTTCTTTGCTGTGTTTAATTTGTTAAATCCACCTATTTCTTGGACTATTAACTTTTCTCTTATTCTATGCTAACCTTACAAACTTTCTTCTTGGTATATGCTAAAACTTTCCATTTTTTCATGATTGTGTTTAAACTTAAAACCATTTCAGACGCTCTTTCAATATGCCACCTCTTACTTTAAACACCCAGTTCCTTCCTTTTTGCACTACTTTTCATTTTGGGGGGGAGAGTAGGGGTTATAACTATGGTTACCCCTAGTGACCAAACCGTGACGGTTTACAGTGGAAATCAAAAGTCAATACATAAAGGAACCCAAAACCCCCCTCAGAACTTCCGCCCGGGGCCCCATCCTCCCTAAAGCGTAGGAGCGGGGGAGGGAAGAGTTACAGGCGTCTCAAGGTCTAACATGTTGACTTTTAATACTTAACCGAGAGAGAGAAAATGCATTGTTGTCTTATTTAACCTTTTAAATGACGGCTAATAGGAAGATGACAAAGACGATGACGACGACGACGTGAAAAACCACCATTCCTCCCCTTACCCTTGGTTGATTCTGACCATCATGGGCCCCGCCGCCCCATATCCTCTAGGCAACAGTGGCGCATCATGACCTAACGGTTAACACGACCTTTATCCTGGTAAACCGCACCAAAAGTTTAGTTCATTAACCAAACATGATGATTTCTTAATCAAACTCATAAGTTCACATTAAAAACTTTAGGTTTTTTGTTATCGCTATATCACCTACTTCTTTTCTTTTCTTTTCTTTTTTTTCTTTTCTAAATTTAGAAATCAATATGAAAACAAATATATGATCTACCCGGTTGGTGCGCCCTGGTTTCTTTCGTTGTCGTTGCATCTTGTTTGGTTGACGCGTCCTTAATCCAAATAAACAAAACAAAGAAGAGAACAAGAAATTGTTAACAACCTTTGTGGCAAGTTTCCCGTCTTCATAATTTATCTTGCCGTTTGCTGCGTTGTATACTCCCGTCTGAGCCCGGGATCATTTTGACCAGTGCATGGCTATGCTATTCGTTAATACAACCGAAAGGCGAGGAAAGAGAAAAAATAATTTCGCAAACACGAACGATGAAAAAGACGATGACGACCACGACGTGAGAACGGTTGACGCGCCCTTTAACTTAATGAATACAATCCCACCCATTATCCATGGCTGGTTTTGTCCAGCACGGGTCTTTCCTCCCCAAATCCCCTAGGCTAGAGTGGTGCATTATGACCTAACGTCCCCGTCTGGGCCCGGGGTAAATAGACCCAGAGCATGGCTCTGCTAATCGTAAAAGGCGATTCAAGAGAAAAAGTCCACCTCGCAAACATCAGCTAGAAAGAGCGAAGTATCTTACTCCCCGAAACTAGAGGCGAGCTCTGGCAATCGTCGTCGGGGACATTGTCCCCTTCCCTTGACGACCCCCCGGCGACGATGACAATGACACAACGAACGATGACAAAGACGATGACGACCGCGACGTGAGAAACCCCCCTTCCTCCCCTTTCCCGTGGCTGGTTCTGACCAGCATGGGCCCCTTCTCCCCACACCCTCCTTAGACTAGAGTGGTGCATTATGACCTAACGGTTAACGCGTCCTTTAACTTAATGAATACAATCCCACCCATTATCCATGGCTGGTTTTGTCCAGCACGGGTCTTTCCTCCCCAAATCCCCTAGACTACAGTGGTGGATTATGACCTAACGGTAGACGCGCCCTAACATTTGATGAATCTATCAAGTCGATAGTGTAAACCACGAATTATATCTTGCAACACAGAAGGATTTCAGTATCTACAGGATTGTAACATCCCCTGTCTGGGCCGGTAATTGAATGGGCCCAGAGCATGGCTCTGCTAATCGTAAAAGGCGATTCAAGAGAAGTCCACCTCGCAAACATCAGCTAGTATGAAGGGAGGTATTTTACTCCCCGAAAATAGAGGCGAGCTCTGGCAATCGTCGTCGGGGAGGTCGTCAAGGGAAGGGGGCGACCCGACGACGATGACAACGACACAATGAACTACGACAAAGACGATGAAGACTGCGACGTGAGAAACCCCCCTTCCTCCCCTTACCCGTGGCTGGTTCTGACCAGCATAGGCCCCTACTCCCCACCCCCTTAGGTAGAGTGGTGCATTATGACCTAACGGTTAACGCGTCCTTAATCATAATAAACCAAACCAAACAAAAATCTTACACTTAGAAACACTCACACAATTAACTCATCTCATCAACTTTCATTATCACAGGAGGCGCTATATGACCTATCCCGTTGAAGCGCCCTAGTTTCTCACAGCATATCCCCTAGGCTAGAGTGGTGCATTATAACCTAACAATTGATGCGTCCTTAATCCAAATAAACGAAACAAAAAATGTTAAAATTAGAAAACGTAACCGGTTGAAGCGCCCTAGTTTCTCACGTCGTGGATATGTTGGCAGGATGAGTTTTACCCCATTTAAGAAGGATTGTGCATTGGAGAGGGGAATTTAGACGGTAGAGTGGGGGAGGAAGGACGGTGGAGTGAGGTGTAGGTGAGGGGGGGGGAGGGATAGGAACGTTCTTGTAACTATTTTGGAGGCATGCATCTATGGGTTCAGAAACTGTGTGAGGTGAGGAAGAAATGATTGTTTACGTCCCCGTCTGGGCCCGGGGAAGTATTGGCTTAGAGCATGGCTCTGCAACAAGAAACAAGGCGATTCAAGAGAAAAAGTCCACCTCGCAAACATCAGCTAGAAAGAGCGGAATATCTTACTCCCCGAAACTAGAGGCGAGCTCTGGCAATTGTCGTCGGGAACCTTGCCCCCTTTTCTTGACGACCCCCCGGCGACGATGACAATGACACAACGAACGATGACAAAGACGATGACGACCGCGACGTGAGAAACCCCCCCCCCCCCCCTTACCCGTGGCTGGTTCTGACCAGCATGGGCCTTTCCTCCCCCCCCCCCCTTAGGCTAGAGTGGTGCATTATGACCTAACGGTTGACGCGTCCTTAATCCAAATAAACAAAAATAAACAAACAGACCAGAATGCGCCCCTCTTCCCCATATCCCCAAGGCTAGAGCGGCGCATAATGACCTAAACGGTTGTTGCGCCCTAGTTTCTCACGTCGTCGTCGTCAAATAAACCATAACATTAATATTTCATACTTTTGTTCGTAAACTTCAAGGCAATATAAACATCAAACACACCATATAATCTCATAACATTAACTTTCCATGTCACTGGCGCCGCAATATGACCAAATTGGTTGAAGCGTCCTAGTTTCTCACGTCGTCGTCACAGGTTCCTATTGCCCCAACCGACTACAAGTGGTGCAAAACAAGATTCTGCATGTATCTCTTTCCTCGCTCCCACTGTCTGGGCCCGGGGTAGAATTGGCCCACAGCACGGATGTGCTAATCGTACAAGGCGATTCAAAAGTAAAAGTCCAGCTCACAAACATCAGCTAGTAAGAGGGGCGTATATTACTCCCAGAGATCTAGAGGCGAGCTCTGGCAATCGTCTTCGGGAACCTTTCTCGCCCCCCTCCAACCCCCTTCCAGTGACGAACCCTCGCCGACGATGACGACAATGACACCAAGAACAATGAAAAAGACAATGACGACTGCGACGTGAGAACCCCCTTTTTCCTCCCCATAGCTGTGGCTGGTTCTTCCCAGCATAGGCCCTTCCTCCCCTTATCCCCTAAGCTAGAGACCCCGTCTGGGCCCGGGGTAGAATTGGCCCAGAGCATGGCTCTCTGCTATTCGTAAAAGGCGATTCAAGAGAAAAAGTCCACCTCGCAAACATCAGCTAGGAAGAGCGGAGTATCTTACTCCCAGAAACTAGAGGCGAGCTCTGGCAATCGTCGTCGGGGACCTTGTCCCCTTCCCTTGACGACCCCCCGGCGACGATGACAATGACACAACGAACGATGACAAAGACGATGACGACCGCGACGTGAGAAACCCCCCTTCCTCCCCTTACTCGTGGCTGGTTCTGACCAGCATGGGCCCCTCCTCCCCCCCCCCCTTAGGCTAGAGTGGTGCATTATGACCTAACGGTTTAACGCGTCCTTAAATAAAAAAAACTACTTTCATTCACAGGCGGCGCAATATGACCTAACCGGTTGAAGCGCCCTAGTTTCTCACGTCGTCGTCGTCTTCGCGCTATTGCCCTTTATTTTTTTATTTGAGCGTCGTTTTATGTTACACATCAATCTTAGAAAATAAGTAGTACAATATTTTTACGGCTGCAAATTGCAGATACATATACATATCCACCTCGCAAACATCAGCTAGTAAGCAGGGAGTACTCCCCGAACCTAGAGGCGAGCTCTGGCAGTCGTCGTCGGGGACCTTGCCCCCTTTCCCCTTGACGACCCCCCGGCGACGATGACAATGAAACAACGAACGATGACAAAGACGATGACGACCGCGACGTGAGAAACCCCCTTCCCCCCCCCCCCCCCCCCAGGCTAGAGTGGTGCATTATGACCTTACGGTTGACGCGTCCTAAATCCAAATAAAAGAAAAAATGACGATGAACGGTAAACATCATTTGTAAATATTCGTACAGTTTAATAAATGAGGCTCCCGCCCGGCTTCTTGCCCCCGTCCTCCTTCCCCCATGACCTCCCCTTGCTTGTGGCTGGTTCTAAACAGTATTTCCCAGTCCGCCCCGCGTCTCCCCGCGAAGCCCTTACATCTCTCCCCTTTGAAATAAATATATATAGTTATAAACTTACTATAAATAAACTATGTTATTACAGAAGGCGTAACATGACCTAACGGTTTGACGCGCCCTTAAACCAAATGCACCTAATAGTTGTAATTAACAGTTGCAAATTCTATTTTGACAAGATTATCAATGATGTAGTTAAGGAGCAGTGATGTCTATGAATTAATAATGCGGTAACACAGATAATAGAGTACACTTTGTGGCGATAATGTAGAAGGGTACAAATGCTTGGGCCATCTATAAGATCTCATTACTTTTGAGTGTGAATGTTTGGCTGTATTTTTACAAGTTTTTGTATGCGTTGGATCTCGTTACTTATTCAAGTTCATTTGCAAATTAATTTTTGTTAAGATAGAATAAAATTAATAAATTAGTATTATTTGCAATAGAAATATCAGCTGGCTCTGCTAATCGTAAAGGCGATTCAAGAGTAAAAGTCCACCTCGCAAACATCAGCTAGTAAAGCGGAGTATCTTACTCCCCAAACTAGAGGCGAGCTCTGGCAATCGTCGTCTGGGACTTTGCCCCCTTCCCTTGACGACCCCCCGGCGACGATGACAATGACACAACGAACGATGACAAAAGACGATGACGACCGCGACGTGAGAAACCCCCCCTTCCTCCCCTTACCCGTGGCTGGTTCTGACCAGCATGGGCTCCTCCTCCCCACCCCCCTTAGGCTAGAGTGGTGCATTATGACCTAACGGTTGACGCGTCCTAATCCAAATAACCAAAAACCCGAAGAATTGCTTTTTGTAAGCATTGAAGGTGATTAGCGTCAAGTTTCTGTATAGTTACTTGTTTATTACATGCCTGTAAAAGGCTAATATAACATCCTTTATTTCAATGCATTCCAGCTAACTTTTGATTAGACAATATCCGAGGCTTCGCTATCTCACCTATACTGTAGAGTGTAGAAAGCCTTTGTGTCTCTGACGACTTAATATTATGGTGATGGTGCCTTATAGAGCGAGGCTCTGCTAATCGTCAAAGGCGAGGTAATAGGTATAGGCAATCTCGTAAACATCAGCAATCAATTAGTGGAGACTCACTGAAACTAGAGGCGAGCTCCTTCAGTCGTCGTCGGGAGACCCCTCCCGATCAAAGAACTTGACAAAATGACGATGACCAAGACGACCACAACGCGAGAAATCTGACCAGAATGGGCCCCCTCCTCCCGATATACTCTAGGCTAAAGTGGGGCGTTTTGGACCTAACCGTTGACGTGCCCTTCCAAAATGATTTAAGTATGTTAAAAACAGTCTATTTATTTCCTTTTAAGATAATCCCCAATTCAATACACATACACATTACTTCTCCCTGATACTAGAGGCGAGCTCTGTTGGTAGTCCTCGAGGACCTATCAATGAATCAATGAAAACCATGAAAACACAAACGAGGACAAAGACAATGACGACCCAGTCATCAAAACTCCCCTCATCCTACTTTCTCCACCCTATGTATTCCCTATAGGCTAGAGTGGCACATTTCGACCTAGCGGTTGATGCGCCCAGAACCAATATAAACCAAAATATTGCATTCACTTTTTTTAAATAAAACTAAAAAACTAACTTCGCAATCACTATCAATTTTACTTTATTATCTTAAAAACCAATATAAAACAAGCTTACACAATTAACTTACAATATCCGAGGCAGCGCTATCTGACCCACATGGTAGAAACGCCCTTGTGCCTCATGTCGACTAACTTGCGGGGAAAGTGCCTAAGAGCATTGCTCTGCTTATCATAAAAGGCGAGGAAAGAGGTATAGGCCAACACGTATGGCTCTGCTAATCGTACAAGGCGATTCTGAAGAAAAAGTCCACCACGCAAACATCAGCTAGAAAGAGGAGATTATATTACTCCCCGAAACTAGAGGCGTACGCTGTCAATCGTCGTCGGGAACACCTCCCCTTCCCTTGACGATCTTTCCGACGACGATGACAATGACACAACGAACGATGCCAAAGACGATGACGATCGCGACGTGAGAACCCCCCTTCCTCCCCTCACCTGTGGCTTGTTCTGATCAGCATGGGCTCCTTCTCTCCATATCCCCTAGGCTAGAGTGTTGCATAAAGACCTAACGGTTTACGCGTCCTTAATCCAAATAAACCAAAAATCCTTTTATAAATCTAGATTCTACATACAAAACAATCAAGCGAAAAACTTTATTCATCTACCTTAGATTATCACAGACGGCGCAATGTGACCTTGCTGGTTTAAGCGCCGTAGTTTCTCACGTCGTCGTTAAAAGAACTGTTGACAGCATGTTCATGCAGTTATACACTATATATCTTGGGTTTCCATTTAACATAGTGTTTTCAATTGTTCTCCATTATTACCAACTGATTGTGCATTCTGATGTACGATTTTAAATTTAAATCTCCTCTCCACCATATCAATATTTTCCAATAATTTTAAGACCAATTTGGTTTTGCTACAGATCTTCTTTTAAGAAAAAAAAACTATTAACATTCTATCATTATAAAACCCCTGTCATGTGATGTACCTTTAACCGTGCATCATATGCTAGCAGAATGTACCAAATTTGATGCCTTGCGCACGCAAATTAATCTCCCCCCGTCTGGGCCCGGGGTAGAATTGACCCAGAGCTTAGCTCTGCTAATCGTACAAGGCGATTCAAGAGATAAGTCCACCTTGCAAACATCAGCTAGCAAGAGAATCTAGAGGCGAGCTCTGACAATCGTCGTCGGGAATCTTGCCCCCTTCCCTTGACGACCCCCCGGCGACGATGACAATGACACAACGAACGATGACAAAGACGATGACGACCGCGACGTGAGAAACCCCCCTTCCTCCCCTTACCGTGGCTGGTTCTGACAGGCATGGGCCCTTCCTCCCCACCCCTCTTTGGCTAGATTGTTGCATTATGACCTAACGGTTGACGCGTCGTTAATAAAAAAAAACAAAAAACAAACATATGAAGAACTTCTATCATAATACTAGGAAAACGCTCAGTTGGACGCGTTGTTGAGCGAGCACCGGTACGTGCAACATGACCCGAGTACGACATTCCCATAAGGCCCCCACACAGTGTAGGCCTACCTGGATATTGACATTATTTGTACACTTTTCTATTCCAACATCTTTGCATTGTACTAATTCACGTCATGCCTTCTAAAGTGTATCTTTGTATCTTCACTGCCTCCTTCATTTTTTAACATCATTTTTCGAATTATGATTAGCAATAAGTCTTTAAGGTCTTGACCGATTTAGCTGAAAATTTGGAAAATAGGAGAGAATGTTGTACTTATTGACCCTGCAAAATTTCATAACGATCGGTACATTTTTATTTTTTTATTTTTTTATTTTATTTTTTATTTGTTATAACCAATGATCGGATTTTGTTCAAAAACTATACAGCAACCCGCCTAGGTGGTATGTACATGTGTGCAAAATTTCAGGTCGATCAGAGAAACGGTGCGACCTGTATCGAAGCAGTAACAGAAAAAAACAAAAACAGACATTCGAGCCATAAGAGTCAAGTGGAGACGCTCGCTACGCTCGCTCAATAATAAAGGCGACAATTGTTTATATCTCATCCAAAGTAATCTATTCCACAAAATTTCATTCACATCATATAGACGTTTATTTATTTTCTTTGTTTCTTTCCATTCACATAAATAACTTTTGTTTGCTATTACTATCATCATCATCATTTTTTTGTTGTTATATATACACGAATGGCGTTTTCCATTGGCCGCAGTCAGGTCGCAATAGTGCGCCCTAGTGCGCACTGGATATCCACTTGTCTCTTCATTAATAATAATAATAATAATAATAATAATAATAATAATAATATAATAATAATAATAATAATAATAATAATAATAATAATAATAATAATTATTATTATTATTATTATAATAATAATAATAATCAAACACCCCATTAACTCATCTAGTCAATTGTCATAAACACAGGCGGCGAAATATGACCTAACCGGTTGAAGCGCCCTAGTTTCTCACGTCGTCGTCGTTTCTTCTTTTGTTAAGTTTTGTGATGTAATTCAAGTAGAGGTTGACAACAATGACATCTCTGCACTCGTTGAGTGCATGCCAATGGGAAACACCATCAGAAAACAATGTTATCGTCAAACTTATCATTAACTCAACTCATCAACTTTCAGCATCACAGGCGGTGTAATATGACCTAACCGGTTGAAGCGCCCTAGTTTCTCACGTCGTCGTCGTCTCTTCATTTGTTAAGTTTTGTGATGTAATTCAAGTAGAGGTTGACAACAATGACATCTCTGCACTCGTTGAGTGCATGCCAATGGGAAACACCATCAGAAAACAATGTTATCGTCAAACTTATCATTAACTGAACTCATCAACTTTCAGCATCACCTAACTGGGTGAAGCGCCCTAGTTTCTCATGTCGTCATAGTCATGTGTTCCATAGCGTACCAGTCACCTTGGGTGGGATATAGCTCGAGCGTGTCTTGCTCCCTGCTCTCGGACGACACCTAAACAATGAGGAAACCCCATTCATGCAGTCGATCTCCCGCCTCACACAGAAGTTTTAATCCTTGAATGATGCCTGTATCGCTCTCTCGCGGCATCACCGAACCAAGGTAAAACAACACGTTTCTGCCCCTCAAAGCATTTTCCGGTCGGTACTTTCTGCCTTGACTACCTCTCACAGTTGACCCGACGAGAAACTCCATGATTTGGATGGACGAGTTTTTATTTCGTGACTGATTGCTAGGAGATTCGTGAATAGACTACAATGAAACGTTCTATTTTGCAACAATGCCTTGCAAATCCAAGAGATCCGTGTAGTCTACTTTCGAACACTTATCATAGCACAGGGTGTGGGCTCTTGAATGGCATGACAATCATGTTAATGTCAACAAAACAAACACAATAGGGAATTTCACTATCATTTTAAACCATTGTATTTTAAAGATAATATTGCCCTTAAAACAGTTCAGTTTACTTTTTTCGATTTGGACTTATAAATACGGAGAAATTAAATAAATAAAATTCCTGCCTGTATTTGCGCCCGAAAACGATGTTTGAATGATGCGCCATGTTGATGATAACTATGATAAATAAGGAAGACATGCGCAATTCACAAAGGATTCATTTGTTTAACAAAATTCATCAATCTTTTAATGTTTTAACTTTGATGCTATAGTAGGCATCATGCCCACGAATTTTCTGTCGTAAGTCAAGGCTGAAATCATTTGGGCCCGAGAATGTCTTAGACCTTGAGGTTTGTTCAATGCACCCTCATGCAGATCCCTCGTAGTAAGTTAAGTTCTAAGCACACCATTATTGTCGGTGATGATAATGCTGGGTAGTTCTCCAATATTGAATCTTGTCATTAGACGGTTCCTGACAGTTTCTGCGTCATCAAACTCTACGGCTAGCCAGTCACCGTGCGTCCTGAAGAAGTCGATCATGTCATGCTCAACGGTTTCACATGATACGTATATGATAGCTTGTAATAGGGGAGTAGGCCTATATTACTTCCCGAAACTAGAGGCGAGCTCTGGAAATCGTCGTCGGGGACACCTCCCCTTTCTCTTGACGACCTCCTCGAAGACGATGACAATGACACAATCGAGTGATGACATGGACAATAACGAACGAGACGAAAGAAACCCTACCTTTAATTTCTCCCTGGAACTGACCAGCATGCGCCCCTCTTTCCCATTTCCCCTAGGCTAGAGTGGACACGTAAACAATGAGGAAACCCCATCCATGCAGTCGATCTCCCGCCTCACACAGTAGTTGTAATCCTTGGATGATGCCTGTATCGCTCTCTCGCGGCATCACCGAACCAAGGTAAAACAACACGTTTCTGCCCCTCAAAGCATTTTCCGGTCGGTACTTTCTGCCTTGACTATCTCTCACAGTTGACCCGACGAGAAACTCCATGATTAAGGCCCCATCTGGGCCCGGGCTAGAATTGGCCCAGAGCATGGCTCTGCTTATCGTAAAAGGCGATTAAAGAGAAAAAGTCCACCTCGCAAACATCAGCTAGTAAGAAGGGTAGTATATTACTCCCCGAATCTAGAGGCGAGCTCTGGCAATCGTCGCCGGGGACCTTGCCCCCTTCCCTTCACGACCCCCCGGCGACGATGACAAAGACAATGACACCACGAACAATGACAAAGACAATGACGACTACGACGTGAGAAACCCCCCTTCCTCCCCTTTCCCGTGGCAGGTTCTGACCAGCAAGAGTCCCTCTTCCACCACACCCCCCCGCCCCCCACCACCACCCTAGGTAAGAATGGTGCATTATGACCTAACGGTTGACGCGTCCTTAATCCAAATAAACCCAAAAAATCCATGGTATGGATGGACGAGTTTTTTTTTCGTGTCCGATTGTTTAGAGATTCGTAAAACGAATTCTATGAAACGTTCTATTTTGCAACAATGTCTTTCAAATCCAATAGATCAGTGAAGTCTATTTTCGAACACTTATCATAGCACAGGGATGGGTGGGGTTGCCCCCATCTGGGCCCGGGGTAGAATTTGCCCAGAGCATGGCTCTGCTTATCGTAAAAGTCGATTAAAGAGGAAAAGTCCACCACGCAATCATCAGCTAGTAAGCGAGGACTATTATATAACTCCCCGAAACTAGTGGCGAGCTCTGGCAATCGTCGTCAGGGACACCTCCCCTCTCTTTTGACGACCTCCCCGACGACGATGACAATGACACAACGACGATGACGAAAACGATGTCGACCACTACGATAGAACCCCGTAAGGTCCGGTGGTAGAATTCGACCCAGAACGTGAATGCTTATTGTAAAGACGGTGAAAGGGATTTATTTCATTTCGCAAACATCAGCTAGTATATGTCAGGGGGTATTTTACTCGCTGTAATAAGAGGCGAGCATAAGCAAGTTGACGCGCCCTTAATCCAAATAAACCCAAAAGAGACGACTGCGACGTGAGAAACATCCACTTTCCTTACCCTAATCGTGGCTGGTTCTTACCAGCATGTCCCCTTCTCTTCATATTCCTTATCCAAGAGTTGCGCATTGTGACCTAACGGGTGAAACGCCCTGAATCCAATAACCAAAATATTTTAATTACGTTAATAAAACAAATGTTTCTCTAAAATTCACTATCATCCCCCGTCTGGGCCCGGGGTAGAATTGGCCCAGAGCATGGCTCTGCTAATCGTAAAAGGCGATTCAAGAGAAAAAGACCACCTCGCAAACATCAGCTAAGACGATGACGACCGCGACGTGAGAAACCCCCCTTCCTGCCCTACCAGTGGCTGGTTCTGAGCAGCATGGGCCCCCTTCCCCACATCCCCTAGGCTAGTTTGTGCATTATGACCTACCGGTTGACGAGTCCTTAATCCATCAAGTAAACCAAAAAAACTTTAATAACCTCTACCAGTGGCTGGTTCTGAGCAGCATGGGCCTTTCCTCCCCCCCCCCAGGTTAAAGTGGTGCATTATGACCTAACGGTTGACGCATTCTTAATCCAAATAAACAAAAAAAAACACTTATAAAACAATATAATCATTAAACACGCCATTAACTCAACACGTCAACTTTCAATATCACTTGCGGCGCAATATGACCTAACCGGTTGAAGTGCCCTAGTTTCTCATGTCGTTGTTGTCTTGGTTGGTTTTTGTTATCTTATTAATTGGGAACGATTCTCCCTTTTAAACACGTTTTAGGGAAAGAAAAGCTCGTTCCGCGGTTGCTGCCGAAGCTGGTACAGTAAATATCAGCTCAATCAACAGAAAAGGTCGTCGCGATACTGCAGCAGTTTCCCCTTTATCTCGAATATTGTTCTCGTTGGCGGAAAGGGGGCTGTTTGTGCCTTGACACAGCCCCGGGCTACGGTTACCCCAAACCCAAAAAACTTACCCAAATATCTGACACCCCCTAAGATACTTCCACCTCTACAAGCGCAAAACTATGGAAAACGTCCCCCCTTGAAAACATCAGCTAAAAGAGGGGAGTATATTACTACCCGAAACTAGGGGGCGGCTCTGGAAAATCGCGTCGGGACACCTCCCCTTCCTTGGGGCGACCTCCCCGACGACGATGAAAATGACACAACGAACGTGACAAAGACGATGAGAGGACGTGAGAACCTTCTTTCATCCCCTTACCTATTGCTGGTTCTGACCGCTGGAAAACCACTTCCCCACATCCCCTAAGCTAGAGTGGCGATTATTTCTACAATTTGCTTTAGGATCTATCGTTGACGCGCCCTTGATCAAATATACTAAAAAAATTTTTCGTTTTAACAGACATTTTTTTCACAATTTTATTTTAAAAACTTACAAAAAACTTAATCTTTTACTTTTTACACACAGGAGGCGCATTTTGCCTACCGGTTGGACGCCCTAGATTCTCGGGGGTTCATTCTCGGGTTTTTAGAAAATCTGCGAATATACGGCGTATAACTTATGGTATTAATGACAAAATCATAAGTTTAGTCCCCCCAAAGCAAAATAAAATAATTATGAAATCAAAAACGGGCACCACTAAAAAACAAATATAATAAAAAACAAAAGTTATCTCATCTATAGTTTTGTCAGTTGCGCCGACGATTGTGGGGTTTATTCTTGAGGGTGTTGAGGGGGTTTTAAAAATAATTCAAAAAAATAAA
Organism: Sweltsa coloradensis; assembly: GCA_024449915.1. NCBI lineage: Eukaryota > Metazoa > Arthropoda > Insecta > Plecoptera > Chloroperlidae > Sweltsa > Sweltsa coloradensis. The sequence continues at coordinate 106,448 of JAMZAV010002225.1, forward strand.
AATCGATTGCGTATTTTTTGGGTAAAGTAACCCGAAAGGGGGAAACGATTGGGGGAGACAATATGAAACTAAACAACTTCTAACAAAAAAATTCAGCTAGTTTTTTGTCTAAATACTCCGCATGTATTTTTTAATAATATACACTTCATAGTTTTCATTGGATCTGATCCAAATGGAAGAAAATTCTTTTTATAAACCTGTTGGCACACAGCTCGAACTTTACAAATTTTAACACCTGCAAATTTTAAATTGTTTTTTAAAAAGAAATTTTAAAACGTACTGTTTTCAATGTTTTCATAAAAAAATTAATGTGTTTTAAGGGTGATAATACACCCTCAAAACGCTTTTAAAAATCTAGGTCTGTGCGCGCCAACCATTAGCTGAGGGGGGGGGGGCCCCCGCCCCCAGACCCCCCGTTGTACGAAAACATGTAAAATTTTCGGAAACGCGTACCCCAAAAAAAAAATAAAGTTTACATCCCTGGGTTCATCTATTTCTGACTGACCCAGTGTTCAAAATGATCAAAGGGTAGTTCGTTTTGGGCATTTCCCCATCCCCCTAGGGTAAGTGGGGCATTATGACTTAAAGGTAAAAAGCGGCCCTTAAACCAAAAAAAATAAAAAAAAAAATTTTTTTATAACCTCTTTTTCACTCTCTTTTTTTATATATATACTTCAAAAAAAAAAAACTACATTGTCGCATTTTGGCAAAATTTACCTGACGGTTGACGCCCCTTAAACCTAATAACTTTCATTACAATTCAAAAAATACACTTATAACACAATTCGGCGCATATGACCTCCCGGTTGGGGTTCCCTGGTCTCTCACGGCTTCATTACACAGGCTCTGAGCTCTCCGAAACTAGAAGCAAGCTCTGGCAATCGTCATCGGGGGGCACACCTTCCTTTCCCTTTACTGTCCTGGACGACGAATTGTTGACAAAGACAATCACAACCCCAACTTATAACCTCCCCATTTTCCCCTAAACCCAACCCCTTTAAATCATTTTGAATTAGAAAACATTAATCATTTAACGCACCAAAAATCATTGCATTAACTTTTTAAAATCACAGGGCCCCGGGGCAATATGACCTAACCGGGTTGGCGTCCTGTTTCTACTGGTTTTAAATTATGTGTCTCTTTCATCGTTGGGGGGTCTAGCGCTGTTATTCGCTTGTACGTCGGGGGAAACCGTCTGCGAAAGACCACCCTATTTGCCGGCCCTAATCTCAGCCGTCGAGGCGACCGCCCCGGGCCCCTGCCGCCACGTGCCCCCCCATATCAAAAATTCTATTCTACATTTAAAAAGGCAACATACTGCAATGTTTATGTGTCTTGTACGTCAGGGGATACCGCTGCGACGACCACCCTATTTCCGCCGTAATCACAGCCGTCGAGGGGCGACCCGGGGGGGCCCCGGCCCCTTGGGGCCGCCACGTGCCTCCCCATATCAAAAAATTCTATTCTACTCATTCAACATAAGTGGGAATGTTTATGTGTCTTGTACTCGGGTATACCGTCTGCGACGACCACCCTATTTGCCGGCCGTAATCCAAAACCTCGGGGGGCGACCGGCCCTGCCTCCGCCGCCCGTGCCTCCCCATATCAAACACTTCTGTTCTACATACATGCCAACATACGTGCAATGTTTATGTGTGTGGTACGTAAGATAAAAATTCGTCGTCAAAAGGAGTCGTGTGCGCCTTTTCCTTTGTTTGCTCTGCTAATCGTAAAAGGCGATTTAAAGAGAAAAAGTCCCACCTTGCAAACATCAGCTAGTAAAGCGGAGTATATTACTCCCAGAAACTAGGGGCGAGCTCTGGCTCCTCTTCATTATGACCTTTTACGGTTGACGCGCCCTTAATCCAAATACCTAAACTAAAAGAGTTTTAATGACTTACTACCGAGTTAAATCAATAGAATCATGAATCCTATCGCTGATGAATAATTCCGTTATTTTTTGGATTTACAACCCCGTCTGGGTCCGGGGTAGAAATTGGCCCAGAGCATGGCTCCGCTAATCGTAAAAGGCGATTCAAGAGAAAAAGTACCACCTCGCAATCATCAGGGTAGAAAGAGCGGAATATCTTACTCCCCAAAACTAGAGGCGAGCTCTGGCCAATCGTCGTCGGGGGCCATGTCCCCTTCCCTTGACGACCACCGGCGACGATGACAATGACACAACGAAAAAAGACAAAAGACGATGACGCCCGCACGTGAGAAACCCCCCTTCCTCCCCTTACCCGTGGCTGGTTCTGACCACATGGGGGCCCCTTCCTCCCCCCCCCCCCTTAGGCTAGAGTGGTTGCATTATGACCTAACGGTTGACGCGTCCTTAATCCAAAAAACCCCATATCAAACACTTCTACTCTACATACATGCAACATACGTGCAATGTTTTTGTGTCTTGTACGTAAGATATAAATTCATCTTAAAAAGGAGTCGTGTTGGAAATTAACACCGCGCGGTGCCAGCGGCCCATATTATTTTTTGCATTCACGCATATTGACAATTATTGTATTGTATCTAACATAATAAGAATAAAATCCGTGTCTTCCCTCGCTGCTTAAGATTCAAATGGGGCGGCAGTGTTCTTTTCGTTGATGTTTTGTTATAAGAGGTTTTTCTGCCCTTTTCTCTTTCTGCTTCAACGGGGCCTCGATGTGTCACGGTCGCCACTGACTGACGACTGTGTGACAACACTGACAATGACACAGACGAAGTCGACCTCAATGTGGGGAACCTTGTTCTCCCCTTTGGATAAAATAAATGTAGTTATAAACTAACTAATTAAGTACATTATCCCAGGAGGCGAAATATGGCCTAACGGTTTATGCGCCCTCAACCCTAAAACACTTCAAACTTCATTAAACTACCGTGAAGTAAATTTTTTTATTCACACTACACACTTATTTTCCCATTTTTCATT
>JAMZAV010002226.1:0-106210 GCA_024449915.1 Sweltsa coloradensis
AATTTTATGAGATTTAGATTGTCAAAAGGAGAGTAAAAGAGGGCTCACCTCTATTACTGAGTGAAATATACAAATACTGTAGGCCTATTAATAGAAGTTCAAAAATATGCTTCATTTTCAATTTAAACTGAAAGGCATACATGTTTTATCTGAGTATCTTCTTCTGAAATGCCCACATTGTCATCATGTTAGGTCTGAGTCTAGCAGTAAAGACTGTTTCCAGTTGTTCCAGTATACCAAAGACTATGGAGTTTAATTAATTTGTTTAATAACATTTTCATTCATTAAGTTACAAAAACTGCCAAACACTGCTTTGAAAGAATGCGTACTCTTTTCAAATTAAAAATCAATCAATCAAACATTTTGTTTTGGGCAAAACAGAACAGGGAAATAACCTTTGACAGATGCTGGCATGTAAACTAATATTACAACAATCAAGTCAATAAAAAAAAAACAGTCAAGGCCAGTAAATAAATAAAAGTGTGCGTACAGTCGACCCGACCCACTCAGATACAAGTCACTGATTTTCAGTGTCAACATTATTACTGTATAAGATTATGTTTGATTGACTTGATTGTGCATTGTGCTTTAATGTTGTTTTGTATCTAAAGTCATCTTGATACAACAAATTGCTGGAACCAGGATTTGAACCTGAGACCTTTTGCATTGAAAAGAGGGATAAGCCCTAAAGACCAGCAAGCATTCAGGTGCAAAATGTTTAAAAATACAGTTTTATTTGTATAATCTCTCTATATTTGATTTGTTATTTGTTGTTTGAAATATTATTCATTGATAAAAAAGTTACTTATTAAACATACCAATTGCAACAACTGCATACCAGCATACTTTGGATATCAGTGAATAGTATTTTTGTTGTTATAGTACTATAAGTCTATAAAAAAGTATCAAAACTTGACAAACCCTATACAATACGTATCATGTACGTGTCGATTGGCAAATAACTACTCAACTCTACTCTTCTCTATGTGTTTGTCCTGTCACACTTTTTATACTTGGGTTTGCCAAAAACAAAACCTGTTTCAAGCAGTTTACTTAAGGAACACTGACTTTATCATAAAATAAGGCCTTCTATACCTTTAGGTTAACCGGCAGGGCGCTGGTTCTTAAATGGGGTTTATTGTTGTAGCCATATATTGAACAGACCTATTGTTGTTTGCAAGTATGTCAGTGGTACATGATATAATCAAGAGAGCTGCCTTAAAGAACAATGCATACAACCAGGGCCATTTGCAAATCATGGTGTCAGTAAATCTAGGATTATTGTAACAATGGTTTGAAAACCAGACTGTGATTTGCAATTGACCATGATTAGGGGTTACAATACCACCACCTTGGAGTTATGTGAGAGATTTAAAACTATTGACATAAACAGCAATCTTGTAGGGTAGGTACCTGCTTGAATATTTTACTTGTATAAATAAAATATAGGCCTAGTATAAATATTTAATACCGGTTATTAAAATATGAATATCATATTACAGTATATTATTGTAATTATGCTGTATGCAATGTACAATGAAATAGGCCTACAGTAGTCTCCCTTTAATTCGTTGCTCAAGAAATCCTTAAAAAAACAGTTTGAATTATTATTTCTTTTAATTAAAATAAATATATATATAACATGAAGTCCTTGCCCAATATATGCTATACTCAAATCTGTTAGGACTTCCAACACTACTTTGAAATTAATGAGGGTTCACTGTACACATTCGTGAGGATTTGACATGAAACCAGACAGTATGGAAAAGAATACGTACAGGTCTCTTTTCGCTTTGCATGCCCATTTGTGAAACAAAAATGCTAGTTTTCTGAAATTGACTTTAATCGATGGCACCATCAACGACCAACATGTAAATTAAAAGATTATCAAGATTTTGATAAGAAGGTAGTAATCATCAGGGCTCGAAATTAACGGCAACCCGAGGCTGCCCGGGCTGCCTGAAATTTCCCATTCAAATTAAATATAGGCTAGTTGATTTTCCTAAAATCAAAAATTTTGTTTGGCATTAATCTCCCAAGTGTTGACACAATATATATTTAGTAGGGGTGTGAGAGTACCCGAAATTTCAAGTCTAGTGTTTGATACTCAAAATCGAGTATTGAAAAAAATAATGATTTTGGTGGAGGTGCTGGGTAGCCTATAGCAAATTCATCCAGATTTGTACAAATTGTGGAGGTGCCGAGTCGCGCGCGAGTGTAAAAATGTAATGCATTCTTGGCGCTACCTTACCACCCTTGATTAGCCTCAATGGTAAGCACATCTTTTGATACAAATTGTTATTCTTAATGGAAGTTTTGAACTTGTTTGGCACAGACAAAATGTCACTAGCTATGATGACATTTTCAAGTAATATCAATTACTGAATATTTCATGGCCTAGCCTAGCCCTAATAACAATTTGTGATTGATCATTAAAATTACAGTATATAGAGATTGATAACATTTTAAAATCAATTATGTGTTACTATGTCTTCACTTTTGGTGCCTACATACGGACTATCATCAATTAATAAAATTAATGTTGTACATATTATTGTAATTGATTTTTTTTTTAAGTACTCTGACTCGAATTGGACTTGATATTCGAGTTACTTTCAGTGCTCGGACTTGACTCAAAAATCAGGACTCGCACACAACATTATTCACAAATTAACAAATGTAAGTGTGAGAGTCATGAGACTAGCATGTAAAACATTTGAAGGCAAATTTTTCGAGAGGCCAGTTGCCTAGTAGGCTAAAAAACATCTCTATGGCCTGTTAACATCTTATTAGCTTAAAACCTCGGTGGCTCGGTGATGTTGATGCCATTGGAATGTCAAGTGGCAAGACTGTATGCGTATTTGTTCGTAGGCGAGATGCATAAGTATTTACAGTTACGTTACACGTACGTTACAAATTTAGAGCTAACAGTAATTTTTTTAAGTTCAAATATTGATTAATAAAACGTAAAATATTAATTAAAAAAAAAAAAACGGCTACTGAATTCTTAACAGGGCTGCCAAAAAGTTTTGAACAGCAGGCTGCTGTCTAAAATTCCTAATTTTGAGCACTGGTTATCACAGTAAAAAAAACATGATAGGCCCACAGGGACTGCATATCTTGTCCTAATATTGAATGGATAAATAATAATTTAAAACTCCATTATATTATAATTAATTAATTAATCAATTAATTGCCGCAAAGTTCTTACTAAGTGAAACGATAAAAACAAGTTATGACTGAGTATTCCCTATTGGGCCATTAGGCGGGTTAGGACTAATCTGTGATTCTATTTTTTTAGAGCTAAATATGTAAAATAACTATCTCACATTAGTACAAGATTAATAGACCTAAATAAAATCATTTAAATATACTTTAGTGTAGGCCGTACACAGTACACCCACATGATGCTGTTTATGTGAATAAGTTGTATCCATCACTGATCAGTCACTCACAAGATCATGGATAGATTACAAAATAAAGGAGGTAACATTCACTCATTCAGTTGCTAAACTTTAAGAGTTGTGTACAGTTATTTGCTATAAATAAATGTAGTCACAGCTGAAGACATAGTACTGAGTGATAAGTGTTACTTGTATCAATGGAAATCTATTGTCATGATTTTGTGATCCATCCAATAACGGGGAATAGAAGGCACCGAGAAAACAACATGGAACAAGAACGAGCAATCAAATAACAACCAGCCCTCTTGTCTGGTGAGTCTGTCTTACAGTCGCTCCATCTACAAGCTGTGTGTGTGTGTGTGTGTGTGTATGTGTGTGTGTGTGGTGTATTGTGTTTATAAGTAGGCCTATAGTAGGCAAGGAAAGATATGCCTAGTTCATAAAGAACTTCAATGAATGGCTCAAAAACTCTGGAACATATTGTGCATTTGGGTTCTTAAAAAGGCTTGAACTTTCAGATAGTACTAGATTTGAAAATAAAACAAATAAGTGATATGTGATATGCTCTGTGAAAAAGGACCTTAGGCAAGAAATCTTTTCTTTTCTTAATGCTACAAAAGTTTGTGACTTTGTATATTTTGAAGTACTATCATACTTCAATTTACGAATAAATGAACAGTTAACAATATTATAGATGAGGATGAAGTATGAACAGAAGGGAGAAGGAGAAACCCGGTACCGGCACGTAGCCTACTCCTTTTGAAAAGTACCAAAGGGACCAACGGCTTATTGTCCCATCCGAAAGGACGGTGTAATTGACTGTCATATAGGTTCCTTCCTCCACTAACCCGGACTGCCGAGCAGACGTCGAGGAGAACGAAGCCGTTACACTAGCTCTCGAACCCTCTATCTGCTCTAACCAGCGATATACGTGAGTTTCAAGGCAGAGCGGTCACCCACTTTTCCCCTGCTCACGCCCGAGTTTGCTAAACTTCGGTGTTCTAGTGGGAACCGGTTAAACTACATCGGCTAAACCTCTTTAAAAAATGTGAATCTATTTCATATCTATGGTCAGTTTCTTGCACTAACAAGAGTTGAAGTTGAAACAGAACACCAAGATGTGGCAGAGTCTTCAACAAGAATATGAAATTAACATTTTATACCCAGCAATCTAAAAACTCATATAGGTAGGTACCATTCCCAAATTAACAAGTGCGACTTAAGGTCCCCTTTTCCAGAGCACATCACATTACAGTAACTGCAGATGCTTTGCTATAATATGGAACGAGGTATCTCTAAATTCGCTCAAGGTTACTTTAAATTAGCTCACGTTAACTTTAACTTAGCTGCAGACATCATCCGCAGGTGAAAAGTTGTGTGTTATTACTGCAGTAGATTTCCTATCTGTGACCTTGACACCAGGGTGTTTTTTTTTTTAAATTTAAATCAGATTTTTATTCAATTGATTTAATTCAACAAAATCAGTGTTTCAAAACTTATCAAGTCGATGAGCGGATCAAATTACTTTCACAAGTGTTTGAGAAAATATAATTCAAAAATTATTTTAAGAAAAACTTTGCCTAAATCAGTTAGAACTCTTGTGTTTGTCAAGCTCAAAATGAAGAAAAAGTTCATTTGATTTAAATCCCTTAAAATGGGAGAGAATGAGAGAGAGGGAGGGGTAGGAGGAGCCGGAACCTAAGTTTGTGGAGGGTACCTTCAAACGGCCAGCGGCTTGTTGGCAGCCTGGAGCTTGGCCTTGATGGTTTTATTTTTTGATACACGATTGGTAGATGGCCATGGCCTAGGTGATAACATGGTGTGTAAATGTCTATAAAAAGAGCTATAAAATGCTATTTTTGTTAAAATAATGCTATAGGCCTAGGGTCTACATCATTGTCTCTCAATATATCTGTATACAGATACATCCATGTTACTGTGATAATTTTGTTTAAATCCATCATCCACTAGTTATATTCGAGACAAACAAAGTTACAGAAAATAAAACATCACAATCTGTCGGCCTAACACCCGCTAATAATAATACCAGGTCTAATACGGACATTTTTATCCCAAAATCTAGTCACACATTTTTTTTTTTTACAAAAGCTCAACTCATGTTTGTTGTAGAATATTTAATAAATTACCAGCTTCAATTAAATACTACTCCAACTCACTGACACTATTTAAATATAAATTAAAACTTAAAAGCCCTTCTTCTAAATAAAGCTGATTACAGTAAGAACTCTCTTATCCGAGTTGGATGAGACCGGGGGCACCTCGGATTTGCGAAAAACTCGGATGGCGCGGTTCATTTGTTTATTTGCTCTCGTAGCATAGCCTGATGTGGTAAAATGATATACGTATACACATGTAATGGATGAAGGAACATAAAATACACACGATACACTTCATACAGGGAATACTAAATGATTTAATAGCTTGTAAATCAAGCTCACAAACACACATACACAATTAGGCCTACATGTCGTAATAAAAACGTATGTCTAGGCCTAAACTCGACGCAGTAGGCCTAGGCCTACAATGCAAACATAGGCCTAGGCAATAGGATCTTTGGGCCTACGCCTAGCTCTCTTTCTCATGTGGGAAAACCTCTCACTACTATGCCCGCGCTGAAGCTCTCGACGCAAGATAAGTCTGGGAAAGAAATAAGATAAGCCCAGGAATAACAATTCAATGCGTCGTGATTATGAATTTCGTGAATCGGTTGAAACATGATTGCATCTAGTTCCACAACGACCATCTTTGAACAGCTGTGTGTGAGATGGTTGGATCGTATGCGCACGCCCAGGCGCGCGACGCACACTGACCTCTATATGCTCAGTGACACTGACGCTTACCGGCGATGCGCCCGACGCACACTGACCACTGAACTCTATATGCTCAGTGACACTGATGCACACTGCTCGAAAGTTGCCGATCTATCTTCTTTGCACTCACTCGTAAGGCATGCCTACAAATGTATGCGAGTACGCACATTTAAAAAAGTGCGGCGCGGCGTCTGTAATTATTTTTATGTTTTATTTACATATATAAAACTTTTTTTTTTTTTTAATTTTTTTTTTTTTTTTTTTGGCGGCTCGGTTAACACGGTACATCGGATAAGCGGAGATCGGATAAGAGAGTTCTTACTGTACTAGGGCTATGCAAATAGTGACTTTTCACTTTGAATCAAATTTCGAATAACCAAACTAGAAAAGTTTGAATATCGAATAATTTAATCTTTGAATAATTTCGAACAATGACTGAAATAACAGCATTTATTAATAAATTGACAAATTGAGTTTAATTTTATTTAACAAAGTAAATTTCAATTTCAATTTAATTGTACTGTATCAGGTGGCTTAGGGGGTGATGTTGTTTCAAAATAAAATAAAAATATCCTAAGTAGGCCTAATCAGAATCACCAGTTTGACTAGGCCTTCTACATAGCCTGACCTAGGGCAGGCCCTTCAACAAATCAAGACAAGGGGATTTGATTACACCCCCTAGGCTAGGCCCTAGACTGGGCCTAATCACAAAGATAAGTGATAGCTTAGCTAACTTCAGTAGAATCGAGGCCTCGGGCCTTACCTATAGTTAAAAACTAAAACATTAGAATATTGTGGAGGCCTAGGCCACCTGTTGGAGTCTTCATAGGGGCTACTCTTGCCACAAGTTTTACACTTAGCAGATCCTGTGTCTGCTAGAAGTGAATAAAAATCCCAAATGCAGTTTAATCCGGCCGTGTCAATTAGTAACATGTCGTCTTCAGAATCACATGTCTTCCATTACTTAGTTTATTATTATCATCATTATCATAGGAGGTTAAATACGACCATTAAAACACTGAAATGGATGGAACCAGAAATAGTTCACGCAGCGGCAGTTGTTTTTGTTGTAGTCACCACAAAAGTCGCAGACATTTTTCAATTTGTTACTGTTGATGAACATGTAAACTTATTGCTCTCTTGCGGCGAAAATTCAAACTACTTGCACTTTTAGCGGGCTTTTAAATAGATGTGCGTTCATAACCGCGAGACTCGCAACGCCAAAAGAGTTTGAATTTTGAATAGTTTACTATTCAAATGTCAAACCGAATATAGGTAAAATAATATTTGTGAATATTATTCGAATGTCGAATATTCACACAGTCCTACCTACTTATTATTACTCATTAAAAGAATTCCTTGGTGATCATTTCACAATTTAACTTCTGGTTTTGACACTTCTTTCATACCCCTTTTTCCCTTCACTTATGGCTATGTTTTTTTCAACTATATAATATGCTGTTTAGGTTACTCAGCCTATTACTTTTTCCCCACGAAAAATACCATTCTAAATCATTAAAGTTTCACATAGAGGCTATAAAATTGTATTCCCTTAGACTTAATTGTTTTTTGAACACTTCAACTTGGTTTGATAATGCATTTGATATTCATATTTTGTATGTGTTTGTGTAGGCTACTTGTTATTTTGTGTTTGTGAATTTGTATTATGTCCCATATAGGTATATGTACAGATTGATCCACTAGGTAAACGTTTAAATCTTGTGTTCTTTATCCAATTCATGATTCTTTTAATTTCCATGTTGTTTTACTCAGGACAAGGAGATTCAATAAGAGCAGCTCCAAGATTAAGTATCATGTACCATACCGACATACACCACACCACTACAGTACCAGGGGACACTAGGGTTCACTCCACAGTTCACTCCAGAGTAGCCTCGTGCTGGCAAGCATAGGGACACATTGAACTAGCTGCCATTAAGCTGAAGGGTGCCACAGCCTGTATTGCATGACTTATATGTCCACTAATATACACAGGCCTAGAGCGACAAATATTTACAATAATAGCGGTCAAGGATTGGCCCCTGAGAAACAAGATCGTCCAGATTTTTGGTCCCTTGGTGTTCGTATTAAGTTATTAACGAGGTGTTATTGTAGACCTACTTCCTAGGTACCGTGCAGTATGCAAATTCATCAATCTCTCGTAGTGAGTGAGTGAAAGTTCAAACCGATAAAGGTCAATTTTTGTTCAATGTATCAGCCTTACGTGCATGTTTTTTGGAAGCGACTGTATGGCCGGGAGTGAGAAGGCTTTGGCGCGCGCGCTTTGTTACGCACAAGCACAACTGCCGACAGTCAAGTGTCATAAATTGTATTTTAGAGTCTACCCACTCAGTTATATAACTGATTTTCAGTGGGGGACAGTAAATCAAAGCGACCAAGCCAACCCTGTAAGCCCCGACGCAATCGACGAGTGAGCGATAACCAACCAAAGATCAATATTTTTTATAAGAAATATAGCAATCAGTGGTAAGGATAGTGCGAACACCCACGGATCAACGCCAGAATCAACAAGGGCGATTTAGAACAACTCTGAATTTATTATGTGCTTCGTTGCTAGGACGGCTCTAAAGTCACCGTTTACAAACTACTCAGACAAGAACTGATGGACTAAAGTCCAAATCAGAAGTTAAAAAACTTCTGACTTTTAGCGGGAATCGAACCCTGGACCTTCTGCATTGGAAGCAGATACGCTAACCACAAGACCAACGAGCAGCCTTTTGCGTCAAGGCCGGTCGAGTGCTTGATAATCAGCTAGCTAGGAAGGATAGATAGCTGTCTACGTCATCACGGGCTCCATGGAAATAGACCGCACAAGAAACGGTGCGTAGAATTACCATTTGTGCAGAAAAACAGCGGGGATGATGAACAATGAAGTTCACTGTTGTAGGGCCTATAGTGGGATTTGAAAAAAAGTCACTATTTGATACTAATTTATTTGTTGTACTTTTATGGTAGATCAGCTTAGTTTGATGACGGGAGCGGTGCAGTTCAACAACTGGCGCAGTCCAGGGGCGGATGGGGGGTGGGGCTATGTCGTTCCGGTTTTCATTACTGCATACAATATTGAAAATTACACCGTTATTTAGCAATAATTCCCATTTTTAGTGCTTTTCATCGTTGAAAACATGATTTTTGTGAATTTTTTTGTAGGTAATTTACACAGTATTTCGGTGTTTGGCGGTGATTCAATTTTGGCATTTTCTGTTTAAGATTTGATCAATTAATGCTCATTTTGTGAAATTAAATGATTTGCACATATTTTGGTTTTATCGTCAGTAGCGAAATACACGTAGGCCTACCTCTGATTATAGGCCAAACAAGTTTTTCACGTCATGAAGTCGATTTTGATTTTGGATTGGCCGCACCCCTAACATTCAAGTTATTTTCACTAGGCCTATTTTACTGCAATAAATGCAATGTACATAGTGAACTGTGGTGTGAGCTAGTGAGCATGCTGGGAACATGCTGGTGCTTCTTCATGACCACTAACTTAACGATATCACCACTTGACTCACTGACAACAGCCATGTCAGATATCCGAGACTGCAAGAAACAAAGCTATAAATTTTAGGTTTTCTCAAACTTCTGTTCCGAGTTTAGGTAAGAAGCAAACTGACAATCATTGCTTTGTGCCTTGCTCCTTGACAGCCTTTACACCATTACACTAACGATTAACGAAATGATAAAGTTAAGTAAGCAGTCGAGCACCGTACCGAACATGCAGGATAAACCTCTTAAAAGGGACGATAGAGGGATTAGGAGTTACTCAATTGTTCCAAGAACTGACTTACAAACATCATTTGAAACATTGTGCGACATAATTGTAGGCGGCTGAATGACGATGTCAGAGTTGCTCAAGTTGAAGAATCACAGGTGAGCTGCGACATACGATGTGGAAGATTCTTGAGAAGCTTTCTCGACAATCGTTCAGGTTCCTCCCATTCCTGAAATGAACAACACAGTGACAACTTAATGATAAAAGAAAAATTATTGATAGCTAATTGGTTGAGGTAGGGTAGTGAAAAATGGTGATAGCACAATTTGTTCACGTGACAATATGGGTTTACAATTCCTGATCATTTAGGCAATTGTAAGCTCCCATTTAGGATTGGAGTTTACAATCTTAATCTGAATGTAGTCCTTGTAATAAATTAATAAATTACATGCTCAGTAGACTTACACAGACCTGCTCAAGTACCCCCCCCCCCCGTTTTCCACTTAACCCTTGGTTCCTCGCATGGGGTTCTACAAACCCCAGGGTCTACATTCGACTCTGTTTCTCTGCTTAGGACTGTTTTACCGACTCTAGATTCTCAGTACCTTCAAGTCACTCTATCTGTTAGCAAAATTGGTAACCCTCTAATCATTAGGGCTTTTAGTGTTGTTGTATTGCCGGTCTGAACATGGCTGGGGTTGCTGAAACCCCGCGCGAGTGATCACGTTACTGTAACTGCATACAGAAACTCAATGCTATTTTGGCTTAAATTTTGAAATTTTGGAAAAATTCTTAATGCAATTTACTAACTGGTTCATGTTTATTACAAAAAAATAAAAAATAAAACAAAACTTAAAATTGCATTATTTTGTCACCTTTTTGATTATTTTGAAAATGTCCATTTTTTAATCTGAAAAATACAATAAAAAAATATTTTATACAAAAAGGTTCATTGGCATTTTATTTCACTGTCCTCCCAGTAACAAACCACCTACAAAGTAATTCCACAAATCATATGAACATAGAAAGAAATACCCAAAACATACTACTGCACTAATTACAGCCCAAAATAATTTGGGGTTTGAGAAACCCCACGTTAGGGATGGTGTTAAGAAATTCCGCCCGAGTGACGGATGGTTAAAACATAGGCCTACCTGGCCCTAGTTGCCTAAGACAAAGCAGGACTAAAGTAGGGCCTAGATGTGTCAGCTAGAAAGCTTACAAATACTCACACAGAATGGCCACGGTCAGTTCTAGCACTTGATAACCTCCATCTGTTGTGAAGTCCCCAGTCCATGAATGTTGTAGATCCATGCCAAGTCCTCTTCGGCAAATTCTAGAAATTGTAAATTTAAATGTATTATCTGCATATGCTTAGGCTATCATGTCTAATAGAGCAGATCTATGGTTTAAACGTTGACTAATTTCGGCTTCCTTAAAATAAATTAAAATTACAACTCTAAAAGGCCGACAGGACAAATTTCTTCTAGGCTAGGCCTACAGTTTTAAGCTGCTGTCACTAATACAGGCCAGTTAGTTCAGAGTTCACAAGAATGTAGTAGGCCTACATTAGTTAGGTAGGCTACTGTACTAAACCAAACTACGTTACAAACCTAATATGTAGGCTTACGTACCAATTCAATTTAGCTAGGCATCTGAAGTCCTTAGTCATTAGGGCCCACACAATTTTCCTACATCCATTGTAGGTAAATATATGGATTAGGCTTACCGCCTACTTACATTTTAATATATTATGTCTTCTGATGTGAATCATCAAATTATCATTATCTGTGGCCACGTCCAACTCTGCATTGGGTCGGCATTGAAGATAGGCCTGGCCTGGCAATGCTTCCCTCCTATTCCAAAAAGAAATTACAATGATTAGGGCCTATAGATTATTATTAGGCCTAGGCTAGTACACCTTAATTAAATAACATTCCAACTCTCCTTTCAACATTCCGAGCTCCACCTCATACGCCGAACAGCTTGGTACAATGCTACCAAATTATGTTTTGCCGGTAGGCCTGCCCTAGCCTACTCCGGTACAGGCCTATGATGTATGAAAAAGTGTTCTCGCTGACCCTACTTAAAAGTTGTATATATCCCCCTAGGCATCCGCATAGCCCTGTTGAATTTACTTGTAGTATTCCGGAACTTCTTCGGTTCATGGGCCCCAAAACAATTTTTGCTGGTAAAAGTAGGTTTGGGGGGGGGGGGGGGCGAAGTGCCGTGGCGAGGTTAGAACACCAGTTTATAGCAACGTCAACGTTAAAGTTTTTATGTATCTGTAAAGTGTTAAGTGGGCTGAATACGATACCGGTACCAAAATGATGTAAATTTTGTGCAGTCGATACTTGGAACTAGAAAACCACCAACGAGTCTAGATCGCTTGAAGCGAGCCAGCCGAGCGTGATAAATACTTTACTGCTACTTGATTGGGAGGTTATGAGTATAGTTATAGTTTAGCAGGCTGTGACGAGTTCGGCTTGAAATTGGACTAAAGTAGGCAGGCTTAGTTTTGTTGATATACGCCTCGGACTTGATGTAATCTGATGAAACAGGTCCAGTGTAAGCCGGACTAGAACCCTTGGTAAACGTAGTGAGTGACTACATTGTCACTTGTCTGTATGACAGAACTAAATATCCCCAATTGATAGAAAAAAATATAACTAGGAACACTGCTCCCAATCAGATCATTAAACATATTTATATTATTAATATTAATTTTCAATTGAATTTCGGTTTCACAAATTAATTTATATTATGTAATAACGCATAGGCCTACCTATGTTAAAATTGATTTTTTCCTGAAATCCAGGGGGGCAAACGCCCCCCTTGCCCCCACCCCTCTCCCGGTGCCCATGGATTGGATACACAAAGCCTAGGCCTAGATGAGGCCTACGGAAAAGGAGGAGTCAATAGCGGTCTGGGACGAGGATGAAGATAACAACAGGTTTCAGTGTAGAGTGCTACAACAAAAATGTTCAAATGTGTACAAATAAACTTGCCCAATTGGAGATAGTGGTGGATGAACTGAATCCGGACTTTATTCTGTATTTCGGAACATGGCTTGAAGGAGTATGAACTAGTAGGTTTTACACTGCCAGGATACAAAACTGTAGCTAGTTACTGTAGGGAACACTACAACGGAGGAGGTGTTCTTATATGCAAAGGCAGGATTTGTGATGGAACAATATATGGATGAAGATCAAATTAATTTGTGTGTAGATAAAGAAATAGAATTTGCAGCTATTAAGATCATAAGTGGCACTCCCTTTACCTTGAAAGTAGTATAGGCCAGGTCACCACATGGTGATGTAGATACCTTTTTTGAAAAGTTACCCCTAACAAACATTTTAAATGTGTGTGTGTTTGGGCACAAACATGTGGTGATTTGTGGAGACTTTAATATCTAGATGTGTTGAAGGAGAATAAGGTTAGCAAGACATTTATAGAGGTACTTAACATATATGGAGTTCGAGCCACGATTAATGTCCCAATTCGGACAGTAACAAATGTAAGTAGGCCTAGTGTGTAAGTGTAAGACTAAGTGGAGCTTATTGGGAGTCCATCTGGGATTTTAAGTGCGAGCTAGAACAGTGTTGATAAACAGTTGGCGGACTCGGAGCGCATTGAAATAAATCCGGACTGAGCCCGCTTGATAAACGTAGTCATTGTAAAATGCACGAATAAACTGAAATGAAATGCCTATAGCCTAGGCCAGGAATTGGATAGGCCTAGCTAGGCTAGGCCCAATAGTGATAGGGCTAGGGGGGCTAGGGACGTGTCTGAACTATGTTCTCATTCTTATTCTCATTCTCAGTCTTGGTCGGAATAAGAATGAAAACGAGTGTGGTTATTTCATTACTAGGTTTCATTCACGTTCTCAGTCTCGATCGGGACCCTTCGTACATTGCTTCTGACGTCACCGATGATTGATGACGTCAAACTGAGAATGAGAATAAGAATAAGCCACGTTTTTCAAGCAATCAGACACGTCCTTGGCCTAGGCCTACCTAGCCCTAGGCTAGGCCCTATTACATAAATCATAAGATTAATATTAGGCCCTATGGTAATTACTAAGGAACTTATAACAATTCCCCAATTCCCGCTCGTCCTAGGCTTACATCAAAATTAATATGCTTAAGTACGCAACAATATAATAAATTAAACAAAATATTACCTAATAACGCCAAAAGAAATTTCAGATATCGCCATCTTGGAATTATAATTCACGCACGCACCGCCATCTGGACTAGCGACTACAGACATCTACAGAGCACTAACCTCATTATCCAGGAGGTGGTGCTCAGCTGTAGAAACTGGCGCAATATTTTAATTTTGCGATATAATATATAATAATAATTCAATTCAATTCAATTTTTTCATTCGATCGATAGGCCTATATGGTAACAGATATAACCCCTCTTGGAAGAGAGGGAATGAATAATCCTTAATAACTATTAGTAATTAATACTGTAGTAGAGCGGACGGAAAAGTACTTTCGCTTAAAATAGCGACGTTAAAGGTTTAGAAGGTACTTTAGATTTAAAACAGCGACGTTAAAGGTTTTGTAGGTGGAGTATTAGCCGCTATAATACCCACGTCCGCTCTACTACAGTATTACCTAACTATTATGTTCCTTTTTTAAAAAAATTTGGATTAAGGGCGCGCTAACCGTTAGGTCATAATGCACCACTCTAGCCTAGGGGATATGGGGAGAAGGGGTGGTCAGAACCAGCCACGGGTAAGGGGCGGAAGGGGGGGATTCTCACGTCGCGGTCGTCATCGTCTTTGTCATCGTTCGTTGTGTCATTGTCATCGTCGTCGGGGAGGTCGTCAAGGGAAGGGGGAGGTGTCCCCGACGACGATATAATGTGTATTGTTTATTATTTATAAATAATGTTTATTGAGTGTTTCTTTAAACTCACTTACCAAAATCACTGTTTATTTCCCGTACTCGGTGAATTTTCGACGAGCGATTCTGCGAGCCAATGCGGGTCCTGGCTCAGTACGATTTGATTTTTTAAATAACTTTTGTTAGTGGCTGTTGGCGGTTAGTGATTGTTATGATTGCAAAATTGTATTATTATGTTCTGTGTCTTGACACTGGATTTCCTCATTTGTACCAAGAGATATACAGCGTTAAGCGTAGGCCTACAAACCCTGAATTTTCTTTCTCGGTATACGGAGGAGTCAAAATTTATTTTTGAGCATATGCCGTATACCAACTGCCACTCCCCCATTAAGACTTCGGGAATAAAACCTAATAAAATCTCTAGCATCTCCGTGATAGTTGATTGTAATTAATTTGTAAATCAACTTAACATCGTCCTCCGCTAAAGCATTATAAATAAATACACACACAAATGTGTTTCCGTCGGCATGTTCTTTACATGGACGATCTTCAGTCTGTTGTTTTATCTGATTCAGATGCATATTTGCGTGAATGAAAACATTGAACGAAAATATTTTGATACTTTTCTGTCAATATTGGTATAAGGACTTTTGATTTACTCTAAAAAAAATTATTTAGCGACGCAAAGTAAAGGAATTGTCGACGTTTTATAACTATTCTTTTACTTTTTATAACTCTTTTATACTGTTCAATAAAATTATCATTTGGACACGCTTAACGAAAAGTACATACACTGACTGGCATTGTTACACTTGGGGAAAGTAAACATTTTATCGTCCATACGTACATAATACTAAACCCACTAACGATAACAAATTAAATTCACTTCGGGTGGAGAATTTTATTTTCTTAACACGCAAATTGACACAAAATCGAGCAAACTATGAACACTTTTTGCAAAGGAGATAATATCTGGACCATGGCACTGTTCAATAAAGACTTCTTAGTCTTTACAGCCAGAAGGAAGAATACACACTGCTCTAAAAGATCCAGATGGAGAGGGGGAACTTGGATCTGTTTTGATTTCGAAGTTGAACGTATACAAGAAACCATGCCAGCTTATTGCTAAATGGTAAAATGTCGTAAGCTGTCACTAGCACAGTACCAATAACCAATAATGTGCAAACAGAAAAACCCAGATACGGTCTACCAAATAGATTGGAGATACATAGCGAGGCAATGAGCACGTGCTTCTTACACGGCTGCTGTGATCTTGCTGAAGTCACACTCGCGACGGAGATGCGCAGTGTCGTACCTAGCCATTTACTATTGTACCATATGTATTGGGGTTAATTTTTTGGGGGAGGACTTAAAACGTATTTGAGAGTAAGAATGGCTATTATTTGTAAAACTAATTTAAAAGTGAGATGATGAGAGAAAAAGGTAGGTAAAGGTTTCGGATAACTTAAGTATACATTTCTTAATTTCTTACTTTTAATCAATTATTTTTAGCGAGTTTTCAAGAAAGCCAAGCTTAATGGGGGGGGGGGGGGCTTGGCCCCCACTGCACACGACTATGAATTTCTTGTATTTGTATTTAAATATTAAACCTATTTTTCAATTTTTGTTAATCAACTAATCTTATTTTTATTCTGTGTCCTTGCATGGCAATTGTATCTGTACAACAAGTTATGTTTTGCTTAAAAAATAAAAGTTCTCCCTCATTCCCTTACAAATTTGAAATTGGACAATTCACTGTTGTTTCCCTTAATACTTAAGACAGCGAGCAGAAAAAGTGCTAGTAAATTCACTCATTTACACCAATAATTATAATCACCATTGAACGTTGATCATAATAATACATTTATTCAAAATATTTTATATTTGACAGACTCTTGGTCAATCAACCAATTTTAATTTGACCTGTCAAAGTGCCATCCCTAGTTGTAATCAAATAATATAATTACACACACACTTTCCAATAGATGCATTTGTTTGTGGAAATGGCGATTTTTCTAGAGATTTCATCACAAGTAGCTTCAGAGACGACGACGGAGGCTGCGTCGGTCACAGGATCCTGTATCGCAAAGTTTCTCAGTAGATCACTTTCATGGTTCTCTTCTCTTCGAAGAGTACAGTAGATTCGAATTTCTTGTACCTCAATAATTAATTAATTGTAGATTTCAGTGACAAAACAAATATTAAAAGATTTTATAGATTGCATCTTTGCCCAGCACTATCCTTCATTTTTCTGAAATTGACAAATACAATATCACTACCTATATTAGCCTACCCTACGATAGACAGAGGTCGAAAATTTTCTGCTCGAAATCTGTGGACCATTATTAGTTTTACCCATGGAAGCCTTGCTTACCAATCATTTCTTGAATATATTCTTAGATTTCTTGATCCTTTCTTGATTCTTGTTTAATACGTCAAGCATAAAAGTTCTAGCTCTGGTTACATTGAAGGTTGGGTATTATTCCGTATTAATATTATTACCATGAGTACACTAGTTTACAAGGCACAAAACACATGGGCCCTCGACTAGTGGAAACTTCAGGGTTGCCAACTTCTCCGTATTTCCCAGTCAATTCCCACTTCCTGTATCAACTCTACTTGGCAATCACTTTTCCCCTAATTCCACAGTTGTGTGAATACAACACGCCACCCCCATCGTCCAACTCAACAACCAAGACATAAATCCCTTGCGTGAACCCAAATACAATTATTCCGTATTAATATTATTACCATGAGTACACTAGTTTACAAGGCACAAAACACATGGGCCCTCGACTAGTGGAAACTTCAGGGTTGCCAACTTCTCCGTATTTCCCAGTCAATTCCCACTTCCTGTATCAACTCTACTTGGCAATCACTTTTCCCCTAATTCCACAGTTGTGTGAATACAACACGCCACCCCCATCGTCCAACTCAACAACCAAGACATAAATCCCTTGCGTGAACCCAAATACAGCAGTTGTTGCAGACTGTGAATTATCAAATTGTTTAGAATCACACAACAAAGAACAATTTGAGCTATAATAGCATGTATTACGGTAATAATCTCATTAAAAATCTATTTTGCAATTCTGAGTGTGTAAAAAAGAAGACATGAGGCCGCACCAAAGCAGAAACATTAGGGGTGTTTAAGCCCCCAAAACTGTTCCAGGATTTTGTGGATATTTTTAAGTTCAACATTAAAATCGAGACATCTTTTCAACTTGACCACAGATGCATCCAACAAAGGCAAACAGAAATTGTTTCCAATACGCCTGCTGCACTTTGCTTTGGCCCTAGCGAGGGTGTGAAAAACAAGGTAATTAACCACCCCATGAAGTATGAACCTCCCCCTCCCTCAATTGGGAAATTCTCATAATGACACTTTTAAAAGTTGGCAACCCTAGGAAACTTCCATGTTAGGTTCCGTTCCGCATTTTTAATACAAACACAAGTTCAACGTGGCTACAAATTACAATGTATGTAACCATACATATAAAGATATGTCCAGTGATTTGTGGTCACTCCTCATAAAATACTTTTTGGGCTAAAATCATCTTTCCATTGTGCATCGTGCATTGTGCTATTTCCTCATCATTAGAATCGTAGAAATAATTTAAAAGGAAACTGGAAATGGAGGAGGTTTGGTGAAAACAAACTTCATGTGTACAATATAGGGGGAAAAACTAGAGAAACATGTACCACAATCACGTAACATTTATTCAGCATGGTAGTAATACATAAGTCATCAAAACTCAAAACTAATGTATAAACAACTTTGGCATTTGTATTTTCTTGCTACTGTACATGACTGTGTATACTGATATGGATTGCAGGAACAAAATAATACCAAGTGCAATAACTTAATGACATGAAAGACACTTTAATCCTTTACAGTTTCAAAGTACTCCTTGCTTCCACTGGGATCAGGTTTCATGGACTTGCTGCCTGGCTTCCACCCGGCTGGGCAAACTGTTAGCAAAGAAGAAGGGGCATTCTTTATTATATAGACCTGTATATGATAAACCTCACATTTAAACAAGAGATGTCATAGAATCATAGTAGTCATAATAATAATAATAATAATCATAACCGCACAGAAATAAGAATATTGCGGCGAAAAATCGCGTCGATTTGGTAATTTTTTAAGTCAAACATGGATTATCTATGCATCAATTTTAATTACGCGCCATCTCAGCCCTAGCCTGGCTATTGGTCCACAGATTGGCCGCCACTTTCAATGGGCCCCTCGATGCCCCTTCCAAGAGAGTGCGAGCAGGAGCGAATAAGCGAGAGAGTTGTGCCTGCATCGCGCCGGCACGGTGGGCAGGGGGAGTGGGTCTCCGTTGGGAGGCAACAGAGCATAGCAGCTGGTGCCCGTTCTTGGGCAATGAACAATAGAGAAGAAAATGTGAGTTAACACAGACAGTTGACACATTCACGCACTATGTTTTACCGTGATCAAACATGGTAGGCCCTACATTGTTCATACTGTCACGTAATAAATATTGACACTTGAATCAACGCTGTAAATAATAAAAAAAAATCAGTTCAACACACATTCAAAACATCTGCTGAAATGAAACTTTGCAGAGCTAAGACTTCTGAGAAAGTTTTCAATATCCTACTGTACACTTTTCCTAATGGTCTTAGAGACTTAAGTTATAGTAGGCCTACGTAGGGTGACCATAATGAAAAATAGAAAAACCGAGACACTTGGAAACCAGTGGGTGATAAGGAGCCCCAGCCGCCAGAGGCAAAAATTTTCAGGGGTATTTTTGTCCTCAAGATGGCCGTTAGAGAGGGCAAGGAAGCCACAATTGCAATAATTGGCAGCTCAAGCGTAGGGTTGCCATTCGTCCCAAAAAATCGGGATTGTCCCGATTTTGAACTCTGTATTTTTCGTGTCCCAAAAATTCAGGAATGTCCCAAATTTCCAAATCCTAGTCCTTCTCATACTTGTTTCAAAATCGTTGTTTTTGAAAGAATGACGGTTCAAATGTGGCGTGCCACTCTTTATCACCGCTCAGGTCACGTGTCTATTGACTGTTCAGTGCAGCGGTGTCTGGCTCAGTATGTCTGGGCAGCGAGCACAGCACGTTTCCGTTTTTTTTTTTGCGCCGTTGCGTCAGTCAGTCAAGGGCATTCGTCAAGGGAGTATGTTGTGAGCTGTCTGCTACTAGAGGAACTGTCAGTGGACAGATGAAAGAAACAGACTTCTCACTAGTTATGTAAGGTCAATCCTCCTTGTGCAATTATAACTTTAAGGGTGTAAATTGTACAGAGTTTTATGATTATGTGAAAAGTCAAGTTGTTGGCTGGAATAAGTTCCTCACAAAAATATGACTGGGCTAAGAAAAATGGTTATCAGCTTGAAGACAGGCTTATGGAAACGGAAGTTACTGAATAGAATAAATGGTTTTACTGTTTAAAAACAAATAGAACACTGTAGTTTGTTTTAAACTTAATGGTAGGGCCTACCTCTAGTTCCTAGTACCCAACCCAACATCACATTAATTTTATGAAATTGTATATTTTATCTTGAATACAAACATGAAAAATGAAATGCTTAAACGTCGTTTTCTGGACACATACATCAAAAAAGTCCCCCAAATTTTGTTTGACTATGGCGGCTGGGGCTTTGCCCCAGACCCCTTGCTGTCCCCTCAGTTCCTACAAATGTCCCGAATTTCAATCTGGGAAATATGGCAACCCTACCCAAGCGTCATTGTACTATTGAAGGTCAAGGTAGCAGCAAAGTGGTAGCCCAGAGTTGGATTTTGGTATTTTGTATCTATTAATGCTATGAAAATTGTTATTGTTAAATATTTTATTAATTTAATTTTGCCGTACCGAGAACTATTTTGGGGACACTGGGACAGACCACGAATAAACTGGGCGATCTGGGATGTCTGGTCACCCTAGGCTTACACTAAAAAAATGTGACCTAAATTAGATTGACTGAGCAATCTAGTAGTGAGATACCATTGGGAGAAAAGTTGTTGCCTTCAGTCAAGAAGAGCTCTTTAGTAGGTCAAAGACTGTATCTGGTGGCCTTTTCATAAATCCGCATTAATTACGTATGAGTTTGAGGGCCAACAAAGCGAGATCGTTAAAGTGACAAGGCAATCAAAGCAAGACTGGACTCGAGTGAAACACGGCCGGTGTTCGCTAACGGCACATGAGGCAGCTGGAGAACAGCTGGCCCGTGATGTGGAGCATGTACTGTACGGTTGAGCACTGCAGGCAGCTTGGAGCTGTATTGCTGGAAGCCGGCATTTAGATGTATTCAATGTGATAGCATCGAAAAGTTATGTTTCTTTCCACTTTCTTCACTTCTCAGTGTAACAGGCGCTTGACGCTCAGAAGCTAGAAAGACTTAACAAAGAAAGATGGACGACCAAACACTCTACAAATGTTGTAAAACGATTAGATCACGGAAACAACGATTTAAGAAGTGCAATTATTTTGATGGAATATTCTATCGCATATTATTTCTTTAAGATTGATGATCAGAAATAAAAGTGATAAAGACGAGAGGATAATATTTATTTATGAACAACGTGCATTTACATTTTCACCTCACATTCCCGAGGAGGCCCTAGCCCTACGCCAAAGCCTAGGCGCCTACGCGTAATAAAATAACTTTGTATGGTTCATCATTAAGAAAGAAGCATCAGTTGGGAAAATATCGGAAAATATGTAGGGCCTCCGCCTAGGTACGAAATTGGATTGCCATTTGGCATTTACCCATATCACGCACAATAAGCCTAGGACGTTCTATGTCATCACTTACACACAGATTAGGCCTAGGACTAGGCTTTGAGCTGAAATTGAAAAGATGGTATCGGAATCGGTATCAGAAAAATCTTCTGATGACGATACTTCCGATACCACTGGTATCGCTATATCTCTAGTTTTTAACCATCAAACACTTTGACCGTGCTGGGCAATTCTCTACCAGGAATGATGTAAGGGTCACCTACTGACTAACAGCCAATGTTTTACGGTACTTTAAAAATAGCAGCAGGACAGCAAATGCCATGGATACATCAGGACAGTTTTGTGGATAGTTGGATGAGCGTAGCGAGCGAAGCGAAGATTCCATTTCACTACACTGGAGAAAAAAAAACGGAATGTTTTTTTTCTTTTTTTTTGTATTTTTGTCTGTTTGTCCGCACGATTCCGGCTAAACCGATACTCCAATTGCGATGAAATTTTATGGAGGCCTTCGATATCTCTGAACTTAGAACTGCCACGTTTTTGAGCGCAATCGAAAAATTATTTCTCATTAAAATCGCAATTTTACGATTTTTTTTTATTTTTGAAAAACTTCTTCTACTTATAACACCTACATGCTTTATCCGATTGTTATGATTTTTGCTCAGAACCTTTATTTTATGAATTAAGATATTCGTGTGAAATTTGAGCGCAATCGAAAAATTATTTCTCATGAAAATCAAAATTTTACGGGTTTTTTCTTTTTTTAAACAATTCTTTGACTTATAACACCTACATGCTTTATCCGATTGTAATGATTTTTTCACAGAACCTTAATTTTATGAATTAATAGATAAGTATTAAATTTGAGCGTAATCGAGAAATTATTTCTTATAAAAATTGCAATTTTACAATTTTTTTCTTTTTTTAACAATTACAATTATTAATTTAAAAAAAATTAAAAATCAAAGCTAATTTTTTATTTAATTTAATTTAATCTAAAAAAATTCAACTTAGTAATGATTTTTCCACAGAACAACAGAAAATCTGCAAAACACATGGCAGCTCAATGCACCAATTACGCTCATCCAACAACGCGGCGGAACTTAAGCGTTTTCCTAGTATCATTATGTTACAGTACAGTGGAATCTTAGTCCCAACAATTTTCAAAAGACTGACTATGAAAGTTCTTTGAGGCGGGAAATCGTTCCAACGGAGAACTCGCAAAAAAGCCCAAATTTTGAAAGAAGTAGCAAATGTTTTGTTTTTGTTGTTGAAGTGGGGTCGTAAAATTCACATGTGGTGTCACATGAGAAACAGATAGGGAGGGGAAGTACCATGCCGACGTGTGATCAATCATCACTTCAAGAAAGATGCAACATAGTCAAGTTGATGTTGGCTGGTGTTGGCCGACTAAGATGATCGCGGTCATCTACAAAATTTTTTTCACACAAAAGAGTAGCGTGGTACGTACACTACACATGATCGATTCGGCGTTGTTCCATTCGGCGTTATTCAGCGCCCCCCAAAATGTTACCTATTGAATTGTCAATAATAAATGGTCCGCTTTGCAAACACATTTTGCATACAGGTTGATGGATGAGCATTTTTGGTGCATTGAACCACACTTTATTTTGCCATTGTTTTCAAGGCATGATGTTTTGAGATTTGTTCCAAGCTGTGTCCATCTCTACGAATGTACCAACGATTAAAACAAGCTTGTCACAAATAAAAAAAATACACTTACAAGTTCAGTGGCGTATCCAAGGGGGTGGGGGCAGAGAGGGTACAAAACCCCCCCCCCTTTTGCCAAAAAAAAGTGTGAAAGTGCACTTTAAAGTTTCAATGGAGAATATGGAATAGTAACTGTTTGATTGCAATACTAAAGGCAAATAATTAATTAACTACCATCTGACCAGAAGAGGGTTTTAGTAGATACAAAGTTGGTTATTGTGATGCTTTAAAATGCACAGATTTTCACCAAAATGACCTTGAAAGAGAAAACTTTTAGATGTAAAACAGGATTTTAGTAGATAAAAAGTTGGTCATTGTGATGCTTTAACCTCCCAGACGTGATTTTTTTAATGCAAAATTTTACCCCAGCGTAGGTTATTTTAGCGAAGAATTAAATAATTTGCAATGCATTAGATGAAGTCCAATAGGGAATATTCCACTTCCGTCAAATACTGTACAAATAGATTTTTTAGAAGAAGTATTTTGTCTCGATTACAAATATGTACTTTGTTTTTCCGTGAAATAATAATCCAATGATTTATAGACGTTTTATAAAACAGCATTTTTTAAAATATAAGCGCAGCAAAAACGACTAGTGATTGTCCAGCCCCGAAATGACGTCAGAACTGAGTTGCCGCCGTTAAGCCGCCGTGACCAATGGTTCACATTTTATTTTTAGGTTATGATAATTCCCTTGGCCTAGCCTATGCCCTAGCTTCGATAATCGACCACTAAAACCAACTTGGAACGCACAAAAGATTAATACATTATTCATATAGGAAGTAAAACCACGGCGAGTACAACAAAATAATAACGCAAAAATAGTAAAACTGGACGTCATACGTAGGATGGTGCGTGCCGAAAATTACTTCCCTGCCATAGAGATACTTCAACTAGTTGGGTAATTTGCCGATTTAAGTAGCTGTGGAGTTGTGTTTGTTGTTGAGCTGATGAGGGAGCACCATCGTCTGTATGTAAATACGTACATTTAGACGGCTGAGAGTCTAGCATATTAATTGAATGTCATTGGTGCAGCTGGATCTCGACCTTGGCTCTACTCAGTTGTGACGTAGTACCGTCTAAAGATGGCGCACGCTCGTTTTTGGTGCGCAAACTGGGGTTCAAATGTACGTCTTGTTTAAATTACACAAAATACATTTTTTTAAAGTGCAGTGACTGACATATAAGAATTAAAATAATAATCATCATCATAACTCAGTTCCAACTATGTCGGGTTGAGTGGTGGTTTTCCACCATTACCTCGGGCATGAAACTGTAGATAGTAAGCTAAGACTCAGTGTTTCTTCCTCATCATCTGACTCCTTCCTCTCCACCAATTTACTCCACTCTCTTCTGTCCTACCACAGCTTGACTCTTGTCACATGCTACCACACTTCATCCCGTTTTCCAACGTCTTCTTGAATTAATCTTTCCCATTTCTCTCTTGGCCTTCCTACTCTTCTTTTCCCCTCCTCTGACGCTTCAAATTCTCGTCTTGGAATCCTATCTCTTCCCATCCTTTTCATATGTCCAAACCATTTTAGACCTCAATCTCTCCAGTCCCAGTTCTTTTCTGATTACATTACTTCTTATCTTGTCCATCTTTGTAACTCCCTTGATACTTCTTAAAAAACTTCATTTCTGCTGCTTCCAACTGACCCTCTTCCTTTGTTCCCACTGCCCATGTTACTGCCTTGTACAACAAAATTTTACATTTTTGTGGAACAACTCATTCCAGAGTAGCTTTCTCGACAATTGGTAAAACCCTTCTGCTTTTTGCACTCTAGATGACACTTCCTTACCCACTTTTGCATCATTTGTCAATATACTTCCCAAATATTTAAATTCTTCTTTCTCTTCTAAGACTTCTACACGGAGTACAATATTTTCCCAGACTCTAGGCCTGCCCTTTTGTCTTCTTTTGCATACGCAAACATTCACTCTTTTTCTGATTGATTTTCAGACCAAACTCTGTAGTAACTTCATTCCATCTGTCCACCTTCTCCTGCACTTCTCTGGCACTCTAGCCCCAAATCAACACATCGTCCGCACACACTAATGTTCTTGTGTCCCCTTCCATCTGGATTTGGTTCCACTCTTCTTATAATTTCGTCCATTACAACAGTAAAGAGTGTTGGAGATAATAAAATATATAATAGTTAGTGAAATATTCCCTATTGGATGAAATCTCATGTTTTGTTTACATGTCAACCAATAAGGTATTGTTAATATGTAAATTTAAAAAAAAAATCATTGTTGTAATTCAAAATATTTTTATTGTTGTAAAACACAAGCAACTGAATTGAGAGTAAATAAATGGCATGCCAGATATGCATGGAATTTCCAATTACACTTTGAATAGCCTATGAAGAAAGTTAATTGAAAGATTGTTGATATTTTAAAATATGAAAACATTGTTGTCCGATATTGAATGCAGTTGTAAGACACGATTCCACTGTGCCATCTTTGCGCGAGCAAAACAGCAACTGAAACAATCTAATTTTCATAATTTGCGAGTGTACTTGATCAGCTGTAGACGCGTCATTGCGTATGCTGCTATCTCATGGCGAACATGAATACTAACTGAACTAGCTATACCCGGGTATGAGTGCTGCTGCAAGTAGCGACTTGATGGACCTATTTGAAGTGCGGCTATTTGAAATTGAACTTACAGGACGTACCACACGCTAGCCGCCAGACTGGGAGAGGACGTGTTAAGGCATCTCACACGCCTGGGAGGTTAAAACGCAGATTTTCACCAAAATGACCTTGAAGGAGAAAACTTTTCCGGGGGCTTGCCCTCCAGACCCCCCACTTAGCCTTTGGTACATCAATGAATTAATTGGTTGAACCCACCCCCCCTTTATGAATTCCTGGATACGCCACTGACAAGTTACAAGTGCTTTTAGTGAACATTGTTTAGTGTTTACTTTTGATTGGCAGCGAGTTTATACAAACAAAGTATAGAAACTGTTATTGAAAGTGTGAATTTCATTATAGCTAGGCCTACCTATTGATTTTATTTAAAGTAGGGCTGAGCGAGTACTCGAATATTCGAGTACGAGTCGAGTTCATGGTGAGTTCGAAGAAATTTGAGTTTCATTCCATTTTGAACTCGAATATTCGA
Organism: Sweltsa coloradensis; assembly: GCA_024449915.1. Classification (NCBI taxonomy): domain Eukaryota; kingdom Metazoa; phylum Arthropoda; class Insecta; order Plecoptera; family Chloroperlidae; genus Sweltsa; species Sweltsa coloradensis. Next base: position 26,411 of record JAMZAV010002226.1, read on the forward strand.
GTGTCGGTACAACAGCATTTTCATTTACCGACCCGTCAAAAGTTACGTGTTTCCTCCGTTAGATAACAGCACACGCGACAAAGTTCGTGATACACGATGAGTTAAACTCTTTCTGACGTGAAACTCGTTATGATTGGCCGGCAGAACTTTGCGAGATCCAATTGGCGCTAGCCATGACGTCACATGCGAGCGTCGATTGGCTGTCAGTTTTTGTGAAATCATTCACGTCTACCATGTATCACCACTTTGTGACCGAGATGTTGTTTACACTGCTAACTTTTGTTTGAATGGTCACGATTCACGAGACGAGAATTCAGAGGAGCCAGATGATTCGTAAAAATATGCGGCGGACTAAGCTAGACTTCGCTTAATTTTGCAATTTCTTCTCTAAAGCATAGCCCTAGCATGGAATACAATTTAGAAATATTCATGAGATGAACACGTCACAATGCAGGTAAACAATCAAACAACACACAGAGTGACAGTGCCAGTGGCAACAGGTAGGCTAGGCCTAGTTGCCAGGGTTTCTAGGTCCGAGCCCTGGCCCAGATTAGGCCTAGGCCTAGTAGCTTTATATTCAACCGATCTTAGGCCATAGCAAGGCTTACAAACATACATTGCCATACCAAAATGCACCCAGCACAAGACATAGACCTAGGTCTGTACAATAGGCCCACACCTAGCCAATGGCACCCTCCAAAACCAAGGTTAATTGTAGGCCTAGGTCTCCATAACCAAAAATATTTGACCCAGGAGATAGGCTAGCTAGGCCTAGGGCCTAGGCCCTAGGCTTTAAAACTGAAGAATTTGTTTGATAGGCCTAGGCCTCGAAAAAAGTCTGAAATGGGGAATACATTTTCTCAATTTGGGAACAAGCTCCATTTAAAAAAAAAAATTAACTCGTTTTGAACTCGAATACTCGAACATTTCATCGAACTCGAACTCGGCTCGAATTAAAGTTCCTTGTTCACACAGCCCTAATTTAAAGTAAAAAAACTCTTAAATGTCTTAGCTTAAAAACAACATGTTTACTGACAAACTCTTACCAAGATTTGAGTAGCCATTTTACTGTTATAGATAGGGACCCGACACTGAAATTTTGTGAATAACTTTTTTCAATAAATGATGCTAAATATGACAGTTTTACTTTTATTATTAAGTAGCAAAATCAGGGGCGTAGCAACCATGGCGCGAAGGGGCGCGCGCGGTCCGGGCCTGGTGCCTCAAAAGTCATAAGGACTCCTGAGGCACCAAATAACAATAATAATACAACAATAATTAATGGGGCTGCAATGGGTACTGAAAAGACAAATTGGACCAACATAATTATTATGCGCTCTTTTTAACATGGAATGCACTGTACTGAAACGCGAATCTTTTTCCCCGCCTTTAAACTTCTAGCGTTCTGTCGGACGCATACAGAAATATGAGCCAGCCTCACTTGAGCTAGCCGGCCAGCATACTAGCCGGGGAGACTGACATTTCACCCGTTTTAAAGGTTTTAAAGGTGATGTTGTACGAGTTTTTAGGCCTCTGGCGCCTAAAGAATTGATAAGAATGAATGACAACGATCTTGCTAAGGCGGGAGAAGATCTGGTAAGCGCCTATCCTGATGATGTTTCATCATCCTTGTCAGGGCAGTTGTTATCTTTGATATGCTAAATGAAGACAGAAATCACATAGCTGGAATCGGTTCGTGATCTCGCCAAATTTGTGTTGATCGAAAATTCAGTAATTTCATCATACATTGACGTGTGCACGGGGTTTTATTTATTCTTAACTATTCCAGTGACTGTAGCGTCAGCTGAACGGTCATTTTCCAAATTAAAACAGATTAAAAATTAATTAAGAACTTCAATGTCGCAGGCATGGCTATCAGCGCTCGCCACAATCTCCATTGAAAGAAAAGTGGCAATGAAATTAGACAAAACAAGAATCATCGATCAATTTGCTGAAAAAAGCAAGAAAACGTCAGCTGTAAGGTAAGTAGGTCTGATGGACCTTCTTGAAACTCTCCCCTAACTTTTTATGTGTTTATTAATATTATTTTTATTATTATTTTATTATTATTATTATTATTATTATTATTATTATTATTATTATTATTATTATTAATATAAGGTTTTTAAGCATAAGCCCGCTTTGAGGACATTATTAGTAAATGATAGCAATTGTAATAAAAGTATGCCCCGACTGGGGATCAAGTCCAGAACCTCTGGCTTAACGCGCCATAGCTCTGCCAATTAAGTTACCGAGACATAAGACACACCTTCATTAAACTGCTATTTGTTGTGACTGTTGACATCCATGATAATAATCGAACAGAAGACTGCAATGTAGCTGTCATTACTGAAAGAACACATGGAAAAATCCAATCACTTCTCATCTCCCATGAGTTGGGTAGTATGAATATAAGGTTTTTAAGCATAAGCCCGCTTTGAGGACATTATTAGTAAATGATAGCAATTGTAATAAAAGTATGCCCCGATTGGGGATCGAACCCAGAACCTCTGGCTTAACGCGCCATAGCTCTGCCAATTAAGCTAGGCTACCGAGACATAAGACACACCTTCATTAAACTGCTATTTGTTGTGTATTATTATTATTATTATTATTATTATTATTATTATTATTATTATTATTATTATTATTATTATTATTATAAACAGAAAAAAGAAACATGGAAAAAGAAGGAGGAAGACCACTCCATAGCAAATACTTTGAAATATGAACAGAGCAAACAAGAGGTAAAAGAGATTGTCAAACTGGAAAAACAAAAATCAATGGTGAAGTTGGCTGAAAAGCTGAAAGTTGACTTTGAAGGGAACAAAAAGATGTTGTACGGTATGATAAAAAATAAACGTACAGATAGTGAGCGTCCAAATTACCTTAAAAACGACGACGGTAAACTAACACAAGAACCAAATAAAAAAAAGCCTTGTTGAAAAAGCATTTCTACAACCTACTCAATGACCCCAACACTCGTGGCTGTGATGAAGTGATCAACAACCCTACTGTGGAAATATTGAAAGAAGATCATGAAGAAGAGGAGAGAGAAGTAACAATAGAAGAAGTAAGGCATGCTATAGGCTGTATGAAAAATGGAAGAGCAGCAGGGGTGGATGAAGTATATATAGAGATGATCAAAGCAGCAGGACCAGTAGGGTGTGAATGGATGCACCGTGTGGTAAAAGCAGCCTGGCAACAAAAAACAGTTCCCGAGGACTGGCGGAAGGGAGTGATTGTCCCACTTTATAAAAAGGGTGACAGGAAGGAAGTAAAAAACTACAGAGGCATCACACTAATGAGCCAAGGAGCTAAGATATATGAAAGAATAATACAAGCAAGATTAAATGAAATAATAGAACCACAGCTAAGGGAAGAGCAGTATGGGTTTCGGAGTGGAAGGTCAACCACTGATTTGATATTCGCAGTTAGACAAATCATGGAAACTAGATGGGAGGCAGGACAAACGGTGCACCTAGTATTTTTAGACCTAGAAAAAGCCTATGATCGCATGCCCCAAGGGAAAGTATGGGATTGCCTAAAAAAGAAGGGTGTTAACCACGGCATGATCGAAAGAATAAAAAGTATGTACCAACAATGCACATGTTGTGTTCAAACAAACCATGGAAATACTGAGTGGTTTAACACTAACTCTGGCCTAAGGCAAGGCAGTGTAATATCCCCATTACTATTCTCAATAGTAGTGGACGAAATATTAAATAAGGTGGAACCAGAGACGGGAACTGGCACAAGAACAATGATTTATGCGGATGACATCCTAGTGTGGGGAGAGACAGCTGAAGAAGTGCAGACAAAAGTGAAGAAGTGGGATCTTGTAACAGAAGAATTTGGACTAAAGATCAGTGTAGGAAAAAGTAAAACTATTGTGATGGAAAAATCTAGAAAGAAAGGAACAAGTAAAGTAACTAGAGAGAAAATTAAAATTGGAAATGAGGAACTGGAAGAGGCAGAAGAGTTTGCGTACGTAGGTAGCATTATCACAAAGGAGGCAAAGATGGGAAGTGAGATCAGTAAAAGGGTGGGTGGCCCAGGCAGAATCCTTTTATCAGCAAGTAAGGAAGTTACTTTGGAACGAGGATTTCCCTAATGAATGCAAGGTGTTATTGTACAAGGTATACTATCTACCCATCCTTACATATGCTTCAGTGACCTGGACACTAGGAGCCGTAGATGCAAGTAGGATTCAAGCAGCTGAAATGAAGTTTGTAAGAAGCATAGCCGGAATATCGAAGTTAGACAAAATTAGAAGCCAAGAAATCAGGACAAAAGTTGGAGTTGAGAAGCTATTATTCAAAATTGGACGAGAAAGGTTGAGATGGTATGGACATGTCAGAAGAATGGGAGAAGAAAGAATTCCAAGGACAGAATTTGAAAGTGGGGACAAAGTTAAAAGACGAGTCGGTAGACCAAGAGAGAAGTGGAAAGATCAAATAAGAAATGATATACAGGAAAGAGGTGAGAAGTGGGAAGAAGTCGAAGCAAGGAAACTGTGGGAAGACAGAAGTGGATGGCGTGAACTGGTGGGAAGAAGTGCGAGTGAACCTGAAGAGGACATGACAGGCCTGGCAAGCCGGTGTTAACAACTCATAAAATGCCCTAGAAAATTGGTGGCTATAGCCACCCCCTGACCTAACTTAAGTTGGAAACAGGAGTCAGATAGATATATATATTATTATTATTATTATTATTATTATTATAATAATTTCTTTCAAAATTGTGTGTCCAGTTATAGGGATATTAATTACAAATGAGACTGAATATCCACTATATGTAAACGTTTTCAAGTGTTTTGTCTGCAGGGACAGGCAATTTAAAAACGTGGCCCGGGCCCCTACAAATCTCGCTTCGCCACTGAGCAAAATATAAGGCAATAATCATGTTTTTCTACTAAATTAGAGCAAAATCGGTAACTTTTCTCAAATATTCTGCAAGTTTTAGCTCCAAAACATGCCATTATTTGACAATTGGGCATTGAAATCAACATTTATGTTTTAGTTGGCACCAAGACAGTTGAAAATATTATTATCGAACTTGCCTAGCTAGTTCCAATTAAATTAGCTTTATATGAACTAAATAGTTGTTTATGTGTAATACTACTAATATGTGTTCATTTTGCTGAAGGGTAGTGATTGCAGTGCTATTTTCATGATGAAATGGTGCCTTTACCTTGAGTTTATATAATGAAATTGAAATTTTTTATAGCAAAATGAGAACTTTTTATTTGCTATTTCTCAGGGACCCTAGTTACAGAGCAAGGAAGGCACTGTAAAACCATTGTAAAATTAGCAAAAAGTAAAAAAAATGTCTCCTTTTTCAGTTTTTTGACACATATTTCTTCACTAGCATTTTAAAAAACGTAACCGGTCTAAGTTCAGAGACTTCTTGGCAGAGTTTTATGTTAGAAAATTAAATGCCATCTAGAGAAATAAAGCCATCGTTCTTGTAAACCTTGTTTGACGAGTATATAGCAACCCCCTTAATTGTATACGTAAGGGGGAAAATTATAATTGGTGGGACTCCACTGCTGCACACAAAATATAATACCAGGAGGGTTCTCAGACTTTATAAAGTATTGTTAATACCTGTTTCAAAACATACTACCGTATGTTTTTTTTATTGTGTAGAAAGTAAGTCTTTTTTAAAAAGAGAGACGTATGAGACGTTTTTGGCGTCTATTGGAATTAGAGGCTACAAGCATGAGTGAGAGAAAAACATGGAAGAGGAAAACATATGAAAGTATTACACAAGACACCTTGTTCCCAAGACCGGGAACAACTGTCTATAAAAGTCTTTGAAAACAATTGGAAGAGCTCTTAAAATTATTGGCACAGCAACAGGTTCAACATGTACCCTGATATCTCACCACTCTCATTTGCACTTGCAACAGAAATGTTGTAACTAACGATGAGAAAACATATTCAACTGATATTGATCCATATAACCGTTATGAAAATGCAAGCATCCTGATTGTTGCTCAAAACGCAGAGTTTCAACAAGAACAGTAATGATATCTGCACAGTTAGCTCAGGTGTACTCATCATTGCTCGCACACCTCTTCATCAAGTTTTCTGGAGCTTAGCTAGAGTTCGGTGTCGGGAAATACAAACGGCATAATCTCCGTCCATGAGTATGCACATGTGGTTGAAGAAAGATGGCCAGGACTACCTTTTGTGTTCAGCGGATGATTTATACCGACGCGCTATGTAGTTCAAGTTGTCTTTCCGGTGGTTGATTCGAGTCCTCACCAAAGTACGTAGTGCTTCAGTTCGGCAGTCCGCCTGTCCGTTGATGTCCACCCAGTGAGTAATGTCCCAGCCTACAAGTGAGTGCAAGAGAGATGGATGCAGTGTCAGTGCCAGCATGCACAAAGTAGGTGCGCGTCTGATCCAACCAACTCACACACAGCTGACCCCACAGTATGTGTGGAACAAAGATCAGTGTGCTCCTCGGGAAAAAATGTTCACTGGGTATTCCATAAATATTGCCGGATACCTACTGTATTCATATAGGGTATGCACAAAAATAGCCAGGGTCCGGGGGCAAATTTTTGGGATTCGATTTGGTGAGTTTTTGAGGTTTTTGAAGGCTTTTTAAAGTAGCTTACTAAAGTTGGTTTTGTGGTAAGAACATTTCAAATTTGATTGAAATAAAATCATAGTTTAGGCCTACATTTCTCCTTTGTATGTACTACTAGGCTGTGAATTACTATAGTCATATTGCTACAATGAGTACAATAGGGAAGGGCCTATTCAATAGGCCCTTATAAAGGATATTATGTTATTTCTTCTAAGTGGTTATTACTTACTATCTTAGATTTGTAGGTTATAATTAGTACTACAACTTGAAAGATTGTTGTATTAATGACTTTATTTTTATTACTTTAAAATTTGTCCAAGCAATGCATTCCTCGTCGGGTCCTATATCAGTGAGATTAGCAGCACGATTTTGTTTACAATCCGCGCTGCAGTTATCTCGCGTTTGAGTCAACACAAACTGATCGGAATATTGCATAATGCGTAGCGTAGGAAAGGAATGTGCGAGAGATCTGGGTTGGAGCGTCGAAGAGAGGGGAGCGCGGGGAGAAACCACGCTCGCTGAATGAAATGTGATGCATCGGTCGGTGTTTGTTAAAGGTGAAAACAATACATCAGTGTAAAATTACAGGGACGGGAACAGGGAGACGTAATCCAGACATCGGAGCACCTCGTGCCTTTAGTCGCGTATGTAGCACATGTATTGCACAACAATCCTCCAACATACTTTAACCAAGCTAAGTCCCGTACCCAATCTTCTTCCACCGAGTTTGGAGGGTGCTTCGATGTAGACGAAGAAGGTGTAGCGATTGTAGTCAGATCCGGGGACGTCTCTGAAGAAGTCGAAAGCCCGGGCCTTTTAACATTAAAATAACTGTCAAGTCTACTTGTTTGAGTCTTTTTACTCATCCTACCACAGCGCTAATTCAACACTCATATAACCGGAGAGATAATTACGCTGCACCGACCGAGTCATGGCTCACAAACGGACTGAATGACAGTTCCCACCACACGCGACCTACGTAAAAAACCGAGCACCACCGAAGCCTGCATGTGAGCCTGGCGCGGACTGCGAGCTGTCGTATTTCTTTCTCACTCTCTCCCCCTCTCTGCAGTGAGAGACATGACGCCGAGTCAAGTGAATCATCAGTCACACCTCACATGTTATTTTGACGTTTTGTTCAAAAACATTCACTTTCTCACCCCCCCCCCAGCTAAGTGGGGTGTGCGGGGGGCTTGCCCCTCGGATTTTTTCACAATCTTGGTGGAATTTGGTGCGTTTCAGCGAGTTTTGGGGACACTTTAATCATTCTTTTTTTCTTGGCATGTGCGATGGAGGGGTAGGGCGGGCGGGCCGTGATGGGGTTACACATAACAAGGAAGGCAAGAAACGTGAAATTCACGCGGGGCGCCAGTTTTAAATATAAAAACACGATTTTTGTAAAAAAAAATTGTAAAATCGTAAATGACTAAAGTTTTTCGCAAATTTTACGAATAATTCGTAAAACTTGGCAGGTATGGGATTGTTATTGCTGGCTTATCTTCTTTCTTTCCCAGGCTTATCTTGCGAAGAGAGCTTCAGCGCGGGCGATAGTAGCAAGAGATTTTTCCACATGGTGCTTTTTACGCATAGGCCTAGCTCTACGTACGAGTTACACTGCCTGTACAGTGTAATGAAGAATGAAGATCATTGCTTGGTTATCAACGCGTTTCTTTATTAATGTACGGTTATTGCAAAAGTTTCTAAAGACGGAAACCTAGTCAGTCGGTAAGCCTTCATTAATTCATTCTGCAATGACCTCCAAACCAATTTGTGATAGGAAACAGCATTGTCGCACAGGATCCCGGTACCCGCGTAATTTGAGTGCTGGAACCGGTTCCAAATTTTACTACCCAATGTCGTCCCTAGTACGTACATTCGAAGAGATGGACACAGCTTGGAACAAATCTCAAAACATCATACATTGAAAACAATGGCAAAAGAAACGCAATTTTAATGCAAAATAAAGAGTGGTTCAATACACCAAAAACGCTCATTCATCAACCTGTATTCAAAAATCAAAATGTGTTCGCAAAGCGCCTCATTTCTTATTGACAACAGGTAACATCATTTTGTGGACTCTGCCACTACTGCAGATATCGTGTCAAATTGATTTAAAACAAAATGAATAAAACACATCCAATTCATAGAATTCAAAAATCCTAAAGTTCATGTGGGTGGCATGATGCGTATAGCCATTGATTTTTTAGTTCCCCATGAAGTCGAAGGAGTGTGCATTTAAATTTTTGTACTCATCATAGGCCTATAATACTAAGTATCCTTTTTTATTTGATAAACTAAAATGAGATGTGTTTTAAACTACACATCTTTTTATTTTTAAATAACCGCTAGGTATATATTTTTAACTTTGTCCATAGGCCCTACTTTTTCGTAAATACAGTTATCACTTATCAAATATCATCAATAAAATCAAAACATATATCTCTTGCAACTTTTTTTAGTGTCAGATCCGATTTAAAACCCCCAAAAAATCAATAAAATAACATCAATTTTATCAAATTCGTAAATCCTTAAGTTGTTGGAAACGATCGTGTAGCCATCATTTTTTAATTCCTCAAAGTCGAGTTAGTAAGTATGTAAAATGTTTGTCATGATAGGCTACACCAAGTACTTATCAAGTTTTTTTTTTTTTAAATTAAAAACTAAAAGAATAAGATGTGTTTTATAATATCTTGTTTGGCGACCAATTGTTTCTGTAGCCATTTACTACATTTACTACATTTATTTGTTTTTACTTTGTCCATACTTTTTCAATATTAATCAACAATAGAATCGTTAAAGGTAACTGTTTCTGCTTTATAGTGGAAAATCTAATTCAAAGCGTGAAAAGTTCAATGAACAACAATTATAACAACAATGAACAATTATAAAATCTAGCTAAAGTTGTTGGAATCCATTGTCTAGCGATCAATTTTTTAATTCCCCATTGTCAAATTAGTAAGTATGAAACTTTGCTAGTATCACTATTTGGAATATTGTTGGCTTGGGAACCGCACTGCAGTGGAACTTCGGTCCAACGATCACGGCTGCAACGATTTCCCGTCCCCAACGACGATTTCACTAAGTCCCATCTTTTTCCCATTTAAACCAATGTTAAATTTTCCCACCTAAACGTCTTTTAAAAGCGCCAAAAATAATGATTTCCTGCCTCGAACGATGAATTTGTAAGTCCCCTGATAAAAATTGCATTAGTTATTACTCCGCTGCAACGACTCTCAAAAAAACAGACAGAAAAACGGAACATTTACGTAAAATATTATGCGTTTGACTACCGCCCGAGTGCATCGACCAAAGCCGGGCGGGCCAGCCTCGCGAGCCAGATGACTTGCTAGTCCAAGGCGCATGAGCACTGCGCAGCAGGCGTGAAGTCGAGAGGAGCGAGCCTGTCTTGATAGCTCCGTCTACTAGACTGACGCGGCGCAGGCGCACTGCACAGAAGGCGTATAGTCTGACAAGGAGCGGGAAAGTGCTATCTCTACAGCTCTCCGTGTAGGTTGGACTGACGCGTCATCACACGGAACTCGTGACCTGCGCAGAGACGTACTTACCAGTATCGATCGCTACCAGCTGATGCATGTATAGGCGCTACACCAATAAAATAGACCGCATACTGTAAAATTCAAATTTTGTGTGTAATCCTCGTTGGAACGATTTCCCGCCTGCAAGATTTTTTTTTACTCAGTCCCTTAGAAATCGTTGGAGAGAGGTTCCACTGTATAATCAGTAATCACCCTACTCAAGCCGAAACAGAAAAAAAAGGTATTTGAACAAACACTCTTCATACTTTTCCTAGTGGGTTCTAAGACAAATTTAAGTAGTCCTATTGTTTTGTAGTAGATAAGATCCCAGGCCTATAAGATAGCGTAAAACTCCAAACCGTACCTTATTGTCCTGAATATAAGACTACGCTTTTTTCATTATGTTAGGTCTCAAAGTAGGCCTATCTTACCAGCTTGTTATATATGCACATGTTTTTTATATTTCAACAAGAAAAGTTAGGGGGTCGGCCTATACGGTGATTAATGCTTACCTTCACCAAACTTGTCTGTGAATTGAAAGGCCTGCACAAGTCTCAGAGTCTCGTCCACACAACGTCCAACGGGCAAATCATTAATCGTTATCTGGCGCAGAATCTGGCCCTCGTCTATGATGAACAGGCCACGGAATGGGACACCATTGTCTTCGTTATAAACCCCGTAAGACTTGGCAATTGCCCCTGTTTTGTCCGCAAGCAGAGGGATATTTATCTTCCCTAGGCCCCCGTGTTGGCGTGCTGTGTTGATCCAAGCCAGATGGCTGAAGTGGCTGTCACACGAAGCAGCTATTATCGAGCAGTTGATGTCAGTAAATTCTTCCACCCGATCAGAGAAGGCCACAATCTCCGTTGGGCAGACAAAGGTGCTGTAAACAAAGCAATAACAACAAGCATTCAAGCTAGGTAGTCCTATGTGGTTCAATAGTTTGATTTGAATCAACTTTTTTTATTTAAACCACTTCTTTAGTCACATTGAGTTCAAATTTAAATTGATTAAAATCTATAAAATGCCTGAAACAAATTTGTGATTCAAATATTCCTAGGCCACTTTTTCCCGTCCTCCCACTATCTCTTTCTCTCCCCCCAACCATTGTCCACTCAGGCTATTCTCTCTCCTTCACACCTGTCTGTAATTGGTCTTGCTCGCACCTCCCACTTTCTTCCTTTATCACACTATTTATCTTGTCCAACTTAGTCACATCTGCCACACTGCCTATGAACTACATCTTGGCTGCCTCTTAACAGTATTGCACTTTCTTGCTTCCAGACCATTGGTCATATGTCACAGCACCATATAATAATTAGTAGAGGTAGTGAAAAATGGTGATAACGAAATTCGTGATTTTTTTAAAATGTCCTCTTTATTGCCTAAAAGGTAATATTGTCGATGAATTACATCATTTAGAGATGGAAAAACACATTTTGAAAATGCGAATTTCGCGTATAGCGTGAAATAACGAACAAAATTGTATCAAAGTGGTCAAAACACGAATTAAATCGCGAAATTGAACCTTTTAATGTGCAAAATGTGAGGCAATGGTGGAGGTGCCGGTCCAGACCGAATATTACGCGTGCGGTAGGCGGTACTGTGACGTCACGGGCTTCACGGAAATAGACCAACAAAATAACGGCGCGCATCACGGATTCCACGAAAAAAGTCCACCGAAACAACAGTGCGTAAAATTTTGTTTTTTGATTTTTTAGTAACGTTTTTGACAGTATTTTTGAAATCGCGAAAAACGCAAAATTTGTTTTTTTCAAACAAAATTTGGGTTTTTATATCACCATTTTTCATTATCTCTAATAATTAGCAATATGTAGTACATACAGGTACCCTACGAATAGCTGACATATAGGAGAGCATTTAGCACTTTTTAGGGAAATGCTCATTCCAAACCAGCTTTCTATTCTTCAAATAGAACTTTTCTTCCAGCCCCACTCCCCGCTTGATTAAATATACTGTTAGTACTTTGCTAGTCAAACACTTTTTACCACTCATACCACTCATATTTATATGTGTACTATTCATTTATAAAACTTAATTAGAGTTAAAGTAAAAACTTAGATTATTTTATTACACCAGTTTAGGTGGAAGAAAGACGGACAGTCGAACCTCTCCATATTTTCTCTTAACTACCAAACTGTATTGTAAACCCCTACATTAGGGTGGGTCGAAAAAAGAAAAAAAAAACGGAACGCTTTAGTGCGGAAAAGTTGCCTATTGGAATAATAGGCCTAAGAAAAACGGCATAAAAAATTAAAATCGGTTAACATCTTCCGTTCGCGCATCGTACTTGAAGTTAATGAAAAATCGCACCTTTTGGTAGTTTTTTTTCTTAAAATTAATCTTTTTTTTCCGGAACGCTTTAGTGCGAAAAAGTTTCCTATTGTAATAATAAGAAAAACGGCATTAAAAAATTAAAATCGGTTAACATCTTCCGTTCGCGTCTCCTAGTCTACTTTTAAGTTTATGAAAAATTGCAAAAATCAAGCATTTTTGTTAATTTTTTAAGTAGGCTAAGTTAAAACTTTTAAAATAAGCAAGCTTTAATTTTTTATGCTTGTTATATAGTTTAAGTAACCTAAATTAATTAAATTCTGATGAACAATCTAATTTTTTCCGTTCACGCAACGTCTTACAAAAAACAGAAATATACCAATGGATGGAAGAACGATGTTGTCTACCGACTAAAAAATCATGTAGGACGCCCGCTACAGAGGAGCATATGCCTACTGCATTTTAATGAGCTCCTTTTCGCCACATTTTCCAACATATTGACGGTCAAACTGCAGGGCCTAATCTTTTAGTGAGCCAATCGGGCAGTAGCTCACTTTCAGTGAAAAACTCCCCGTGGTCGATTATGAACCCATAGATTGTTCGATTTCCGATATAGACAGGAATTTGTTGAGCATAGACCAACAGTATTTGTTGTCCTTTTTAAATGCAATCACCTTGGGACATTGTCCAGAAAACTTGGCAAATCGAGACCCTGGTCCTTTGTCCCATTCCAGATGACTAACTGCGGCCAACCGAGTCCTTAGGTTGTATATAAAAGAGCAAATATTTTACTGACAGGACCAAAACATGTCATTCAAGCAATCCAAACATCACGGTATTTATCCGACGAATTACTTCAAGTTGTAGATCCAGAACAAAATGCGATCTTTGCGCACTCAGAGAATGTTCTGTTGCAATGCTTGTCGATGAAAGAGAACATATTCGGGTGCTTGGTTACAGAAGGATCTTAAAAGCAAGACAAACTGTCCCAAAGAAGAAGACGGTTTGTCTTCGCAAAATTTTTTGTATGTCACTACAGGGGAAAAGTTTGGAAACCTCTGATCCATAGAATTTCCAATGATCAATTCCATATTTAAATCAAGAACAATTGGCAATGCATTGGGGAGGGGGAAGAGGCAGTTTACTGTTGAAATGCAATTAATTAGTTAATGGTTCAAATTGTGAACATTATCAAACAAATCAAATATTATATAAAAGCACTTATCTTTTCTCTTTTTTAAACGTCTATCCTCTTCAGTTAAAAAATTGATATACAAAGGAGGATAACTAAATAAATCTTATTACATAGATGCAGACACAACAATGAGCTAAGTTAAGTAAATATTTGAAATAGTAATATCACAACAACAATGCATTAATTGAAGAATCTAAAGAATCTTAAATGGGCCTGTCAAAGAGCCTAGAATCCATCCATCTATCTACCTAGAGCTAAACTAATAAATTTAAAACATCATCTTGATACTAAACATCCAAATAATAAAAATCTGATGTTCAAGAAATATCATTGGTATGCCTAATAGTGGTCTGCTAAATTGCTTGCATGTAACTGAAAATGTCAGTCAGTCAGTGTCATGTCAGGGAAAAGTTTGGAAACCTCTTGTCCATAGAATTTCCAACGATCAATTCCATATTTAAATCCAGTACAATTGGCATCGAAAACTGTACATCTACAAGGTTGTGTTTAGGCCTACTCACAAATCCATTGGATAGAAGAACAACACCACATATTTTCCCTTGTAATCCGACAGGCTTATGTCCTTGAATGCCCCATCGACTACTGCTGTCCCCTTGAATGCGGGGGCTGGATGCTGCAAAGAGGGAACTGCCATTTTCAATGCTAGAACAAACAGGTTAATGGAGTAAACATTAGGTAATTGTAAATACTGGAGTCTACATATTTTAAGAATAGCCTGTTTTCAGAAAGAAGGAATCACCAGTCATGGGCAAGTTCCCTCAAAAAAGGAACTTCAAAAAGTTAAGTTCAACCTACTTCTGCTTTAAAAGGAACCAAGTTCCCATTTCTTTTAAAGACTAGAAAAAGAGGTAATTCTGAATAACAAAAATTTTGGTTGTGCTGCAGCTGCTGGCCTGCTACTTTTTAAAAGACTATTGGAACTTGGAAGTAGGGATGGGACGTTTTAACGTTTAAACGTTTAGTGGACGGTTAAAGGTTATTAAATTCGCAAAACGTTTAGTAAATTTTTTTTTTATGAAATGTTATTTTGTTATCACTTTTGGAGCCGACACAAACACGGGCTAACAGATTAGGCCGATAATTTTCTAAAAATGCTCAATTTTGGTGGAGGTGCCGGGTCCCAGGCTGTATTAAGACATCTTGTCTGTTACACATGGTGGAAGTGCCAGGTCATTAACCTTTTCTATGCTACGCCCGAGTTAACTCGGGCTGAGGCGGCGAGCCCACAATGCTACGCCCGAGATAACTCGGGCACAGCACATTACACACCCAATCATGTCCATGGCCTACAACAATGACCAAAAATAAAAAAAATAAAAGGAATTTAAAATAAATAATAAAATTACGTAGACCTACATATAAAAGTGTTTTTTTGTGGGGGGGGGGGGTTGTTTTAGTGGGGGAGATGATTTTTATGAGGGGGTTGTTTTGGGGTTGTTTTACAATCATGGGAACAAAAATAATGGTTTTCCTCATATGTTCATGATTTTGAGAACTATACCCTGTTTTTTGTGGGGGGGGGGTAATTTTTTTGGGGGGGGGGGGGGACGGGGGGTGTTTTGGGACGGGGGGTGGTTTTGGGGTTATTTTTAAGTCGTGTGACAGAGAATTATGGTTTTGAAACATGTCACATTATTTTGGGAACTATCCAACCCCTATCTTTGTTTTTATGGGGGGTTGTTTTTTATGAGTGGGTTGTTTTGGGGTTGCTTTACAATCATATGAACGAAAGTAATGGTTTTCTAAATATTTTACATGATTTTGAGAATAATACCACTATATCTGTGGGTTTTTTTTTTTTGGGGGGGGGGGGGTGGTTTTGGGTCGGGGTGGGTTTTGGGGTGAATCTAAAGTCGTATGAGAGGGAAGTATGGTTTTTCAAACATGCCACATAAAAACTAGGTATCCAACCCTTTTCTGATTTTTTCCGAAAAGTCCTTTTTGTTGAAAATAACTCAGCCCAGGGGAATGAACAATGCAAAATATACTCAGCACTTAAAAGGTTAAATGCAAGAGTGAGAATAAAACCGTTGTTACGCCTAATTATTCGTCGGCCGGTCAAAAGTACAAAATTACGATTTTTGTTATTAAACCTAGGCCTAAATTTATTTATAAAAAAAAAAAAAAAAAAAAAAAAAGAAAATAGGGTTTAGAACGTTTAAACGCAATTAGTTCAAGGGGTTAAACGTTTACGAAATTAAACGCTTTTCCCCATCCTACTTGGAAGTAGTCAATAATCAATATGGCTCAGTGACGCACCCAGGATTTCATCCAGGGCTGACCAATCCTGGTCAGCATAGGCATGCGCAGAGATTTTACAATGGGGTCCACAGGTATGGGCGTCTGCAGGAATTTTGGCAGAGGTGGGCAAAATTGATAATTTGTACTTTCGTTAAGCAAACACAGGGGGTTTGGGGGGCAGGGCCCCCCCCCAACACCAGCGCCGCAGGCGAAAATTTTGAAAATCAGGTTTTTAAAATGTATTTTGTGGGTTCTAGAAAAAAATAGTGGGCTAAATACAGTACCAAAATTATGTTATTTTTGTGCAGTCGATACTCGAAACTAGAAAACCACCAAAAGGAATCTTACAGAAAACCTTCAAAATATTTTTGTGACACTTTTTATTTTAGTTTTTATTTTAGTTTCAACTGATAGATATAAATAGGCTAATGAAATTTTATTTCATGTGCTTTGTCCAGGGGCCCGTTTTCCGGGCGCTCATGGCCTCAGGATTGCCATACCGATGGAGGAATGGTGGCAGCGGTGCAGGGATGCCCCGTCTGGGGCGTAGCCCCAGCCTCCGGAGGCGACATTTTTTTGGGGGAGGGCTTAAAACGTGTTTGAGAGTAAGAATAGCTATTATTTACACTTAATACCTTATGGCATTTTTGTTATACAACTTATTTAAAAGTGAGATGATGACAGAAAAAGGTAGGTGGCCCTAAAGGATTCGGAAAACTAAGTAGGGCCTAGACATTTTTCAAATTTTTTAAATTTCGTATAAATTATTAAACGTGATCAGTTATTTTGATAACATTTCTAAGCCTAATGTGGGGGCCAAGGCCCCCTGCCCCCCTTCCCCCTGCGCACGCCTATGCTGGTCAGCCCCCCAAAATTGTTCTAACAAACCCAATTCTTCGGAATCGGAAATGCACTATTTGAAAGTGGCAGCGCTACTGATTAGGGGTGCCGGGTGAAACTTAGGTTGGGTCTAAAAAGTTGCCACTAGAGCGTGTGGCGGTCATAAAAACAAAGCGCAGCTCTAAAATGAAAAAAATACCGCAAACTGACCACAGCGCTAAACTCAAGACGCAACAAGGTGTTTTGATTTCTTTCTTTTAATTATTTGTTTCAATATTATTTTCATCAAACTGTATCATTCATACGATATATTAAAAGTGAAGAGCTTTAAATATAAATTAAATGTTGGCGCTTTGAGAGATTCTGGGGGGGGGTTTTGGGAGCCCCCCCCCCCCCTTGAGTGCGCCACTGATATGGCTAGGCTAGCCTATTGACTAGTAGAACGGGACGTGTATTAACACGTAGGCATCATTTTTAAGCTAGGCCTATATCACCAACAGGAGTAGAACGACATAGGCCTGACAATTTCTCCCTCCCTTACGGAGAAGGGAAATTACTGTCATTTAGTTACCCGAACATGAAGTAGTATACCTAGCCTACTATAACAAATGAGTATGGATGTGATGTAGACTTAGGCTACATAGGCCTAGGTAGCCTAGACCTAAAACTATTAAAGTTAGGTAGGTAGGCCTACCTGTACGATCGGCTTCAGAAATAAATCAAGGGTAATCTTTTACAGACACTCACTCGGCAAATCTCGTATTTCTTCTAAAGGGAACCTTTAAAAGTCACACTATATATGCTAGCACTAAATACACAAAGCTAGCAACCAACGGATGGGCAAGGAGTGGACGGTTTGCCATATTTCGTCACTAGAAAAACTGGCCTAAATTGATTTTTATAGGCCTACTACTGGAAATGGGTTGTTCTGCAGATTAGGGACAAAATAAAGATAAAAAATACCTAATTTTAAAGATTTTTTAAATTACCTAGGGGTAGGCCTACTTCTTTTGCACATAAGTTCTTCTACTATTATTTTGCATCTTCTATACTTTTACATATAAGCCCTACCCTAAACAATGTGTATATTATTATCAATTAATCAATCATCATATGGATAGGCCTATCAATATCAATATCAATTATTGCTTTAGGCCTATATCCAACTATTCTTTCTTCTAACATTGTTTAGGCTATTATTATCATCACTTTTATTATTATTAATTATAGTTGACTATTCACTTTCTCTGCAGAGTTATCCTACTTGTACATAGGGAACCTAAGTTTTGAAGGCGGGAAGGAAATTGGTTCTCTCTGGTCTCAGCGCCCATAAGAATTAGCATGGTACGAAAATGTAACTCGCCGTATCTTTTGACTCGCGCAAAAGAAATCTAAACCAATACCATCGCAAGATGCATGATTTTGTGATGAAGATGATGGCATTCTACTTTGCTCGATGACGCTTCCTAAATTCAAACTATTATGAGTTAAATTGACCCATGTTTGCGCGCTGTCGCAAATGTACTCGGTCTGAGCAGCAACCTAAGCGAGACGCAGCCACGTTGTGTGCAGCTGTGGCATCCTCGCATACTACCACGCGCCTGTCCATGGTTGCTAAATGTACTTCGCATTCAAGATTTTGTTGGCACATTAAAGGATATTTTATTAGTAATGTATAATCTAGTACAACCCAGTGACCTCACAGTAGCCACAAAGCAAGTCGGATACCAAATGTTATGCTGATGCTACGGACAAAATGTTTTTACGTGCTTTTTCATGAGCAGTTTGGAAGGTTTGGCAACAGTGTAAATGTAGAGTTCACTTCAACTCAAAACAAGATTAAATTTGATAAGCAGAGTTATTATATCACGCAAAGAGGAAAGATTATATTTTCTTACAGTATGAATATAATTCCGGTCCGTGGTCTGGTTCTCGCGCTATCGCTTACGAAACATTTAGCACGGGTTAATCGCCTATACCACGCTGACCGGAGAGAACCGGACAACGCCCACTTAGGTTCCCTATAAGTGAATAAAAATATCTATCTATCTTCTATCTACTGTATTGCTTTTAAGTAACTCCACATACTAGCAGAGATCAAAATGTTTGTAAGGATTTCTAGGGCTGCCAGAGTTTTTGCATGGAGAATTGCAGTGCAATAATAAAAAATAAAAAATATTTTTACAATAATAGAATTCTAGTAGGAAATACAGACAATAATAAGTTGAGACAACTACATATATCAGATTCAATCCTAATGATAAAACACCATCAAACAAATCATATCCGTGGACAAAATCAACTCCATGGTCCCTTTATGACCATGAAGTGCCATGGAGCTGATGACCACGGAGATGATGAATGTGTGCATATTGCAATGAACAACACCTCAATTTTGAGGTTATTAACGTGTGCCTTTGAAGATAGGTTCTTTACTCATGTTCTAGCTAAAAAAACACACCCCAATTAATGTTTTAAATTAATATCATCAATCTAATGATGCCATGGAGTTGATGATTAAACAAACTCGTCTATTTATTTTATAGGCCTATGGATGTTTTGCGATAGGCCTACAGAACACTATCACTTTTAACACTTGATTGAGCACCTTACATGCAAAATTTAAAATGGCAGCTATACTTTCACCTCCACTTCCTGTTTGGGCTTTGGACTGACCTGCCTGCCACCTGTTGGATTTTTATTGCTTTTTCACAAAAGGGCGTCTGAAAAGCAAAAAGCCCCCCAAAAACGCGTCTTATTATATATATTCGTAGGGTTGCACAATGTCAATTGACCGGTCAAATGACTGGTCAAATACTTTTGGTCAATTGACCAGTCAATTGACTTAAAGATAACATGTGTATATTGCATTTAAAACTTAAAATTATTTGAATTTTTATATTTGAATTTGAATTGTTATGTAAACGATAACATTTATTTCTTTCTTTTTCAATTAAAAATGTTTTAATCAGGTAATATTTTATTTTAATTATTATTTATTATGTAGTTATATTATGAATTATAATAGTCAAATAGAATATAATAGCTTCTGGGTAAGCTGAAGCTGAATCGGAGAAAGGGACTGATGACAGCATCGACGACGATGATGATGACGATGATGATATGCCACTTAATATGCATTTAATAAGATTTTAAATAAAAAAAGCTTTTGTCACCACAAAATTTAAAAAATAAATATAGGCCTACTAATTATTTAATAAAATAAAATTTATGATTTTTTACATTTGACCGTCATTTGACCGTCAATTGACCGAATTTGAATTTGACCGGTCAAATCCCATCCCTATATATTCGTAATCTGTACACATCACAGCACAAAATGGCGTTGGTTTCAATCATGTACCTTATGAGGCAAGAGACGGCCTTTTTGGGCCTATTTTAGGGGCGTCTGGTTCGGTAAAGGCCCCCAAGTAGGGCGTCTTAAACGTTACGGTTCCAAACTCCAGACAAGTTTCCGCATCTTGGTGTTTAGTCTCATCATGTACCTTATGAGGCAATAGACGGTCCTTTTTGGCCTTTTTTGGGGCCCAATGAGGCCCAAACGCCCCCAAGTTGGCGCACAAGACGCGGATTTTGTAAAATCTCGTAGCCTATAAATCCGCATAGGCCTATATATTGAATTCCAATAGTCAGTCATTTAAACATATGTATCTTATGAGTTATGAGGTAATAGAAACTGTCACTGGCTCTCGGTCTAGTAGGGCCTAGGCCTATCTAGTTTTACATCTTATCAGTCACCAAATTAAAAATATCCACCCATGGGCTAGGCCGTCTGTCTAAAAAGTATAAACCATGCCTTTCACCGGGACTAGGGTAGGCCTAGACTGGTCCTATGCAGTGGCGTAGGAACCGGGGGGAGGGGGGGGGGGGCAGGGGGGAGCAAAACTAGCGTGAGTTAAATATTAATCCCAGAATTTCCGTAGTAAATAGGCTATGCACATACCGACAATTATACAATTCGACATTGACCTTGGTAAAACGAATATGTTTGCCTAGTCATTACACCAAAAATTAGGTAGAAATACTATACTAAAATGGCCCACTTCACATTAGTTTTTTTAGTTTTTTGATTGCAGATAGTTGCTGTAAAACATCTTTTAGGCACTACATAGTCAAGAGTGCAGTTAAAACATGACGAAATCAGGAGCGTTACTAGAGATTGGACATTGGGGGGGCGCAAGTACTTTCGTGGGAAAGGGACTAAGCACAGGGGGTGGGGGGCTGCAGGCGAAAATTTTGAAAATCAGGTTTTTTTAGTGCATTTGGTGCGTTTTAGAAAAAAAGCGTTAGGCTGAATGCAATACCAAAACATTGTAGTTTGTGTAGGCCCTACGTCAATTTGTTTTGTCGTCATGTCGAGCTTACAATTCACAGCATACATGGCAACATAATAAATAACGTTTGATCTTATTTTCAATTTAGAGATACATTTATTTGCTACTTATAATTTCTGACAATACAAAGGAAAGATTCAAATGATTGAATTTAGGTCGGGGCTCTGAGAGGCTTGTACCTACATATTTTTTCCAATTTCAAGGTAATTTTGAAAACTCTTGATTATTGTTCTATAAGTAAATTTGCCATTTTTATTGGGCTCGGACAAAAGAAGGAAATGAAACACTTCACAATTAGACAATTTAATTGTCGTATGAATTAATTCCAAACTACTAGCAAAAATAGCATCAACAATTTTTTTAAATCTCGTCTTTTAATAAGAAATTACCCACCGGTACATCATTAGTTTAATAAAGTAATGATTATAAAATTATTTTAATTAGTGATAATTCGCGTAAAGTGCAGCTGTGACTGTGGGTTGTTAATTGAAAAAAAAGTAAAACAAGGAAATTATTGGGGGGGCGCGGATTGCGATTGGGGGGGCGCACGCCCCCCCCAAACCCCCCTAGTGACGCCACTGGACGAAATAGCCTACCTGTGATATGGTGAAACTTATTTCCGCCTTCAGCGAAAGAGCCTCTGGCGGCTGGGGCTTTGCCCCAGACCCCAGCTACCGCCCAAAGATTCTGCTAAAGAATTTGCCTCCCCCAACTTTTAAACATTCCTACGTGCCTAGGCCTATGACAAAGGGTTATTCGTCTGGGACAACTTTTTTAACACTGTGATCAACTGTGATGTTAGGGGAAAAGTACAGTAGGGGGAGTGGGGGGGGGGAGGCGCAAAGGCCTATGTTTTAATAGGCAATAATAATAATACCTAATAATAATAATAATAATAATAATAATAATAATAATAATAATAATAAATAATGATAATATTGTAAAACATAGGCGCTTCTGTACTTGGCCGGTCCCAACTTTTATACACTACCGGTAACGGAAGGGATTTCGGGTGCCGGTCACTGTAGCCAGCGGAAAGTTTGGTTTGGCTAACCTAACGAAAGTAGTTTTGTAATGGAAAGGATTTTGGGTGTGTAGGCCTATGTTTTCATTGAAAAAAAAATGTTGGGACCCGCCAAGTACAGAAGTGCCGGCGCTTCGCCCCCCCCCCCCCTAACCTACTTTTCCAAAGTTGTCCCGTCCCAACCAAAGAAGTAGGGCTAGGGCTAGGCCTAGGGCCTACCTGACAAAGTACACAACACTCTTCATGAATTTCATTTTAAAGTTAGGCACAAGCTAACCTCGCCTACACAAAGGAGCAACTGCAAGAAAATTTGCAATATCTTCTAGGGCCTAGCTCTAGGCCTATATGAGAAGGTCTTGACAAGGGCAAATAAGCAACTTGTTGGAGTAGGCCCCACCCAAAAATTTTAGGCCTAGAGCCTAGGCTTTTGTGTATTTAGTAGCTAGGCCTAGGGCCTAGGACTAGCTCCCTAGCCTGCCTCTAATTATTGTAGAGCGCCCTAGGCCTACATAATGCAAACTGTAGGCCTATCTAGGCCCTATTTACTGCAGGGCCTAGGCTACGCTCGAGAAATTTTATTTAACGAAATATAGGTAGGCCTAGGCTAGGGCTAGCTAGTACGCCCTTGGTTTTGTGTAGGGCTTTGGCCCTAGGCTAAACGAAAGGGGGTTGTGAATCATGGCTAGGCTAGGCCTAGGCCTAGGCCCTACCACGCTTGGTGTCTCTAGCCACTTCCCAAGATCGCGATTCATACTCAAGCTGCAAGAACACTAGACTCCACGTGAGGTTAAACTAACTGTAAAACATTCGGTACCGTAACAAAAAAAGAAATCACTTACCTTTAGAATAACGCACCTCCAAAGAAAAGGTCCCTAGCCTGTAACAACTGTATCTGGGTCTGAGGGGCAGTCGGCTCGGGTTTGCGTAAACCGGCGTTGATTCATTCAGCGTCCAGCGCTAGCGACTAGCGAGTGTGGTGCAGTTCGCCAACTTGCGCCACACTACAAGCGAAACCAAGCTCCAACTCTCAGACACACAGATACAGAAGACAGAACTTATTCTAGTTGCAGTTTATCAACGTAATACATTATTCAATGTTTGTTTTACTAATTTTCTACCATTTGTTTTGCTATGTTACTGATCCGCCTGTGGTTTTGCCCTACAAGATTTTTTATAGTCGTAGGAATTTTATTTTCATACGTTGCACAATGTGATTCGTTTGAGCATGCGCGCTAAATATTTAAAACTACAAGGTGCGCATGTAATAAAGAATAGACGAAAGTCGGTGCTTAATTTGTGCTGGTACCTTTTTGAGAGGTCATACGGCGTCGGGAATCGGGAATCCCCAATAACCTAGTTGGCAACACAAATGCTATTGCGAGGCATTTAATTTAATGCTGATGCTGACGAGACACTGTTCACCAGCAGTGGTTATCTTTTTCAATTATCTAGATAAAACGAAGTTTATCTGTTGTCTATTCTATACGATATTTCACTGAAAATGTCTCAAAAAAACCCAGCAATTTTGCATTATTATCTTTTTAATTAATTTTTTAATTTTTCTTTCTTTTATAATTTTATTGACTACATAAATTTATTTTATGCTGAAATAATGCTAAAAGCATTAAATGATTTTTTTTCTTATGCGCTGCATGCTATTTTGCAAGAGAAAATGGCTTGCCGGTACTGATATTTGGCCTAACCTAGGCCTAACTATTTTAGTAAATTTTAAAGAAGCCTAGATTAACAGGTTATAAAGGACTAGTGAATTCATGTAAAATAAATTAACAGAACCTTTAGTCTAGTGTTACACTCAAATTTACGCAAAAACAACATATAAACATGCTATTATCTCGGAACTTTTATTCCAGCACATTTGCTAACTTTTTTCCCTACTTCTCCTACAGTTTTTAAGATAAAAGGATCTCTCTTGCTCACAAGTCTTATTCTGACAAATTCACCAGACACTTTTTTGATGAGATTTATAGTTTTTTAATTAAAATGTGTGAAATATAGATTTGTTACAAAAAACATACATTTTCCAACAACGCAAAGGAAAAAAATCATATTTAACAAACAAAAAGAAAATGATGAAATCCCTCTGGTGAATGTTTAGATATATTGTTTTTTAATCTAAAACACCTTTCACTTCCAAAAAATTGAAAACTGTGAAAACCTTAGCATTTTTTTTAGCAAAACGCTGTTTAAACAATGTAAATATCCATTGTAGAAAATAACAAAGAATTTAAAACATTTTTTTGTAGTTATTACTTTCAATAATATAAATAGTTAATCACAAAATTTCAAATGTGTACATGGAATGGTTAAGAAAATTTCAATCTCAGTGAAATATCTCCTTAACGATTTGAGCAACGCCAACGGCCAAACTAAAATGCAAAGTCATAGCATTTGCAGATGATACCGGTACTGTTCTAATTTTCTCAGGTAAAACCTGGGAATCTACATACAAAACAGCTGAGAAACTGAGATGGGTAAAGTAAAAATGTAGCTTGACAAAAACTTACTAACATTGAACGAAGATAAAACATTGTATATTGCATTCTCCCCCTCTAAAAGCAACCAACCAATAAACGGAACATTCAGAATACATGCAAATACATGTAACAAGAACTCTGCAGAATGCAACTGTAACGAAATAAAAAGTCCTTCCATACACAATATCTGGGGCCAATTTGTTGACCAGCATTTAAAATGGGAAACTGTCTTTATAAATATTACGCCCTGAGAACTTTCCTTATAGCTTGGCGTCTCTAAAAATGGTATATTATGCTCTAACTGTCTAACATAATCAATACTAGAATACGGTATTATTGACTAGGGAGGTACGTATAACTATCATTTAAAACCGCTTATAACCATCCAAAAGTAATTATGAAAAGACCCATCCTTTACCCAACAGCAGATCTATATGATGAATGCAAAATCCTTGACATTCTTAAATATGTAAAAAATCTAACAAAATAATATGTAGATAAAAATATTACCTCATTCAAAAAAATAACACATCTATCAAACACCAGAAATAAAAATAACAACAACCTAGAGATACCTAGAACTAATAAAAAGTTTGCTCAAAATCAAGTGGCGTTCCTCGGCCCAAAATTATACAATGCCATACCAGTAGAAATTCGTAAATGTTCATCATTAAACGGTTAAACCGCTTTATCTTCCTGACAAAGAAATGGGTATTTGAAATCCCAATTACAAAATTGGAGAACATTATCAACCTTAAACCCTCTCGCCATCAAGTTACATAACAATCTGTAATATACCTAAAACTAAAAGATAGGCAAACTCACTTGTCACGCCATACTACTTACTTAATCTTCAACCTATACTACATCTCCTTTATTTCTGATATCTTGTTCATACAAACGGGCGTTAGTTGCCAAATGGTGATAAGTCAAATCGACTGTAGGCCTAACTAGTAGTTTATTGGATGAGCGAAGCGAAGACTTCAATTTTACTGACCCCTCAAAAAATTTAGCACCAATGTTTTTTTTGTTTTTGTTTTCCTGTCTGTTTGTTCGCGCTCTACCAGGCAAACGGCATACGCGATCTTGTTGAAAATTGGAGGGAACCTTCGAAATCTCTAAACTTAGACTTGCCACGTTTTTGGGTACAATCAAAGAAATATTTCTTATGAATATCGTACTTTTACGATTTATTTCGATTTTTAATGCGATATATTCGTGATATTTGGTCCGAGTACAGGTCAACGGCTGATCCGATCTTGATGAAACTTTATGGGAACGTTTGAAATCACTAAAGTTAGATATGATATGATTTTGGAGGCAATCGAATAAATATTTCTTATAAATATCGTACTTTTACGATTTATTTCGATTTTAAGTGCGATATTTTCGTGACATTTGGGCCGATTCTGACCAAACGGGTGGGGCTACAACGTTCATATTTTACATGGACATTAAGGTAATGATGATGTATTGCTTTCTGAAAGAAAAAGTTGAAAAAGTAGCCAGAATCCATAGAATAAAGGTTTTAATATGAGTTTTTTTAGGTTTATAATAACAAACACGTAGGTACGGTAACAATAGAAACTTGACAACAATCACCTACAATGCATTTAAAAAGCACTTGCAAAGAAAAAGTGGTCCTACGCAAACTAAAAACTTACAAAAAGCTCAGACTTAAGCGTTTTCCTAGTAGAGATAATCTTAGCGAATTACGGAACTCTTTCCAATAAAACTATAACTGTCACATATATCGTAAAACTTGCATAGCACATAGGTAAGAACAGCATTCTGTCTCATAGGATTTTATGTAAACTGTAAGCAGGTAATCAAAAGAAGCTATGTTCATAATATGTTTTATTATGCTTAAGACAGAATGCTGCCCTAAAAATTGTAAGTTAAATAAACTTAAATCCTACTTTTCTTAAAATATAATGTTAATTTAGTATGCAGAATTAATAGCTATTAGTTATAAAGGCAAACATAAACATAGGCTGGGTGCACACTCACAAGTCATCTGACTTATGCACCAAAATGTAAAAACTAAATGATCATGCAATACGTTAAAAACCTATTTTATATACCATTAATTGATATATTGTGATGTGTACAACGCATTGTAAATAACAATAATATGTATAATGCCAATAAATACTGAAAACACTGAAAATAAGCTTGTAAGCTTTTAGATAAAATAGTTATAATAATGATCACAAAAAAATTCTATATAGTTTGCTACATTTAGTTTTTCATAGAAACTGCATTTAAAAATGGCGGCAAAAGTTGGTAAATAAATTAGCTTTTTCTGCGATAATTATTATCTTTTATCTAATCAAAATTATCTAGATAATTAATTGTATCTATTATCGTTTATCTAGATAATGTTTTAACATTTTATCTTTTAGCTTTTCTAGAAACATTTCTGGAGGGTTATCTTTATTGGATGAGCGTAGCGAGCGAAGCGAAGATTCCATTTTACTACACTGAAGAAAAAAATCCGGATTGTTTTTTTTTCTTTTTTATCCTTTCTTTTTCTGGATTTTTGTGTGTTTGTCCACACGATTCCGGCTAAACCGATACTCCAATTGCGATGAAATTTTCTGGAGGCCTTCGAAATCTCTGAACTTAGAACTGCCACATTTTTTAGCGCAATCGAAAAATTATTTCTTATGAAAATCGCAATTTTACGATTTTTTTTCGATTTTTTAAAAAATTCTTGTAACACCTACATGCTTTATCCGATTGTAATGATTTTTTCACAGAACCTTTATTTTATGAATTAATATATTCGTGTGGAATTTGGCCGCAATCAAAAAATTATTTCTCATGATAATCACAATTTTAAGATTTTTTTCGATTTTTTAATTTTCTTTGACTTTTAACACCTACATGCTTTATCCGATTGTGATGATTTTTTCACAGAACCTTAATTTTATGAATTTATATATTCGTGGAAAATTTGAGCGTTATCGAAAAGTTATTTCTCATAAAATCGCAATTTTACGCTTTTTTCGTTTTAAAAAAATTACGCTCATCCAACAACGCGCATGAAAAAGCGTTTGCGAAGCTTCCTAGTCTTTATCTAGATAAAATAAATATTATATAGTCACAACACAGTTCACTAGTGCTTGTCATCGAAACGACGGTTCCAGGCAGTGGCAGTGGCGTAGCCAGCCCTTATTTTTCGGGGGAGGTAGGGGGGGGGGGGACATTGCCCATGAAACAAATTCCTTCGTATTCTCGCACGTGCAAGGCGCATAGCTTCAGAATTGTTTGTGGTATTTTACTAGATTTTAACGTAGTTTGATTTCGTCGATGAAATTATGAAATTGTGATATATAATAATATAATTTATAAAATATAATAATTACGCAATTACGCAATTATAAAATGTTGCTCCCCTCGCCGCTCACCCCTCTAAGACCAAATTTACTTCCCACCCCCTCCCGCCGCCACCACGTAGTTTCGCGTCCCAGGGCTGTTGCGTCGATGACGAGACACTGTTCACCAGTGCTTGTCATCGACACGACGGTCCCAGGGCTGTTGCGTCGATGACGAGACACTGTTCACCAGTGCTTGTCATCGACACGACGGTCCTCCTAGGGCTGGTGCGTCGATGACGAGACACTGCGATAGCATTGAGTAGTTTAACTCAATGCTGCTAGTTCTCATGCACCAATGTTCGGTTTAGATTTGGCAATCATTGTGTCACAAACTGCGAGAAACAAGTATGCGAGGGTACATGTATTCTAATATATTTGTGCAGACTACAATAAAAATGTGATATGTTTGAGCCGAGTAGCAGTTGGAGTGCACGAAATTCACAGAATTCATATAGCGCGTGTACTCTCTTTTCCCCTGTGCTTTAATCGATTCCTTTCCAAAAGGCCCTATGGGAGATTGAAACAATCGCAAATTAAGTAGTTTTAATGTATTGAGCCGATTCGTGGTAAATAAGAATTAAATTACCTTCACCAGATCAATGCTATGCATTCCAAGAATTGAAAGTTGAAACACTTGATTGAAAGTGCAATTTATAATCAATTTCATGTATCCCTAAAAAAATTTGAATTTACTTATGTCCCCCCTACTACCCCCTTCCCCCCACACCTCAATCTGATACACCGCTCTCTCTTCCTGCTCTCTATAATCAGTCTTGGGCAAGTTCCCCCAAAAAAAGAACTTTGAACTTAAAAAGGAACTGATCTAAGTTCCCGTTCCTGAAAAGGAACTTAGTTCCTTTCACGTTTCTTTTAAAATAACCAATTTAAATAATAATAAATTTGATAAGTTAGGAGTCAATTATCGAATTATCGGTGATCAAAACATAATGCAGACCCCCAAAAAAATTATGCCTACGGCGAATAAGCCTCTGATGTCTGGGACTTCGCCCCAGACCCCAGCTGCACACGCAGCCTCGTTACGAATAGGTTATCCGGTTCCCGCAACGTTTGGAACAGAGTCCAGATTTTGTTACCCTGTGACATCCCTAGTCTATATTTTGTATTGCATGTTAATACAAATCCATTATGAGATCTTGCAGTGTAAGGCATTTGACCGACCTTTGGTTTGCCTATGACTGCGAGTCATTGCAAAGCGAGTAGCTTTAATAACCGGTTCTCAAAGGCGCAGTTTACTTTTTTAAGACACACACAGACTCCGATTGCACATAATTGATAATACTGTAGACTTATTCCAGTAGGGCAATCATGAATACCAGTACATGTAACAGAGGCGGACTGGGGGGGTAGGGGCCCCGTACGGAAAGTACTTTTGTGGGCCCCAAAGGGGTCTGGGGCGAAGCCCCAGCCGCCGGAGGCGAAAATTTTTACGCTTCATTTTACTCTCAAGACGGCTTTTAAAGCAATCTGAGGTATATTTTGAACGGATAGATGAAGTGACCTAGTCATTAAATATTGTGGTCATACCTCAGATAATATCGCAATTTGAATTTGAAAACAGTACAACACATTCAATAAGAACAGGGCCGTAAGTAGGCCTAGGCTATAAAAATTACCCGGGTATGAATCAAGGGCGTCCGCAGGAATTTTGTTAGGGGGTGTAAAATTTAAATTTATACTTTCGTGGGACATGTGTGGGGGGTTTTGGGGGGCGGGCCCCCCAATAATAGCGCCGCAGGCGAATTTTTTTAAAATCAGGTTTTTAGAGTGCGTTGGTGCGTTTTAGAAACCAAAATAATGTAATTATTGTGCAGTCGATACTCAAAACAAAACCGCCAAATGGAATTGAAACGCTAACGTCCTGACGAGATTAATAAAGAGCTTAGTATAATGTATAAAAAAACGTATTCATTATTTTCTTGTGATGGGTTACATTACACTCTTATTAACATGGTACAATGTCCCAAAAATCGTTGAATGTTAATGTAAATAGTTATATTATTCGACTCTTATTAATATGTTAATAAAATTGCTTTATAGAGGATTCTAGGGTGACGCCCTTAGTATGTTTGGGTAAAGTCTGACCTTGTATAAAATAAATAAATAAAATAATGGTGGGAGGTCCCATCCCCCAAGGTAATGCGGGTCCGGAGCGCACTGCAGCGCCAGTAATTTTTTTCGATTCCTACAGATTGGAGTATTTTAACGAGTTTTAGTCAAAAAAATAGTGCTGACTGGACTATTATTCTATTAGCAATTCAACATGGTCTACTCCAGATTTTCACCCGGGTTACCAGCCCCTGGTTACGGCGGTGAATGAGAATATAAATTCTTATCCTCTAATTTTCCCAACATAATTACATGCGGAGTTTTAATATCATTTTATGTAAATGAGAGGTATGGAAAAACTTAAAAGTGAATAAAAAACACTTTGTAGCGTTATCAAAAATGCGTTTCTTTGGAAAATCAGCTGTTACACATCCATATATTTTTACGTGTACCGGTAACAAAAGTAATAATACTAAGTTACAGCAATACTAATAATAATAATAATAATAATAATAATAATAATAATAATAATCTTAAAAATAATAAAAAGGAAGCTTCGCAAACGCTTTTTCAGGCGCGTTGAGGTATGAGCGTAATTTTTTGTTAACAAAAAAACTTAAAATTGCGATTTTCATGAGAAATAATTTTTCGATTGCGCTCAAATTTCACATGAATATATTAATTCATAGAATTAAGGTTGCGTAAAAAAATAATTAGAATCGGATAAAGAATGTAGGTGTTGTAAGTCGGGGAAGTGTTTTAAAAAAAAAGGAAAAAAAGTGTAAAATTGCAATTTTCATTACAAAATATTTTTTTGATTGCACTTAAATTTCACACGAATGTATTAATTCATAAAATCAAGGTTCTGTAAAAAAATCATTACAATCGGATAAAGCATGTCGGTGTTGTAAGTCGAAGAAATGTTTAAATCTCGAAAAAAGCGTAAAATTGCGATTTTCATGAGAAATAATATTTCGATTGCACTAAAAAAAAATTGGCAGTTCTAAGTTCAGAGATTTCAAAGGCCTCCAGAAAATTTCATCGCAATTGGATTTTTAGCAAAATATTTGCTGAATTTTGTATTTGTTGAATGTAACAACAAGGATAAACAATAAATAAGACGATACAACATAATAGTCCTGATATCATTTTAACAGATATATAAAAAAGGCAAACATTTATTATTGATGAAGCAATTCCACTAAGCCAAAATATTGAAACAACGCGGGACAGAAATTTTGGACCATAGCATGGCTCTGCTAGTCATAAAAGGCGAGGGAAGAGCGTATAGGTCCACCTCGCAAGACATCAGTTAGCAAGTAGGGGAGTATAATAATCCCTGACACTAGAGGCGAGCTGCGGTCGTCGTCGATGACATTTCCATTTCCTTTGACCCCCCATTAAGACGACGACAATGACTACACGAACGATGACAAGGCAATGACGACCACGACGCGAGAACCCTTTCTCCCTGTCCCCTAGGCTAGAGTGCGCATTATGTACTATCCGCAACCTAGTAAAAAAACCTGAAGAGGGTCATACATTGCACCCTAAATCAGGTTTTCCTTGAAAAAAATTATATAGGCTAGGCCTATAAAACAATTGATGGCGACCCGCCACCCCCTCTCCATCACCCTCTCAGCACATACTTATTAGAAATTGCTGCTATGGTGTCTACAAAATATTTTGCTGTTGAAAAACGTAAAATGTAAGTTTCTTGGAAAATTCTTAGGTGTCTTCTTCATAGCGTATGCATATGAATTTTGAGATTATTCTTGTAATTCAAGTATTATTTCAGTTTTTTTGGGGGGCCCGCGAACTTTTTCACGTTATTTTTTATAATATTGAGTGAATTGCTGTTTTATTTGAAATTTTCATAAAAATGAGATCCATTTTTATCGGGGCCCCCGTTTCGCGGGGTTTGCGGGGTCCGCCGCTATGCCAGTGGATATATTGACTATTCCCCACAACCCTTACTCTGCCATTAGTAATCGTAAAAATTAATACCGACAGACTGATTGGCAAATAACGATAGGCCCCTGTAGGCACCAAGGTACATCCAACATTTACATTGTCTTACCTTTACGTTTTATATGAATATTCGAATGACTGTGATGTGCTCGTTTAAACCTTTGCAATTTTAAGACAAATAATATTTTCATTTTAAAACTTTATATGTTAGGGTTGGGTTGGGGGCCCTTGGGGGCCCCTAGGGGCCCCCAACCGGAGGGCCCCGTACGGGATTCCGTAGTTCCGTACCTGCCAGTCCGCCTCTGAGTACATGTAACATAGCACGAGTGTTACATCATGATAACGATATAACAACAATGTTGCATAATAAAATTATAATATGCAATGACAGACTTATGCAATCTGCGGAAGTTCATTTACCAATTACGCCATAACATAAATGTAGAAGTTAATAAACCACCAGGACTTGTAAACCGGAGAATGATACTAAAACTGATATACTGAACAAAACACGGTTAAAAAACAATGCACAGCACTCACCCGCTGCGTAATATTTCGGCGACATCCATCACCTTCCTCGGACGCGAGGAGTCAGTATCAGTTTTATTATAAATGTAGAAGATGCTTTTTATTTTAAAGATGATTAGGAATCCGGACTGTAGGGTTGTACACGATAATCAATAGTGGATATAATTTCGATAATCGATAATAAAAATTCATTACCGATTATAGAATATCAAATAATTTGTCAATAGTGGCACGAACTAAACTCTTAAGAAAGACGGAGATTATCTCACGTTGTGCTATGCACTGGCTGGGCTGATGGTGTCACACCCGAGATTTATGTTTAGAAATGAGATCAGTCGATAACGGGAAGCCAAATACATGACATCGAAGACAGCCAGGCAGTGAACAGAACGTGTTTGTTTTGTTTTGACACACCTGCCACACTTGAGGTTCCACTTATAGGTCGGAACAGGCTTTGAATTGGTGATATCGATTCGATGACATGTGTTATAGGTGCTTTGCACCAGGCACTAAAAATACCAGGGGAGAGGCTTCGAGCCCCACGACCATTCCCCAAAACAGACAGACGATTATATTAGATAACCATTTTCATAATCGATAATGAAAAAAGTATCGATGTGCATCCCTACCGGACTGTATCATTGATTGAGTTTTATATCTAGTTTAGGTCGTAAAAATCATACTTTCAAAACAGGATGCACCTTTGGGATTCTTGGAATGGTAAACATACCCAGAAAATTGATCAAACATTTTTTTTGATTAATGCATATATTTATTTAGTCTTCAAAAATAACTGATAAAATAAATAATCATTTGTAAGAATACATTATTTACAGAGAAGTCATTACTATAATATTTACAAACATGTATTCATTTTATTATATTGAGTGTCCTAACAACATCAGTATCTAAAACAGATGATAATCTATAAAAAGACCATTACATTACTACAGTATTGTTATTTTAACACCACCAGCAGTAAATAAAACTTGTTATTGTCACAAAATAAAATAAACAAAAATAATTCAAAATATGCAGTATATTATACTAGATTAGGATGAATTATTGATGCAATATACGCACTAAATATAAAGTGATCATTATCAATTATCATATTATCATGTATGCCTTCCAAAATATTCAATAAAATAAAACACAAGTTAAACCATATCTACACAATACCTAAAGTGCTCATTGCCTTTGTCAGGATCACAAATCCAATTAAATACTAGTAAAACAGCAACTACAGCAAAAATTATTTGGACATGTTTACTAAATTTAATATAAAAACCAATTGAATAATAAACAGGACAAAATGTTTTTAGAAATATGGTATTAGATTAGTAGTTACTGCAAATAGTTAACTTAAAACATATTAGGACCAAGACTAGACTGTCTATATATAAATAGTACCTACCCTGATTTAAATAAAATTGTATATGTATTAATATTAAATTACATTGAAGGTCCCTATTGGTGTTACAACTCTACTACCCATCACCTCATAAATCACAATCGGCCCCATTTAACTAATACTATATACAAAACAAACAAAAAAACTACAAAACACATTAACATAAGCATAATTCAACTCACAAAGTTGGTACACAGTATAAACTAGCAACAAAAACAAAAGAATTCATGATATACATCTAGCATTGGGTAGTTACCAAACACAGAAATCAAGTACAGAAGTACACCTTGCATATCATGTACATTGCGCGCAATCAGTGTAATACACCGAGATTAGTAGCATCAGGAATAAAGAAAAAATGCAAGATGTACTTACAATTGAGCTAACTCAGTAGCCAATAACTGAGGGGTTCCAACAGAGCACAAAGCAACATTCTCAAGCCTGTTTGACCAGACAATTACGTACGTCAAGAAGGTATAGTAGAAACCGTCTAAAAGGCTTGTCTCTTAGATGCAGTAATATTATCGGTAACAGTAACCACCTCTTGAAATTGATAATTTTTTATTAAGGGATTTTTAGATGTTTTTACGAAGAAATCTTCGAGGCTTAGATGTAGGCCTAGAATGGGCCTGATCCTGGCCTAGGCGTACTTCTGAGGACATATTGTTAAAAATCTGGCGCGACATTTCCCCACTTTGTTTCACATTTATTATTTATTTACCGTCTACATAATGATATTAATATGTATTTTGTTTTTGAGCTGTCTTCTCCACACCGTGGCCCAGCACACATCTACAGATAGTGGTTAACGAATAGCTATTAGTGAATAGTAGGGTTGCCGATGATGTCGTTTAGCTAGTCCATAATCAAAAATATAATTTGATTATTAATAGATTTTTAAAGATGTGATTGATTGATATGATTTAATTAATAATTTAATATCAATATATTTATTTTTTAATATTTCCATTCGTTTGCAACATTTGAACATGTTACATTATTAAAATGAATGCAAGAATGACAGTAAGAGCATTTGCCCCATAGTACTTTAGTACCTGTCACCCTCTACCCAATATATAATAATTTAATACAATGTCCAAGTAGTACATGTAAAATAACGTCAACAAATATTATAAAATCACTACAAAAACTTATAGTCCGGGGTCTATCCAAGTTGACCTAGGACAAATTGCAACAGAAGCAAATTTGGTATCATTGGATTCAGAAAAAGAACAAAAAACATAAAAGAATCCCCTAAAATCCCCATAGGGTGGGTGGGTCTAATCATCCCCTAAATGAAAATGTAATAAAATTGAAATTTAGAAAAACTTATTTTTGAAACCTAGTAAACATGGTATGTAATCAAAGCTTATAAGGGCCTTTCAAATAAAAAATATTTAAATTGATTAAAATTAATTTTGTGGCCAGCAGAGGTCAAATTTTGTATTTTTTCAATATAATTTGGTAAACGTTATTCTACAGGCATAATAATGTTCGATGATTGTGTCTCATTGTTGTAAATAATTAGTAAATAGGCCACACTTGATAAGTTATAAGTCAATCATGGCAGAAAATGGTTACTGTTATTACAATTCGTATGACCATGAACCTACGAGTATGTAGTCAAAAATCAGTTTACTTACCTTTAGGCGCACTCAAATCATGTTATGTAATAATATAATTCACAGATAGAGGTTTCTCACGTACTACGCATCGAGACTATAATTTGGGACGTACCTGAATCAAAACCCACACTTCAAAATCCTTACTGAAGGTTTTTCTCATGGATTTCCTTAAATATATTTGAACAAATTTTAGATAAAGCCCCATAATATAGCCCGTGGATTTGTTATTTCAACCAAACTACCACCCTGTAAGTAGTAGACATTTAGGTTGACTACAGGAAGATTTTATTTCACAAAACCTATTACCTAGGTTCCCGCTATAGGGCGCTGTACACTCGGGTACCCCGTAAAAAAGCCACGTTTTTTTTGCGTTTTCAAGGTGTTTCCCAGCCGGCGTGAAACGTGAAATGAACTTTGAATACGTCATAATCAGAGCTATTTAGGTACCTGACTACACAGTACACATGCCAATTTTGGTTGGGGTGTGCATTCCTTCAGAGTTAAATATATGGGATGGAAAATTATCAAAAGTGCTTTCCGTAACTCCTCTGCCAGCTGCCTAATTCATCAGTGTAGATTTCACGGCGATTCTGAACAAACGGATGGGTCTACAACATTGAAATTTTACGTGGACATTTAACGTTTTAGTTATAATATAGTGTCTTGTGGAAAAAAAGTAAAAGCAAAAAAAAAAGAAGAAAATTATCGAAATCAAGGTTATTGTTGTGTATAAGGTATTTATTGATATTCATTGTAATATTGGTACATGTCAGATATTACGCATAGGCATAGCTAGGCACACAAACAGGCTAGTGGTTTGCACCGCCGCCTAGGCCTCGCGTCCCCTGCCTCCAGCGCGGGCTGTCACCCACTGTCTGCTTAGGCTTACAGGCGGGTATATTTGAATACACAACAGTTATATAGACCTAATTTCAATCTGTAACTATAGAAACTGACAAATTTTACATCCCATTTTTAACTCGGAAGGAATGATCGCACCCCAATCAAAACTGGCATGGGTTGTCAAGTACCTAAATAGCTCTGATTATGACGTATTTAAAGTTCATTTTACATTTCATGGCGACTGGGAAATACCTTGAAAACGCAAAAAATGTCTTTTTTACGATGTACCCGAGTGTACAGCGCCCTATAGCGGGCACCTAGGTAATAGGTTTTGTGAAATAAAATCTTCCCGTATTCAACCTCAATGCCTACTACTTAAAGGGAGTGAATTTGATTGAAATAACAAATCCATGGGCTATATTATGGGGATTTATCTAAAATTTTGTCAAATATATTTCAGGAAATCCACGAGAAAAACCTTCAGTAAGGATTTTAAAGTGTTGGTTTTGATCCAGGTACGTCCCAAATTATAGTCTCGGTGCATAGTACGTGAGAAACCTCGGTAAATTATATTATTAGATAACATGATTTTAGTATGCCTCAACGTTAGCAAACATATTTTTGACTACATACTCGTAGATTAATTGTCCTACAGATTGAAATAATAACCTTTTTCTGACATGATTGACTTATACTGTATCAAGTGTGGCCTATTTACTAATTATTTACAACAATGAGACAATCATCAAACATTATTGTGCAAATAGAATAATATTTACCAAATATATATTGAAAAAAATAAATGACCTTCATTGACCTCTGCTGGGCACAAAATTAATTTTAATCAATTGAAATATTTTTTATTTGAAAGACCATTAAATAAGCTTTGATTAGATACCATGGTTAATAGGTTCCATTTTTTTTAAATCCAATTTTATTACATTTTCATTTAGGGGATGATTAGACCCATCCACCCTATGGGGATTTAGGGATTCTTTACGAGTTATTATTTTTTTCTGAATCCAATGAAACCAAATTTGCTCCTGTTGCATTTGTCCTAGGTTCAGCCTTAAATTTGCGGACTATAAACTAAACAATGCCACAACTAACAAAACAGAACCATCACCTACTTAAAGTAATCTTTAATGCCGCTATTGAAACTTCTGTCCGTTTTTAATTTCATTGGAAGAGCATTTAATATGGAGTCGGATCTATTGTAAAAACCATTTTAATATGCTGATGTTCTCGCCCTTGGAGGAATCAAGGGAATGCCATTATCATTTCGAGGTAGCTGTCTTTCGCTAATGGATATTCTTATGAACGAATCTACATGCACCTGGCAAGCCAGCATACCCTTCAACATCAGCTTGCTTACAAATATTTTTAATGGAAGGAATCTGACATAGATTGTGGCATGTAGTAGCACTGGGGTAAAAGCTAGTCTTAGGTACTTAAAATCATTTTAGATAATTAATCGTTAATCGGCGGCAACCCTTATGATTAAACAAATACAATTTTTTTACTTTCAAGAAGATTCCGGAAAAAACAAAACATTGATCAATATCAAATACTATTTAAGTTATTTATTATGCCTCCCAACTGTCCAACAACTGCCTAGAACTAAATAAATACGCCTGTGAATACGATTTCTTTGAACGGTAGCATGTAAAGGTTAAGGAACTCTTACTTCACTTACAATATTCATTTTTGACCTACTAGAAGCATAGCTGAGTGTATACATGTCAATACAATGTTCATGTTAACTTGACATTTAAGCAAATTTTTCAATTATCCAATGTTACCACTTTTTGGTAATACCGGTAGTACCTATTACCGGTAATATTTGTAAATTACCGGTAATTTAACATCTCTGCTCTTACACATTTTCTAGTACAGTAGAATACACAAATTCTAAAATATTAGGAAATTGTACAGTGGTTTTATTTTATCATACACAGTACACCGTATTTAATATTTATCTACGCGATTGCAAGCCTAGCTTTTTGACACATTATTGCAATTTAAAAAGGCACCTCGGCTTAGAATCGATGGCAAGATTAAGGGTACTTACTATTTAAGGGTATCAATTTGGTTTTGACTAACACATTTTATCAGGGGTCGGCATGCTTAGGTAACAGCTTGCAATCGAGCAAATATTGTATTTTACAATCATCAAGTTTTTACAAGGGGATGCTACACTAAAAATTGCTTTTTATTACATACATATTCCATAGCATAATACGTACTTAAATAAAATAACCACTAGTAAAATTATATCTAATAACTGTGGTTTTTCGAGAATCTTGTAATCTTTTGTCCCTGAAATTTCGTCAAATCTACATTTTAGTGGATGACTTATCGGCTTTTAACCTTGTTACCTGTCTTTTATTTTACATAGATACTAGAGCATAGCACCAATCTCAAATGGCCCAATACAAATTTCTGTCTTGAAACTATGCACAAATATAGTCCTCTAAAAACACAAAATATGCGCCCCAAATTTACGCCCCTTCTTGGTAATCAGCCTATTATTTTTATTTTTATTAATAATTCACTTACCCAAATAAAAATAATAATAATAATAATAATTAATAATAAAAAATACAGAGAAGATATAATATTACGTCAATAATGGTCAATATTTCTTTGACTAAAATTCTTAGCGGTTTCATTTTATTGGCATGTTATTTGTTATAAAAAAATTGGACCTAGGTAGAAAATGATCAATTTTGAAAAACATTCTCCGCAGGTCACTCACAACAAACCCAATGTTTTCTTTTCAACTACGGTAGTTAGCCAGAATGAAATATTTTGGGGGGTTTAGTGGGTGAACACCCCTTTAATAATTTGGTGTTATGTAATCCTAAAACATACAAGCAGCGTTCTACTTTGTTTGAGTTCACAGACATACAATAGTGACTTTCTTGTTTTTCTTTAAAAATGTGTATCTTTCAAAATAATAGCATTAGGCCTAAAATTTAATGAAAAATTGGGCCACAGTATGGTAGTAAAAAATTAACAACTTCTTCTCACAAGCATTAAAAAGGATTTTCTTTGGTTACAACACAGTTAGGCCTTGCATAGTAAACATCAAGGGCATAAAATTTTATGTCATATTCCAATGTTAAAATATTATTCTAATCTAATGTAATTGGCAGGGCAAAGTGCTGATACATAACTAATTGAATTTTTGTGTACCGTATAATCTTTCTCATATTTGTTTTTTAACGATAACATTAGAAAAGGCACTCTAAAAGACTAAACAAACGTGAACTAATGCAGAGTATACGAGAATTGCTACTGTATGACTGAACTCTGAATACTGAACTTTTAAAACAATCTGAGCTGGGAAGAAAGAAAGAACAAATTTAAAATCAGCTTACAACAGCAAAGTAAAGGAAAGATGGAAGGAGTCGATAAATAAAAGTTCCTAGGCCTATGCAAAAACCAGGGAAATGGAACATACCGAAGGAAGGTAACAACAGCAATGTTTTAATTGGAGACGGGGCATGACTTGCTGGCAAAACATCTCCATAGATTTGGAATTTCTTAATCGAATGTATGCAGATTAGATTATGTAACGACGGAGTACAGAACAGACGGCGTCTGCTTTTGTGTGCTAGATTAAGGGAAGCAACTGAAGAAATGCTAGAGGGCATGGACAGTAACTAACTCCGGAGGCATTTCTCTACTGGGCGGCTACAAGCATGATGACATAAGATAAGAAATAAGATGCGGGCACAGGAAAAAATCAACAATCAACATAATCTACCCAAGACAAATAATGAAAAATATCTAGCAATTGCCAAGTATGTACCCACATCATAAGGTTTACAATTTAGGCCTATGTTACACAAACTAAAAGATCTATTCCCAACTAAGATGCATTAAATATTAAAAAAACAAATTAATCAAATTATTTCGCATGATCACTTATATCAACCAATAGAGAACAGTTTCTAAATACTACATACAGTATTGCAAAACAACTCACTTTATGCACAATGACCAATGAGCCAAGATGATACTTAACATTTATTTATCAAAAATTGTACGCAGACAAGTATGCCATGTAGGCATATTTATCAAAACCATATTCGAGTCGTATAGCATTAGAAATACAATTGTATTACTGTAGTATGGGCATAAATTATCACCTGTGACACATAGTATTGCAGTAGTATCTCTTGGCTGGTAGACAGACCTAGGTACTAGAAATATTCCAAAGTAGCTAGTACTACTTAGATTTGTCTACTAATATTGATGCACTCATCTACAACCAATATTATTTCAAGTACAAGAAAGTTTGTTCTAACATTCATAATTGAAAGAAACTATATATTGTTTTGTACTAGCTTCAAACACTACTGATCACATTATGGTACAGTTTATGTATGTATTATGAATTATGATGAAATTAAAACATATAAAAAATCTGTCCTAGTTGTGTATGCTATTAATGAAAATAAAAAGTTATCAAGTAAGTTATACAGACTTAGTTACTTATACCCCAATCAATTGCAAGGACTTTTCTTGTCAAAGATTAAATATGAGCTCTTCGCACACAACGTTTTGAGGGCCTACATAGCTTACCAAATAAAAATAAATTAACTAGTAAAAAATATAATATTACAATTTATAATGCAATGACTTTGAATTTGCAATTAATTTGAAATGTTGTGATGCAAATTGCAAAATCCTAATTAAGAGTTGAAGAGTCTGCAATACCAGTGTTTGTTTCAAGATCTCTTCCTGAAGCCACTGATGCCACAGATGTTACGGTCATGTATATACAGCCTTCTATAGACACATAAAAAACAATTGCAAAATATTCTAAATAAACAGAATTGATTTTTACTTTTTAGAATTTTGGATTTTTTAAATACTATCACCAAAATTGTTACAATTAGTTTGGTAATTTAGGAATTTATTTGAAAAAAAATTAGCAATAATGTTTAGTAATCTTTGACTATAGAAGAGTGACCATATCCTTGCTTGACAACCAAGCAAAATTCAAAATTGCATGTGAATCTGATGACAACTGGATGCAGGAAAAGTTCCCAAAACAATGTTAAAGAGTCTTCACGAGACAGATATGACCTTGGCACGCCTGTAAGCACTCAAATTCAAATGTACAACATTCTGGAGAAAAATTGAAACAACATACGTGAATTCTAAAATGCACAAGACACAGATACTTTTATGCAGAAGAACAAACAACAAACACAATTGCTTTATGTAATAAACCCTACTATTCACCATTGTTAAGCGTGAAGTCAATGCGAAGGGAGCAACCTTTTCTTTTTCCCGTTGCGTCGACTTTATGTGTAACAATGGTAGATGTTGTATGTTGTTCTGCATAAAAATATCTGTGTCTTGTGCATTTTAGAATTCACGTATGTCGTTTCAATTTTTCTCCAAAGCATTGTACATCTGAATTTGAGTGCTTACAAGCGTGCCGTGTACATGTCTGTCTCGTGAAGACTCTTAATATCTAGCTGACTTAAGATGGTTTGATGAGCTTGGGCTACTTATTTTTAATGTTAAATATCCATTTAAAAATTCACTTGATTGGCAAATCCAGCTTATTTCACATACAGTCTGGACCACTTTTCGACCTCCAATTTTCACCGCAAAAATTTGAATTTTTCGGAATATGTTAACAAGGGGTGAGCGCA
Organism: Sweltsa coloradensis; assembly: GCA_024449915.1. Classification (NCBI taxonomy): domain Eukaryota; kingdom Metazoa; phylum Arthropoda; class Insecta; order Plecoptera; family Chloroperlidae; genus Sweltsa; species Sweltsa coloradensis. The sequence goes on from JAMZAV010002226.1 coordinate 68,525, forward strand.
TGTCGCTATCAGAGCACATTTTAACATTTCATTTTTTACCCTATTCAGGATTGAAATTACCACAAATTACCTGTTTGGTGTCATATTTACTGTCAGTTACTAAAAAAAGTAAGCACTATTGAATAAATGTACTCTGATCGCACGATTCACACATTCTTACTGGAAATTTTGGTGCAAAACCACAACCCAATAGAACAAACAATGGTGCTTTCAAGTGATCCATACTAAAACCCAGCACTCTGCGTCAAAGACTGGTTTGCTCGAGCTCATCCAACAGTCTTAAGGTACTAACTTTAAGAATAATCCACATTTTCACCTTTGTGACCCACATAAAAAGGCGTTTAATTGGTTACCTAAATACCTATAGCACTAAAGTTAGATTGTTTCCATGAGAATGAGAGTTTCCTCTCAGAGGGACAAGGTCTCTTTTATCAACTTCTTCATTGTTGTTCCGACAGATGTATTTGAAGGTCCCGAAGTTGTGAACGACACCTGAAACAATTACAACCGACAAAATACCTAGTAATTAGCAATCTTGGATTATCCAACACTGAAGTGCATACTACTATCTACCTATCGACGCGTAGAATTTAACACATTCTTAGTACGAGCCGATCATTGATTTTGCATGTAACAACTTTCAATAGGATTGGACGGTTAAATTGTAATCATTTTGAGAGATTGTATCCAAACTGTGCAAGAAATGATTTTGAGTAAATTGTAGGCTATATTGAGAACCGGTAAAGATTACAGATGAGGGAAGATAGTTCATTGCAAAGTTAAATTTGCTGCACGAAAAATAATACAATTTCTAACTGTACGAAGCCTGATCGTCAGAATGTGCCAGTCACATCACTTCCTAGTGGATTTTTTTTACAAGCCCTATCTATCTCCAGTACCTCCCCTACTTTGTTTTATTGCATTTGCAGTAGGCATACCATGCATCTTTCACCTAATTTTACTTGCACTGATGGCTAATCACTAAGAAGGTATTTTCTCTGTCTGGAAATATGGTAACATTGGAATTCGTAAGGTTTGTCGTGTGTTGTTGGATGAGCAAAGCAAAGACTTTCACTGACCCCTCAAAAAATTTACCTCCAATGTTTTTTTATTCTGTCAGTTTGTTTGCGCTCTACCGGGCAAACGGCATATGCGATCTTGATGAAAATTGGAGGGGACCTTCAAAATCTCTGAACTTAGACCTGCCACGTTTTTGGGTACAATCGGAGAAATATTTCTCATGAATATCGTACTTTTACGATTTTTTTTCGATTTTAAGTGCAATATTTTCGTGACATTTGGGCCAATTCTGACCAAACGGGTGGGGCTACAACATTCATATTTTACATGGACGTTAAGGTAATGGTGATGTATTGCTTTCTGAAAGAAAAAGTTGAAAAAGTTAGCCAGAATCCAGAGAATAAAGGTTTTAATATGAGTCTTTTGAGGTTTATAATAACAATTAACAAGTAACAATATAAACTTGACAACAATCACCTACAATGCATTCAAAAAGCACTTGCAAAGGAAAAGTGGTCCTACGCAAACTAAAAACTTACAAAAAAGCTCATCCATCAACGCCGCGGGACTTAAGCGTTTTCCTAGTTAGGAATGAAGCAGAGGTGGTGACTAGTACCATCATTTGAAATCATTATTGGGGGTTTGTTATCTCTGTTGTTCAATTCCTATTCCCTAAAGTCAAAGAGTAAAAATATATGAGAGAGTGATGGAAAGAAGAGAGCAGAAATAGACGAGCCATAGATAAGAAGTAACGTATAATGACATTTTAAAATTATGTATGATGTATAATTACAATGTAGATTGATATTAATGAATAATGATCAAGTTAATTTATTTGGGAGAGCTGTCAAATAGGAACTCAAGAAGCGAGTGATAGTTGTTTTTAGCAGGAAGAACTTTAAGAGTAGATTTGAAAGAGCTGTTAGATGGGCATTAGCAAATTTTATTTGGGAGGTTATTATAAAAAAATTAATCAAAACAATAAGTAATATGGCACCTTTCAGAAGAAGGAAAGATTATGAGAGGGAAAGTGAACTAAATTGCTGGAACATGTAAAGTGATCATGTAAGTTAAGTTTTGCTGGAAGATGTGGGCATAAAGGCAAACAAAATGAGATGCTGACTGAATCAGGTCACATGCTAGTGTTTGGGATTCCTAATTGTCTAAAGAGATCCGGACAAGATCGCTAACTAGAAGCCCCCGCTATTATCCCGATTGCTCTTTTCTGGAGGATGAAGACTCTTTATGCTTGAGGTGATGCACCCCAGAAAAGTGTACCATTGAAAAAGTGGTAGTGGATACATGCAAAGTATGTAATAAAATTACTAATAATCAAAATATGGGCTTGGACTATAGTTTTAAGTTTCCTGAGTATATAAAACCCACAAATAATTTTAGATGAAACAATGTTTGTTTGACCCGACCAATCGAAAAGCTCTGTTAAATGAATCCTAAAAGTTTAAATGAGTTAAGACTTAAGAGCAAATAATGTGGTTAAGAGGGAATGGGACACATTTGGCTGTTAGCAAATAGCTATTCGCTCGGCCAAGATGCATCCGATGTATATGAAACTTTGCAAAGTTGTCAATAAAACATAGGCCTACATAGACAGCCCTGTGGTCATAGATTTTCCAAATTTTGACTTAATCAGTCAGAAAAAAATCACGAATATGGTAAATTTTGGAGTTTTTAACAAAATCAAAATTCATGAAAACTAATTTAATTTTTATAAATTATTTTAAAACAAAATTTAAAAATGTGTTACTGTAGAGCCCTATAATTCCACATTTGTGACATATGTTCAAAATTTCAGACACCTGTGGTGTCAGTTGGCCGAGCGAACAGCAATTTGCCTAAAACGCATGTCATATACTCTCTTAACCCCACTTTGGATTAGATGGCTTTACAGGGGTATATTTTGGGGAGTATGAAAATAAATGTTGACTGGTTTGGGAAGAGATTATAAAAAAATGTTTTGCTGGCAGTACTGAAACATTTGCACCGTCTTTTGATTTAATATCAATGGAAAGCTATCTGTACCTAGAGTGTTTGGGGGCAGTAAGGCAGGAAGGCATAAAAAGTCCATTGGTTAGGTTTAGCTGCAGGTCATTAACTTGCAAGAGGAAAGCTAAGGATCGACAAGTCGGCTGCAGCCTGAGCCGTCCACGGTCTTGAAACGTGTTGTACCATGATGATTGATTATGGTGAATTAAATGCTAATAAGAAACATTAAGGATTCGGATTCTGGAGTAGCTAGAACCGGTTCAGAATTTTACGACCCGATGTTGTCTCTAGTGGTATAGGCGGAGGCATTTCATTATTGCGGACTGATAATTTAAAATGTTGTTGTTGTAGTGCTCTAAATACATGCAGTTGCAGGTATTTTAATAATACATAGTAGGGATGTCATAGGGTAGTAAAATTAGGATCCGGTTCCTGACCTTTCAGGAATCGGGTAACCCAAATCCGCTGGCCTTTTCATAGACCCGCACCGCACTCATTACGTACAAGTTCGGAAATGGACATCGTTCATGTAATGCATACGCCTTGCCATGTGAAGCGAGAGTGCGAGACAGACCACTGACGTAAACACTGCGCCAGTCAGTCTTCCTAGTTCCGAGCCAGCTGGCGGCCGACAGGCTCGCGTGAGTGAGAGAGACAGAACGCGCTGCGCCGTAGGGTTGCGCAAGCGCAACGCCTGTAGGCAGCTACGTGCGGGAAAAACATCGCGTTTGCACATTGCAAGGCTGGTACGAACGTTGTATTTTGCGACCTTGACTCAAATGTGGATCGGGAACTATCTCGCATGCCAGAAATTGGTAGAAACGTATCTCATAGGCAAGCAAGACATTAAATCGCAGGTTATTATAGCGTATTTGGCGGGAAAACGTATTGTACATGAACATTTTGCATGGGTAATTTTAACATTGCACTTATGGATGTACAGTAAGACCTCGTTCATCCGAGCTCCGATTAACCGAGATGCCGTGTTATCCGAGCTGGTTTCAGGCGCCCTTCTTTTTTTTAATTAGGCCGAAATGTTATGTTCTTTACATCGAATGTCATGCAGTAGGCCCTATGCTGTTTACTACAATGACGTGTCACATAAGAATTGCACAGCGCGTGTATTGCAAGGGGGGTTGGGGGCAGGGGTCGAGGGTAGGGTGTCGTAGTGTTGAGCCAGTGTCTTTGTGAGTGCTTGCCGCTGCCGCCGCGACCTTGCTCAAAGACGGCAGATGAGAGAGAAGAGAGGGAGGGAGAGAGAGAAAGAGACAAAATATGGCCTTGAAGACGACATGATAGAGGCTGGCTACGATTATAAAGAAATAAACATTGCATCAGAACATCCAGTCAATGACAGATGCGGAGATAACCGTCTCTACCCCCCCCCCCCCCCCCTCCCAAGCCACAGATTACGTATTGCCTCACTTTAGTCAGTCAATTGGCTTCGGGCCAAGACTCTCGCCTCCAAGCAACAAAGCAGTCGTTTATGTTATGACAGGGCTGCCGTTTTAATGGATTTTATCCGTTTTTACGGATATTAAGGGTGCAAAACGGATAAACGGATTTTTAGTCTTATTTACGGATATTTTGTTGATTACGTTTTCTATGCTTATTTTCGTATATTTGAATCTGCGCAGGCTAATTTCGATTGTAAACATTGAAGGCGGGGCGATAATCGATTCGACTTTCGATAGGGGGCTCCCAGCCGTAGTAGGAACTACTTCTATGGAGAAACAGCCAAGCACAGTTGCTTTTTGGGAGGATGCAAGTTAAATTGAACAGCCAAGAACAAACAATGGAGATTGCAGCCTACAAAATTGTTTTCTTTCGTTTTTGTTTATAAAGTTTGGATTATGTGATCTTAAACGTGAAAAATGGAATTTGAATATGATTAAAATGTTATTAACTAGTTCTGCAATGTTATTCTAGAACACAACACATGGGCCTAGGCTACGCCTAGGTCAAAATTGTGATGCAACATTTATAGGGCCTAGGCCTAGAATTTTTTACCAGGTCAGAAAATATGATTTTTATGTTTAAAATGGATTTTCTGTAAATAAATAACATTTTACAATGTTATGCTATCTTAATTAAAGTAACCACGGGCGTTTCTGGCTCATTTATTCTCGTCTGTGCATAGGCCTAGGCCCTTGGCAACTTTTAGGTTATGATGATAACAAATATAAACATCACATTTAGCCATTTTCATAGTTTGATCAATGAAATTAACGTTTTTAGACTTTTCACGGATATTTGCGGATATTTAACGTCCTCCAACAGGATTTGAAAAAAATATCAGTGGCAGCCCTGTGTTATGAGATAAGATAATAAGACAACACATTCATTCTATCAGCAAAGCAGTGGGCAGCCGATGTCCACTAAGAGGCTGTTTATTTATGTTCCTTTCATGGTTTGTATATCATTTTACCATATCAGGCTATGCTACGAGAGCAAATAAACAAAAAATCGCGATCATCCGAGTTTTTCGATAATTCGAGCTGCACCCGGTCTCATCCACCTCGGATAATAGAGGTTTTACTGTATTTTTGGGTCCTAGATTTTTTTACGTAATCAGCGGGAAAACGTAATTAAAAAGAAAGTTTTTGACGGGTTTGACTGTATTAAGTTTTCTCAGCGTCAATTATTGACAAAAAACTACTGATCGGATTTCGACAACATCTCTTTCAAAAAATTCACTTGGCTGTTTAGACAAGAAATAAATTAACATTAACTTTAGATAGAAAAAGTACTGAATGAAAATTTACAGCACATGCTAATATGCAGGGTATGTGTTTCCATTTGCGTGTTTCTATGTGCGAATGAGCCGTGAAAAACTGTGCGCTGCATATTACTACTACATGCTGTAAATTTTTGTTCAGTGCACTTTCTGTCCACAAAGTTAATTTATTTCTATCTAAACAGTGAGATGCATATTTTGAAAGAGGTCTTGTCGAAATCCGATCAGTAGTTTTTTGCCAATTGAAGTCGAGAAAACTTATAAGTGAAACCTCTATGCATCGTTTTTCAGGGGAGTACTTGAAAAAAACTATGGATCCGGAAAAACTATGGATCAAATAGAAAATAACAATAAAGCTTATTATGGGAGTGCATAAAAAACACTATAGATGCAGGAAAACAGTAGTTTGAGAAACTATGGATAGAGGTTTCACTGTAGTCATTTTGATTATTTTTTATGTATAATGCGTACATTGTTTTAACAAGCTAACAGTGTGTCAAAAAATTCAAAATAATCGCCAAATAATGAATAGAATAAAAGTTAAAGCATAATATTAGTTGTGCCGTGCAAAAAACATAAAATTAGGAAATTAGAATCTATCCCAACTCTCGTCACGTGACCTATCGATCGTTTTAAGCTCTGCCTATCACCAGTCGTCAATTACAACCTATTTAAGAGTGTTTGTAGTAGGTATTACTGGATCATGCAAGTGGTCCACTATGTCCACAAATATCTTAACATGACCCACTATAATATACCATATGGTTACCCACTATTGACCACTGACCAGGAATGGCATACAGTGGGTCAAGTGGTACATTGTGGTTCATTCTATTTTGTGGAGATAGGCGTAACCAAAACAAAATACCCAATTGAATATATTATGTTTGTTCTACCAACATGTCTCCCTTGATTAAAAGAAAAAGTTTGAAAAAATATTGAAATTTGATGGAATAAAATCAACAATACTTATGGCGACCCAGCATATACCGCTCTCCCCTACATACCATGCAATTTAAACATGCACCACCATTTTTTGTTACCTTGAATAGATACGGTTGAACATCCGGATAAGTTGTATCAAAAATTAGGTCTAATTCAGACTGATTGGGCATCTTGGGCACGTAGTCATGTCTGTTCATAACTTCTGCGATGTAGATTATCTTCTCGGTCAATAAATCACCAACCTTCTCTCTGCATACTTGTCTCTCTGGAACAAAACATTTAGTGTATTGAGAGCAGAGCATTTGTCTAGAAAAGTTGCACTTCACTGTTATTAAACATGCAGGCCACAATAACAATTGTTAAGTTTTTACCGAAGGCAAATTACTGAAATTAGTATTAATAATAAATGGTACGGTTGTATGCCATTGTCATGGAGTAATGATGTCACTTGTCCCCTCCTTGTTTTAATACCCAAAGGCAACGGAAATAATTTAAATTTGTGATTCAGTATCTCTTATTATGGGTAGCCAGCAGATAAGCGGTGGTTGCTTAGCCGGTTCCCGCTTGAACACTGAAGTTAAGCAACCTCGGGCGTGGTCAGGGGGAGAGGCTCTGACACACACGTATACTGCTGGTTGGAGCAGATGGAGGGTTTGAGAGCTAGTGTAGTAACGATTTCGTTCTCCTCGACGTCTGCTCGGCAGTCCGGGTTAGTGGAGGAACCTATATGACTGTCAAGGCTACACCCTGCTTTTCGGATGGGGAGTAAAGCCATTGGTCCCCTTGGTACTTTTCGTAAGGAGTAGGCTATGTGCCGGTACCGAGTTTCCCCTCCTCTCTTCTATTCACCCTTCATCCTTATCTATCACCACTAGTGATGTGGGTTTTCCGGAAAGAAAGTAAGTGTAAGATTGTATTAAATATGTCCGCTCCGGTTTTGAAAGAGTTTGTTTAAAATACATATCCAATAAAATAATAATAATATTCTGACATGCATTTAGAAGTTCCACAAAAACACTGGACAAGTTGTTGCCATGAGACAGTCAAGTCAAATGGCAGCACCTTTATATTTACCGTGTTCATTATTCAACTTGATCAGTTCGAGACGAACAGTCCAAACTTCCCAGGGAATGCACTCAGCCTGAAATGGCCATCTGTTTTTCTTCTTTTGGAAGAACTCTAAAGAGATTTGACCAGAGCCCGGACCGTCGTTCCCTCGAAGAGCTTCGGAGAAGTCCGATATCTCCCTCTTGAGGGTTCTGTCAAGGTTGTCGGATGCACAGCACACCTGCGACAACACACAGTCCTGATAAGTAGGGTTGCCTTCCACACCAGGGTTGACAAGCTTTCACAACACAATTAAGTTAAAGCTACGAATTCTATAATATCCGTGTACTAGAGGTCAACACAATAGTATATTCTTAAACCACCATAAACTCTCACTCTATTTCAAAAGCCCACACTACCTATTCTCCCACATGTTCACCCGACAACCACTTAAAATTAAAACGCACACTGACAATTTTAATACATTTTGCCAGGGCACCTACTTTATTAAATTGCACCTAGCAGATAAAGCCTACAGGTACTCTATTGATGAATATCTGAAAACCTAGACAATATAGGCCCTACTCAGTGTTGGGTCAAGCCAAGAACTTTTAAAAAGAACGAGTTCTTTTTTTGTAAACTTTCCAATGAACTTAGGCCTACTCTTTTTTTCAATGAATGAATTGAACAAACTTTTCAGTTTTCGAAAGTTCATTCAAAAGTCGTTTCCTCGAGTCGAGCAGCCGTCGACGCTTCGAAACAACATTAAAGAAGCAATCTTCCGTCGTAGGCTATGGCTATACGCTGTGGCACGTTTAACTAATTTTGACAAGTTCACGACTCACGAAAAACTATAAATTACTTTGTTTATTTCCGGGAAACTACGCCATCAGTTGCTCATCCCTCCCTCAAAAGCCTAGGTTGATTAGGCACAAGAACAAGATATATACATTATCAAGGCTATCTGTACTGCGTAGGTTAGGGTGGAAAAAGAGCAAAAAATAATGTTCATATTTGCTTGTCCACCTGATTGAGTGATTGGCAATATGTACCATCGCTAGTGATGGGATTTTTCATGAAAATTATTTTCGTTGAAAATTTTCATTTTTTTTTTTTTTTTTTTTACAATTTCCTCTTTTATTAGATACAAGTTGATTTTAGGGCCTATATCACAAAATTAGATATATACAAAATTACAAACACATTTTACAGACCTAATAAAATAGTTCCTTTCCTCCTAGTTCCTCCTAGTACATTTTAGGCCTACTCAGGGATACAAAGTTGCCAGGGATAGGTATAAAACTTGGACTACTGGCGATAATTGTTTCATTAAATATCATTGTACATAACAATATAATATGTACTCAGCAAACACAATAAAAAAAACAATAAAAAAACAAACAAATAAAAGCATATTGAAAATTTTCATGAAAATTTTGAAGCCTTGTTGAAAATTTTCTGAAAATTTTCAGTGAATTGAAAATTTTCAACGTTCCATCACTAACCATCGCATGGTGCACATTTTATGTGTATTGGTTTGATAGGTAATAATAGTTTTGAAAATTTAAACCATAGTCAAATATCCCCTTAATGATTAGCCTAGGCCTACATCAGAAACCTAATGCAATATCTTTAGAGATGTGCAAACGTTCGAAATTCAAACTCAAACTTTAAAAAAGTTTGAAGTTTGAACAAAGTTTGATTAAAAAAAAAAATATATATATATGTGGCCTAGTAGCCTAGCCCTAGTGTGTGGGCACCCATTATTTGACATGTCAAAAAATGCTTCTCAGTTTATACGTATACAAATTTTAAAACAAAAAATGAATGATGGAGGTGATGATCCAGAAGTTACATGCTTTCTTGGTGGAGGTGCCGGTCCAGACTTACCACTATTTTACCTATAACTGTTTGATATCGCTTTTAAGTTCGGTTCGAGTTCGAGTTAAGTTCAAAAGTAGAAAAAGTGGGTTTGCACCTCCCTAAATATCTTGCATGTAGCCTGTTAGGGCCTATTGTTTTTCTTCCTCTTAAATATACAATATAATATCAATATTCTATTATATTCATACGACTTAAATAGGGAAATGTTTTCAAAGAGGAACTTATAAAAGAACAATGTTGATATTTTAGAAAAACTTAAACTTTTAAAACTTTTAGTTTTGAAAAGAACTTTTTCACAACATTAGCCTACATGTAGGCCTATGGACCTTTATCAATAATCCATCCTTCATTCTATTTTACTTTTTTTTTCTTAAAGGCTTATTAACTAAACAAACATCTTTTCTGATGATTTGTAAAATACTAATAGTTATAGCATCATAGTAAATTTAGTTGTTAATGTAAACTACTGTAGTATCTAATGTAGGCATGCTCCTTCTTTTCTTAAGTAGACCTCTTAGCTATGTAGGCTAGTATTAGTAGGCTAAATGTATGTAGGCTACCTAGCAGGAAATATAGAAGATCATTTTATAGAGAAGAGCTTTCATCCCTACACGTAAGCAAATGAATATTGCCTTTTGTGATTGTATAGGTCTAGGCCTATATGAATTACAACTAAAGTCGGTGTCACGGGAAGGTTGCGCCGAGGCAGGTTAACTTCTCCGCCGCGCTCTTCCCCCACCATGCGGCTCGGCTACTCGACAGGAGTGAATGACTATTGACATTCCACAGAGATGGCCCGTCAAGATAATGGTAATTGGCTACATAAGAAATTTAAAAACTCTCATTTTTGTTGTTTTGTAACTTTTATCGAATTAGGCCTATTTGGATTATTGAAGAAAAACTAACATACCCTCGTTTTTTATTCACAAAAAACACCAGAAATTAAGCTATGTAAACACATGTACATTAAACACATGTAGTTTTTAGCTTTGGTGATAAGATTATGTAATAATCTACGTCGAAATAGTTAGTGAGTGAGTGAGCTAGTGATTGATTGAGTGAGTGGCAGAGTTGTGTTAAATGTTTGATAACAATGACGGTGACGATGAAGTGTTATTCAATGTAATATAACGTAATAAAACACTGATGGTGAATTAAAATGCATAGGCCTACACCAATTTTGTAAATAATTAAGGCATTAATACCATAAACAACATAAACAATAGGTGCCTTGTCAGTAAATGAACTCGTTGACTAGCAAAGATTCACATTAACCACAGGGCCAAACATCTGCAAATTCAACCATTATATATAGCCAACCATTATAATAGAAATCGTACTTTTACGATCCCCCCCCCCCCGGTTTTTAATACAATATTTTCGTGATATTTGGGCCGATTCTGACTAAACGGGTGGGGCTGTTGTTGTTGTATGTATTTCAACATGTTCTTTCTTCCGCAGGCACGACCTAATGGCATCATCTGCTATGTGAGAATCTTTGAAAATGAAAAAAACTAAATCTCCGTTGCCTCACTCACGGGTTGGCATACATCTCTTGTGACTTTGGTTTTATTCTTATAAATGTATATTTACTTTGATCAATAAACGAAATGGAATGAATAACATGGACAAGTTAATTTCTGGGTGATTTTTGTGGTTCAAAAACGAGTGTATGTTAGTTTTTCTTCAATATTCCAAATAATTCGATAAATTGTTGTATGCATTTTAATTCACCATCAGTGTTCTATTACGTTATATTACATTGAATAACACTTCATCGTCACCGTCATTGTTATCAAACATTTAACACAACTCTGCCACTCACTCACTCACTCACTCGCTCACTTATTATTTCGACATAGATTATTACATAATCTTATCACCAAAGCTAAAAACTACATGTGTTTATGTACATGTGTTTACATAGCCTAATTTCTGGTGTTTTTTTGTGATTAAAAAACGAGGGGATGTTAGTTTTTCTTTAATAATCCAAATAATTCGATAAAAGTTACAAAACAACAAAAATGCGAGTTTTTTTAATTTCTAATGTAGCCAATTACCATTATCTTGACGGGCCATCTCTGCAGAATGTCAAGTCGTTCACTCCTGTCGAGTAGCCGAGCCGCATGGTGGGGGAAGAGCGCGGCGGAGAAGTTTACCTGCCTCGGCGCAACCTTCCCTTGACACCGACTTTAGGAAAACGCTTAAGTCCCGACGCGTTGTTGAGCGAGCACCGGTACGTGCAACACGACCCAAGTACGGCATTCCCATAATGTTACATACCAATAGTAAGTCTTTAAGGTCTTGACCGATTTAGCTGAAAATTTGTAAAATAGGAGAGAATGTTGTACTTATTGACCCTGCAAAATTTCATAACGATCGGAACATTTAAAAAAAAAAATTTATAACCAACGATCGGATTTTGTTCAAAAACTATACAGCAACCCGCATAGGTGGTATGTACATGTGTGCAAAATTTCAGGTTGATCAGAGAAACGGTGCGACCTGTACCGAAGCAGTAACAGAAAAAAAACAGACATTCGAGCCATAAGAGTCAAATGGAGACGCTCGCTACGCTTGCTCAATAAAGATTACAGTACGTAGTTTTACCGAATCTCCACTACATTCAGGCCTAGACACATGTTGAATATGCAGGCAGCTAGCAGCTAGCCTACCTAGGCCAAGGTAATAGGGAACCACAAGTCTAATGCGGGAAGTGAGTTCGGTGCAATGGAAGAGAATGTCCCCATAAGAATAGCATTGGGCTATTGTTTCGTTTGAACGAGAAGTATTTAAGAAATATCATTCACATTACGTTAATCACCATTCTTTTCTTGACACATTCGATGCATTTAATTTACAAAAATCGTAACAGAATTTGAATAAACGTTGTTGAAACACATGTATATTTCGTGTTTTGGAGCGATTCAATAGAAAGAGACGCACGGTAGAAAAGAGAGAGAGAACCAACGCATGCGCACGGCCGACTAGCGAGGAGCAGCTTTGCACGTACAGCATCCAAGTGCACGGCGAGCTCGGCTGTCCGACATGTTTGTTTCTTCGATTCAACAGCCAATCACGGAGGATCGGCGCGCGACACAGATGAAAAATGTAAACATCATCTTGTTAAACTCAAACTCATTTAAATTCTAAACATCGTTTTAATATTCTACTTTAAGTGATAGTTGAAGAAAAGAATGGTTAATGATGTTATGTGAATGATAATTCTTAAATACGGTACTTCTCGTTCAAAAGATACAAGCGTTTTAAAAATAGCCCAATGCTATTCTTATGGGGACATTCTCTTCCAATGCACCGAACTCGCTTCCTGCGTTAGACTTGTGGTTCCCTAAACAGCTAGGCCTAGGGCGTATTTATATGAATAGCATTAACCATAGCCTTATTTTTAACATACTTACATATGTAAAATCAATAAAATCACAATCGACATCTTCATAGCCAATGGTTCCTACAGAATAGCTACCCTCTTGTTTGTATCGGAATTTTCCAAGTGATCTGTGAAACAGGACAGTGTGGAAAAGGCTGGCAACAGCTTCGTCCACTTGTCGGCCTTCCACAGTCTGTAACAAATTGCATGTAGATAGTAGGTCTACATTTAATTGGGTTTGTTTATTGTTCATTGTAGTTAGGGATGCACATCAATACTTTTTTCATTATCGATTATCAAAATGGTAATGCCATTATTGAATCGATATTATCGATAATATCGATATCACCAACGAAGCCATTTCCGACGTATAAGTGGAATCTAAAGTGTGGCAAGCAAGTGTACGTCAAAAGTCAAAACAATAACCGTGTTCCGTTTACTGCCTCGCTGTCTTCGATGTCATGTGTTTGGCTTCCGTTATCGACAGATAGCTCATTTCCAAACATAAATCTCGAGTGTGACACCATCAGCCAAGCCAGTGCATGGCATAACGTGAGATAATATCCGTCTTTGGAGTTTGGTTCGTGCCACTATTGAGCAATTAGGCCTATTTGATATTTCGATAATCGATAATGAATTTTGGTTTTCGATTATCGCAATTACTATATATATAGGCCTACATTATTGATTATCGATCAATAATATTGATTATCGTGTGCATCCCTAATTGTAGGCCTAGTCCACTGACATGTAGGCTTACATGGTAGCCTACATAGAACATAATAGGTAGGCCTACATTCACAAACACATAATAACAAGTTGGCCCACAGTACACAAACACATTAGGCTACAAAATATGAATAACAAATGCATTAACAAACCAAGTTGCAGTATAAAAAAATCAATAAGGCCTAAGTCTAAGAGAATACAATTTTTTCATCAAACTTTAATGATTAAGAATTGTATTTCTTGTGGTAGATATTAATAGGCTGAAGTCGCCTAGGCCTATGGCATATTATATAGCCCTACCTAGTTCAAAAAATTTAAAAAAACAGACATTAAATGAAGGGGAAAAGAGGTAGGCCTATGAACCGTGTATGATTATGAAAGAAGTGTGAAAACAAGCTAGGCCTAACCCGCCTAAGTTAAATTGTGAATTGATCATTCTTTTATTATAATTCTTTTAACCCTCCGTCACTCGCGTGGGGTTCTACAAACCCCAGGGTCTACATTCGACTCTGTTTCTCTGCATCAGACTGTTTTACCGACTCTAGATTCTCAGTACCTTCAAGTCACTCTATCTGCACGAAATTTGTAACCCTCTAATCATTAGGGCTTTTAGTGTCGTTATATTGCCGGTCTAAACTTGGCTGGGGTTTCTGAAACCCCACGCGAGTGATCACGTTACAGTAACAGCATAGGGAAACTCAATGCTATTTTGGCTTAAATTTTGAAATTTTGGAATTTTGGAAAAATTCTTCTTGCAATTTACTAACTGGTTCATCTTTGTTACTAAAAAGTGAAACAAAACTTAAAATTGCATTATTTGGACACCTTTTTTGAATATTTTGAAAATGTCCATTTTTTAAATCTGAAAAATACAATAAAATAATATTTCATACAAAAAAGTTCATTGGCATTTTATTTCCCTGTCCTCCCAGTAAAAACCACCTACATAGAAGTTCCACAAATCATATGAGCAAAGACAGAAATATCCTAAACATACTTCTGCACTAATTACAGCCCAAAATAATTTGGGGTTTGACAAACCCCACGCGAGGGATGGTGTTAAGAAATTCCGCGCGAGTGACGGAGGGTTAATGAGAATAAGCTTTATTTAGAAAAAGGGCTTTTAATATATATTTAAAGAGTGTAGGCCCTTAATTGAAACTGGTAGCCTAATTTATTAAATATTGTAAGTAGCAAACATGATATTATTTACTAAAATTCAGAAATTAAAAAAGTCCGCCCCAACCGGGAATCGAACCACGGATCTCCCGCATTCCAGACAGGCGTCTTAACCACTAGACCATCAGGACGGGTACATTTTGATCTCTGAATTGTAGTTGCAACTGTAGTTTTTTAAATTTCTGAATTGTAGTAAATAACAATTACACCTACGGGAATGTTTCCCGACTAACCGAATCGAGAAATTACGAATATGAGTCTATTGTCAAAAAATGTGTAACTGGATTTTGGGATAAAAATGCTAGTAGGCTATTAGGTAGGGCCTACCTGTTAAAATGGGAATGGTGGGAATTATTTACTGGAAAATGGTCCGGATTAAAATATCGGCCTACAAAAGTTGCTACTGCGACATTTAGCGTTAGCCTAATGTTAGTGTGAGAATACGTAAATTTGTGAAATGAGCTTTGCATGATTGTCTTCGGGATATTCCAGCAATTATCCTAACAGCACGTTTTTAAAAGTCCTTTAGGTCCTAAGCCTATATTTCAAATAGAAACGTTAAAGTGTTGTTTTTTTTTTGCGCAGAAAGTGGGTGAAAATAGCAAAAACGCGCACTTCGTTACCTACCGGTAGGCCTAAGTTGTTTTCTGCAAATAATTCTATTTAGCAAACGTTAGTTCCTTTATGGTTGAAAGTCCTTTATAGGCCTATTTAAAAGAGAAACGTTAAAGGTTTTGTAGGTTTGACCATACGACTATCTTCACACTATTATTAAGGCACGCCTCCATCCAATCAAATCATTGACCGTAGGTACGACTCATTTTGCATTAGCATTAGTAATACAGCTGACCGTACGACTATCCACGGCCTTGAAATAATGCTGATACTAGGCCTAGGGCAATTGGGAACAAGGGTAGTTTGACGGAATGGCTAATTTTGCACAATTTTTTTTTTGTTGTTCACAACCATGCAAAATCACTAGTTCATTGAAAATAAACACGGGGAAACCCACTTTTACAGACATTTCTAAAAAAAAAAAAAAAAAAAACGTGGCGAGGAGTGACGCGGCCTAGCCCCTGCTAACCCCCTGCTGACCTGCTGAGATGTTGTGCTCACTGCAAATAACCTTACAAGAACATAATAAAAAAATCCAAAATAGAATCATCACATTTTTGCTGAGTAACAAAAACAACTTCAAAACCCTCAACGTCGCTATTTTAAACGAAAGTCCTTTTGTGGTCAGTCATTTATATTTAAAATAGTGACATTAAAGGCTTTGTAGGTGGAGTATTTTAGTGAAAAAGGTTGGTAGGCCTAGTAAGAAAAATCACGACGCAAATAGCAAACATGGCGACCAAATGACAGTGAAATGAGCGAGTGTTTGTGTTCAATCTGTGTTCATTAGGGGCCTATTCTATATCATTGGTAGGGCCTATATTTTCAGAGTGATTAGCCTAGTAAAAATAAACCGTTAATAATGAGTTCTTCATTTATTTCTCATTTGAAGTTGTTTTTTTATTGTTTTCTTTGAAAAAAAAAACGGGGTTGAAAAGTTGGACCGCACCAACTGAACTAGGGCCTAGTTACTTACCAAAACGACCGATTCAAGCAAACTAAAAGTGATTAAATAAACTTGTGCAGAAACTACTTTCCGCGGCCAAAAACCAAATAAATACCTATAATATTCAGTTTGTAAAAGGAAAATCATAAATTTAATACAAAATAACATTTCCGTCAAATTACCCTAAAACCGGGCAATTGGTAAGAAGATGAAGTTAAGACATTAACGTCGCTTTATCTTTGAGATAGGCTACGCCGCCTGGCAAATTCATTGATTCCAAACAAATTTTCACCTGAACATAACTTAAGGCGGCGCGGGCCCGTGGTCGTAGGCCTAGTCGCCGCTGAGAACCCCCCAGAAATCCCCTAGCGTCGGTACAAAAAGTACATCAACCCATGGATCAAACAAAGTACAATGTTCAATATGGGTAGGCCTAGGGCATAGCCTATACAAATTTGCAGATAGCCCTAGGTAGGGTTTTATTTGTTGACAATACATGAAATAATAGGACCTAAAGGCCTAGGGAACACACACGTGACGTCACAACTCAGTGTCAAGTGGCCACGGATCTTACTGATGGACAAGCATCCTAATTTCGCAAGTTGACGCCTGATGAACGGCTCAACAAATATCACGCTCTAACTTTTAACCTATTCATTATTTGGACAAAACTTAAGAGGAATAATATTTAGCAAACATATCATTTCTTCTAATAGCGATTATTTCGAATCTTTTTACAGAACCGTTAGGTTGTTATAACAATGTACGCATTATAAATGACAAAATTATCAACAACTTTAAAGTCTTCTCAACTTCAATTGACAAAAAACTACTGATCGGATTTCAACAAGAATTCTCTCTAAATTTGCATCCAACTAATTAGACAAGAAATAGATTAACTTTCTTGATAGAAAAAGCACTGAACGAAAATTTATAGCAAAGCGTGTAGTTTTTCGCTGCTCATCTGCACGTCAAAAGTGCGTATTTTAGATGAAAACACATAGGCCTACCATGCATATTACCCTATGCTATAAATTTTCGTTCTGTGCACTTTCTATCTAGAAAGTTTATTTATTTCTTGTCTAAACAGTCCCATGCATATTTTGAAAGTGGTCTTGTCGAAATCCGATCACTAGGTTTTTGTCAATTGAACTTGTTTTAATTTAATTTCATAAGTAGTAACAAGTAAGTCTTAAATTTATTTTGATAGGCCTACGTACATCGATATAACAAGTTAACGGCTGTCTAGAAGTTCAAAGTAATCGCTATTAGAAGGAATGATACATTTGCTAAATATTATTCCTCTTAAGTTTTTCCCCAAAAATGAATAGGATTAAAGTTGGAGCGTGATTAGTGTTGCGACGTTCAGCAGGCGTCAACTTGCGAAACGATGGTTGCTTGTCCATCAGTTGGGCGAATACCCGGCATGCTCCTGGATGCGTGACATAGTTGTGTGTACCCTATATTAGAGACTATTATTAGGTCTATTATTATTATAATTATTATTATTATTATTATTATTATTATTATTATTATTATTATTACTAGGCCTAGGTGGTGCCTAAGGCAAACTAGGCCTATTTATTTATTTATTTGGGTTTCTTTGGAGTAGAATATTAAAACATTCGACATGGATTTTATTTTAACTAGGTAGACCTAGGAGGCCCTAGGCTAGGCCTACATCCAGTTACGTATTGGTCACTTTTGGATGGTGAGAACTCTAGTACAATCTACATTTATAGGGCGGTGAGCCATGCGAGCATTGGTTTGCTAGGGCATAGACTAATTAGTTTATTTATGTAGCCCTAGGAACTCTTAAGGCAAATAAGCATGACCCAGGCTAGAGGCTACCTAGCATCCCTAGTAGGCTAGGGCCTAGCCCTAGGTCTAGCTTTGGGTTGGACCTTAGGGCCTAGGCCTGGGCCTAGCCTAGGCTTAGCCTTCAACTTCTTTCCCCTCTAGACTTAATAGGACATAAAAATGAATCAGTTTAGACTTAGCTAGTGCTAGGGCTAGGCTTAGGATAGACAATAGACCTAGGTAACTTACCAATTCAAAGATTTGAGACCTGGCGTTCATGTTTTACTTTTATTGGCAGTCTTTTTCTCGATCGGCAATTCATGACTATTCTATGTAAAGCGTACACCGTTGTAAATAATATATCACTTTATTTTAAAACTCTTGCGTTTGTTGATCGCTGTCTTCTAGGCAAGGCCTAGGTAGCATTGTTGTTTCTTTCTTGGCTAGTTGACTGGTTTCCTTTCGTCAGTCAGCTGTTCTTTGTTTACTGGAAAACTCGGTGAAAACAAACTTGCGATGGAATATCGTGACTCGCAAATAACAAAAAAATAATAGCAAAATATCCTCGAAAACGTATAAAAGTAAATAAAGTAGATGAATAGACAAACGTATGATTTAGTAAACTAAAGTGAAAACAATGTATCTAGCCCTACCAGCCCATTCTTGTGCATCTTTGCCGGCTCAGTAGCCCCAGCACTAGCGTAACCACTTCCTTTACAATAAATCTACAGCTCGGAGCTCGGGAGCGAACTTCGAGCTCGATGGGAGCGAATGTGCAAAGCCTGCAGCTGTTCGTGACGATGTTCGTGACGTCATGATATCACAAATATCATCATGCAAACAATGAACTGGCCCGACTGCGACTACGACGACAGGATTTTCAAAATATGATTATATGATTGGAGGAGCGAAGCGAAGACTGCAATTTCACCGACCCCTCAAAAAATTTAGCTCCGATGTTTTTTTTGTCTGTTCGCATGCTACTGGGCAAACGGCATAATATGCGATCGTGATGAAAATTTGAGGGAACCTTCGAAATCTCTGAACTTAGACCTGCCACGTTTTTGGGAACAATCGAAGAAATATTTCTCATGAATATCGCACTTTTACGATTTTTTTTACGATTTTTAATGCGATATTTTCGTGATATTTGGGCCGATTTTGACCAAACAGGTGGGGCTACAACGTTCATATTTTTCAATGTATTGCCTTTTGAAAGAAAAAGTTGAAAAAGTTAGCCAGAATCCATAGAATAAAGGTTTTAATGTGTTTTTGAGGTTTATAATAACAATTAACAAGTAACGATAGAAACTTGACAACAATCACCTGCAATGCATTCAAAAAGCACTTTTAAAGGAAAAGTGGTCCTATGCAAACTAAAAACTTACAAAAAAGCTCATACATCAACGCGGCGGGACTTAAGCATTTTCCTAGTAATGATAATGCCAATTTAATTAAGCCCTAAAACTAATAGGAATAGGCCTCCGCAAAGGTGGTTACTGTTTAGCGTCTTAAAACTCAAGACTACATTTTTATTTATTATTTTTATTTCTCATACAAGTCTATTTTTAGTCTAGTAAAGAAAAATAATTTTGTATACCTCAAATTGCACATTATCAATCAATCATATTTTTTTATATTCTATAGTGCTATGTAATAATTATATAGTGCGCACGATACTAAATTTAAAAAATATATACATTACATTTTACAATTACACGCACAATTGCGTTTTGGCGAATTTATAAAAAAAATGTTTCCCTGAAGTGCTCTTTATATTGAGGAGTTGAAAAATTAAAAGAGAAAAGTGAAGAGAAAGAGTAGGCTAACTTTTCTGAAGCAGATAGCCATCCATGTTCGCCGCGACGGCGAGGCAGTGGCGGATCCAGGGGGTGATGTATGGGCAGTAGGGGGCCTAGGGGCGATCGCGTGGATTCGCGCCTGCCATGATTAGGCTAAATTTTATTCCATAATGATTAAAAGAATCCTGCAACGTAAATCGTGATGATAAAAAACCAAACTATATGATATATCTAATTTAATTTGCCGTTTAAACACGATTTTGACAAAGCTTAATTAAAAAATTCCCTGCGGGGATGAGCTGGGTTACCGCTCCCCCCCCCCCCCAACCCAGACCACGGCGTTGCGCTGTGCCAACTCGATCGTCCCCAACCCCTAACAGAGGTTCTGGATCCACCCTGACGCGGGGGGGGGGGGGGGGGAATGGGGGCCATTTCTCCTTTGATTTTGGGAAAATGTAAAGTTTATAACTGGCTGTACATCACTATCAACTATTACGAAATTTTACACTTTGAAATGTGTTTCAGGCTTTTAAAAGTAGCAAATTTGATGTTTTTAGCCTTCGGCTACAATAATATCCATTGGCAATTCCTGGATAGGCTAGGGGCCTACTGCTTGCATTGACTGCTTGCAATGTTGTTAACTTGCTTAAACTTCTGATGTATCATATTAAGTCTTGTTCCTTAGACATTTTACCTACTTTTTGTGTACATGTTTTTGTAAAGCAGTAGCTTTTCTACATCATCAATTGTATTATATTTTATATTTTCTTCCTACATCAAATTTGATGAAGTAGACCAAATTCAAGTTGCAGTGTGTGTAACAAGAAGAAAATTTAACCCCTACATATTTTATTTGGGTCTACCTATAACCACAATAAAGCTCGTGTTTTGATCAAGTATTCCGTTTAAATAATAGTTTAGTTCATATCCTATTTTAACATCGCAAATCCACATTCAAATCACAAGTGCAGAGTACCTACAGTCCAAATAATTCATTACATTACATTATTATCACAAAGTCGGTTATAAAGTACCAAACATTTTTTCAAACGCCTCGCGAGGCTAACGCTATATGCCCTGGAAAATATATCCTGCCGGCGCCCATGGAGATCTTTTAGCTTACATGGAACTTTTACGTTGCCTTTACACACTTGGGTAAAAAGTCCCCCAGCTTGCCTGTCCGGACACTGCTCGACAAGAGAGAAATTGAGAGAAAAGTGACAGTTATTAAAAAGTAATCGCGATTGGTCTCGCTGTTGCCATTGAACACAACGCCACGCCACGCGACTCACACCCACGCTTTTAATTGTCTTCGCTCAAAAGAGTTTCCGCGCGACTTTGATTATCGGGAGGTCCCGGGTATTAAATTAGTTAAGATCGTTATTTTTTGCTCTCTTGTTGGTATAAATCATTTTAAATCTACCGCACTATTGATCAATTGAATTGTCAGTGTTTGGGTGATTATAGGATTGTTTTTGTCCTGTCATGTCCGAGCACTGTGTCCGAGACTGGTTATGAACAGTTCACTAAAGTGGACTTCACGGGAAGATTGGTCCGCAGGTACCAAGAATTTTCTCCTCTCTTTACACCACCACCTTCCTGGCCCGAGCAGAGTGGACAAGAGGTAGATCGTATCTATTGTAATAGTCGCTCGACCCTTCTATTGATGGTCTCGAAACCATCCAATTTTAAATTATTTTTGCTTGAATAGAGTTAAATCCTTCCTTCCTTTCATGACGTAAACTGTTGTTTTTTACCTTTTAAATGCCCTTTAATGTTAATGATTTTAACTTAAATGGTTTCACTGAAGTAAAATCAACACGAAAATGTTTTTGAATGCTAAAATTGATTGAAAACTAAGAACTAAACAGTAAATATACAACACACTTCTTCATCAGAAGTGCTAAGAATATTTTGTAAACATTGTTAGTTCTCAATCAATTTTTTGCGTTTAAAAAACATTTTCGTGTTGATTTTACTTCAGGGAAACATTAAAGTTAAATCATTAACATTAAAGAACATTTAAAAAGGTAAATTACAAACAGTTTATGTAATGAAAAAAAAATTAATTTATCTCTATTCAAGGGTTTAGAGACCATCAATAGAAGGGTCGAGGATAGGAAAGATCTAAATCTTGTGCACAACTGCCCGTCGAGGAAGGTGGTGGTGGTAAAGAGGGAGGAAATTCTGGTCCCTGGCGACCAATCTTCCCGTGAAGTCCACTTTAGTACCGTTGGGACTAATATATAGCTAGAGTCGTAACGGCCTATGCTGAGTGTCTCCCGGAAAAATTTGCCTCCGCTCATGTAGTACATTGCCGACATGCTAGCAGCGTGCCCGACAGCTCGAGCGAAGCTACAGCTACCTAGCAGCAATCGGAGTAACTTCGTAGGCCCCTAGTGGAGAACCGGATGTCAATTTAAATTAGATCGCGCGGAAATATTTTAACATAAGAACATTGATACAAGCTTTCTTTGTAGGTTTCGCGATAATATTATTATACATACAAAAAACTTGTTTTCGAGTGTAAAATACAAATGAATATGTCATATATTGTTTGTTTTATATATTTTAACAAAAATATATGTATTTATATTTGAAACTTTCTAAAATTTAAAATTCTCTAAACTGTCATGGTAAAAAAGTTATTTTGCAGCTGCATGGTATTGTTCTAGGAAGGCCATGCTTATAAGAAGTGTTTTAAAAGGAAATATCCCAGGAAGCTTCGCAAACGCTTTTTCAGGCGCGTTGTTGGATGAGCGTAATTTTTTTTAACGAAAAAAGCGTAAATTGCGATTTTCATGAGAATTATTTTTGATTGCGCTCAAATTTCACCCCAAATATATTAATTTATAAAATAAAGGTTCTGTATAAAAATCGTTACAATCGGATAAAGCATGTAGGTGTTATAAGTCAAAGAAATGTAAAATAAAAAAATAAAAAAACGAAAAATTGCGTTTTTCATAAAAAATATTTTTGAATGCCCTCAAATTTCACACAAAATATATTTTTTCATAAAATTTAAAGGTTCTGTGAAAAAATCATTACAATTGGATAAAGCATGTAGGTGTTATAAGTCGAAGAAAGTTAAAAAAAAAAAAAACACGTAAAATTGCAATTTTTCATGAGAAATAATTTTTTTTATTGCGCTCGAATTCCACACATATATATAAATTCATGAAATAAAGGTTCTGTGAAAAAATCATTACATTCGGATAAAGCATGTAGGTGTTATAAGTCGAAGAATTTTTTTAAAAAATCGAAAACAAATCGTAAAATTACGATTTACATGAAAAATAATTTTTTAGATTGCGCTCAAAAACGTGGCAGTTCTTGGTTCAGAGATTTCGAAGGCCTCAAAAAAATTTTTTATCGCAATTGAGTACGGTTTAGCCGAAATAGTGCTATCAGACACACAATAATACAAACAGAAAGAAAAAGAAAGAAAGAAAAAAAAACATTCCGGATGTTTTTTTCCAGTGTAGTGAAATGGAATCTTCGCTCGCTCGCTACGCTCATTCAAGAAATAACGTAACGATATAATAAAGTAATAATTTAATTTGGCAAGAGTGCCAGAGCTGTCAAATTATAAACGTGAAAATCATTAGAATTGAGGAGACCAATATTATGTCAATCTTGGCCAGCAGAAAACAATTGTAATTTTCATTGTTTGTATCTTCTTACTCATTTGTGACAATATTATTGTAGAAATTATGAAAAAATTCTTGATCTTCAGGGACGGATTTGTTTGCATAACAAGCAAGTTAAACTGTTAGCAGGTCCAGGAATCGACCGTTGGCATGAATTCTATGCATTTCATCATGTTTCACAGACAAGAGGTAACACGTAATTGCCAATGTCTCTTCTCCCCGTCCGTTTCGAAAATCTGATTTGTATCAACGAATACGATTTATTACGTTACCGGCTTCTAGTTTGTGTACACATAACCCACTGACCCCCCCCCCCCCAACCCCAGATTTGGGACAGTTCATTTTTAAATGAATTTTCTAAACGTTCAGTTCACCAGCTCAAATAAGAACTTTTTCAAAGTTGAAGTTATTTTAAAACCTAAAAATTTTTAAAAATTTTCAAGTTCGTCTAAAATTTTAGCATAAATATGAGACGTTAAGCATATCCAATCAAAAATAAATCAAATTATGAATTAAGTTCTTTTACATATTTCCATTATTTGTTAAAAGTAGTATGCATAATAGAAAAAATTACCGGTACCAGTAGTTTTCTCAGTTCGTAGTAATTGCATAATTCGAAATTTATTAATTTGGTCCAAAGATTTGGCTTTTGAATGTGAGGTTTAGCTGTGCCGTAGGACAAAAGTATGCTACCTTCTTACAATGGTCTGGAATTCCTCAGAAACAGAGACGCGCGCGGGCTCCGGCTTCTACTCCGACGTTGCCAAATGCTAAGTATAATTAATTGAATGCAACCGCGCATTATAGTGATACTGATCGCTTGACCAAACAAAGCTACTCTTGTTTTTCCGAGGACTTGCTTAATTATCACGGCTTGCCGCAGGTGGTCGAAATGCGATAGCGAGGGTTGGGAGTTTTCATGATTTTTGGGACTACTGAGGGACTATGCTCTGATGGGGGGGGGGGGGGGCATGTATTTCCGCAAAAACTGAGCGCAGGGAAATTTAAAAACGTGTGAAAGATGAAAAATAGCAGTTAAAAAACATTTCTCAGAACCATGTTTACATATTATATTCGCAATCTCCCTTTAGATCACAGGGGTCTCTTCGTAAATAATCATTGATTAATGATAGCTTATGTAATCAAGGGTCGTAATGTATGTACAAAGATATCCTTCCTAAGATCAAATACAATATTGTCATTTTTTCAATGATCAATCTAACTCAAACACAAAGCTCTCGTTGCTTGAGACGGTCCCGGGAAGGAGAATCTTTCACATGGCGGTTTGAAATACGTGCCTGCTGCGGACCTTGTTTTGTGATTGAGAGAAAATTTTCCTCTTCCTCTATGTCTTTTACGTGATACGTCTTACGTGGTCATGGGTTTTGTAACAGTGATTGGGCGAGGGGGAAATTATATTTTATGAACACATTTGGCAACAGGGCATAAAGCGCCCTCACAAGTGCATTACCATCATTGGCATGAATTATGAGATTTTTTCTTCCACATACAACACTCTAGTATTCTGACTGTATAATTATTTTCTCAGTGTTGTGTATCGTTGTGATGTACTCTGTGGTGGTGACAGTGTGGGGTACACTGGAAAGGGGGGGGGGGGACCCCTCACCAAACCCATCTTCCTACGCGGACCGGGCCCCACACATAATCACCGGGAATATATTCCATTGAAAATTTAACAGTGTTCATTAAATTAAAACATAGTATTATTTGAGGTATTTAGTGAGTTATGGTTATATATTATTTTAAATTAATTTTTTCGCGATCTTTTGTTCAAAAAAATATTTTGATTGAGCCAGACCTCTTTGTCATTTGTTTATGCCTTGATTATAAAAAAGCGTTATGCTCGGGGAAATAGGTCAGGCTCATCTAAAACATATCGTTACAGTGAAATATATAAATAATTGCGAAATTGTATTGCAATCGTATTTTTTCTTGGTTAGTATTCTTTTTGTACACGAAAAATACTACTTCTGTTGACAGCATAATATAGATTGCCAGCAAAGTCCAATCCGGTCCAATCCACCAAAAATAAAATAATCATTAGATTTGAATAAAATCGATGCACAGACAGTAGAGATTTTTTTGTAAAATTTATTGGACCGTCCTTTGGGTTAAACTTGTCCCAGTAACCTGAGCAAGACCTTATTTTAATTACTTCCGCTCCGGCTTGCGAGTGTTCCGAGAATTTACCTTTACTCTTGTCTGTGAAACCTGATGAAATGCACAGATTTCATGCCAAAAGCAAATTCCTGGACCTCACAATGTGACGTTGTTATGTGAAACAAATCCATTCTCAAGAAGATCATAATATTGTTTATAAAAAATTTGTCCCCAATGAGAAAGAAGATACAAACAATGTAAATTGCAATGTTGAAGTTGTTGGCCCATTAACCACGAGTAGGATATTGTCATAATTATCCTTATTTCGTAAACAATCTGCAATATCCATATCTTATTAATTGTGTAGTCTCCTCATATTCTATTCTGATGATTAGCATGTGATAATTTGACGGCTCTGTTGCTCTTGCTAAATTAGATTATTAAATTTACTATATCGCTACCTCCCTTTATGTCCTAACCCTTTTAAAATACTTTTTTATCTTCTTTTTTTATTTATTCCTTCACTCAAGTACAGCATTGCTGCCATTTACATTTAGGTACAAAGATAATAAATTAAAATCATATTAAAAACATAAAACGCAATAAAAAACAGTGGAACATTTCAGTAAGCATACAGTTGTAGAGTACTTTTTTCTTGTAATTTGCATGAATGATTATGTGAAAAGTGGCACAACATGTGTGCAAATTTTGAGGCCTTTCCGAACCTGCCCGGTGAAGACAAAACAACATGATAATAATATGATTCCTAGAATTGTGATGACGATGGTTGAATGCTCGCCGAAGAATCCCCTCCTCCCACAATTTGAAGACTGATGGATAAGCTCGTGCAAACCAGGTTTTGACGCGGAATGCAGAGGATTTACTCTGGAATGCGCCACCCAAAAGGGGGAATTTGTGGAAATTTTCCAAACTCGTGAAAAAGACAATTATTTTAAATGTTGATAATATTTATTATGATTGATAGCGCAATTTGCATAGCCTTTGTAAACTTAACCTGTCAATTTAATTTTATGAACATAACTTTAAAAAATTTTTTTTTAAAAAGTTACAAAATAAATAGATTTGTGATTTTTTTTGGGGTCTTACTAGCTGATGTTTGCGAGGTGGACTTCTTTTCTTGAATCGACTTGTACGATTAGCAGAGCCATGCTCTGGGTCAATTCTACACCGGGCCCAGACGGGGTAAAGAAATTGTAAATCACAATGCTAATACTCGCGCCAGGGGGGCAGGCGATCATTAAATTGAAATACAATATGCTTTTTAGTTTTAGTAAAATTTCCAAAGATTTACGAAATATAGATAAAACATTGTACATTGTTATTTTAACCGATAACAGGACTTAAGTCTGAGTATGAGTGGAGTTTTAAGAGATTGAGATTGTCGGCGACAGCATGATATTAATTTAATCGTTTGGTTCCGGGTTGATGAGTCAGAAAACAAAACTTGTTCTAAACCGTAAAGTGAACCAATAATAGTTAACGTTGCCGGTACCCGGTGCGAGTGACGTTGACAGTTCTATAATTAGTAATTTGACCAGTGTTGTTCATATTTGGGTGATACTCACTGATTCAAGTTTCTAATTAGTGCAGTAATCAAGGAAATAAGTAGTTGTTTCATTGCACGTTCAGTTTTGAACGCGCAGCCCGAACGCGCAATTAAAAAAATTATTTCTCATGAAAATCGCAAATTTTACGTGTGTTTTTTTGGTTTTTTAAAATTTCTTCGACTTATAACACCTACATGCTTTATCCAATTTTAATGATTTTTTCACAGAACCTTAATTTCATGAATATATATATATTGTGTGAACTTTGAGCGCAATCGAAAAATATTTTTTTTTTATGAAAATCGCAATTTTACGTTTTTTTATTTTTTTATTTTTCATTTCTTGACTTATAACACCCACATGCTTTATCCGATTTTAACGATTTTTATACAGAACCTTTAGTTTTTTAAATTAATATATTGGTGTGAAATTTGAGCGCAATCGAAAAATAATTTCTCATGAAAATCACAATTTTAAAGCTTTTTTCGTTAAAAAATTACGCTCATCCAACAACGCGCCTGAAAAAGCGTTTGCGAAGCTTCCTAGTATATTTCCTTTTAATACACTTCCTTATAAGCATGGCCTTCCTAGAACAATACCATGCAGCTGCAAAATAACTTTATTACCATGACAGTTTAGAGAATTTAAACTTTTAGAAGTTTCAAATATAAATACATAATATTTCATGTTAAAATATATAAAACAAAAATATATAACATATTCATTTGTATTTTACACTCGAAAACAAGTTTATTTGTATGTATAATATATTAATCGCGAAACCTACAAACGAAATGCTTGTATCAATGTATCTTATGTTAAAATATTTCCGCGCGTTCTAATTTAAATTGACATCCGGTTTCTCCACTAGGCCTACGAAGTTACTCCGATTGCTGCTAGGTAGCTGTAGCTTCGCTCGAGCTGGGCGGGCACGCTGCCTAGCATGTTGGCAATGTACTACTGAGCGGAGGCCAAATTTTTCCGTAGACACTCAGCATAGGCCGTTACGGAAATCTAGCTATATATTAGTCCCCTCCAAAAGCTAGTACAGGAAGTTCGGGATTTAGAAAAGATAAAAACATGTGTTCTGACTTTCAGAGAAGAACGCTATCTGCAAAATGGAAGGTTTGAGATGTCACCTAATTTAATTTTAAATTTGTTTAACATAAAAAGCGTATTTTGCTTACAATTTATGGCTAACTATGATTTAATTACCGAATAACAAATAATCTTCAGTACACATTTCAACCAACAAACTTTCCCCATAACCTACTTTCATCCGTGGTAATTCGAATTCCCGCCGTATATTCCTCTGTTTTATCCACTCATCCTTTCCCGTCAGAGCCGTTCGAACTCGTTCGGTCTGTTCTAGAACAGGTGTCTGGAGGGAGATGAACACCACCCGAACACTTGTTTTTTTTGTTTTTTTTTTACAGCTGAACGACCATTTTCATGTTTAGACAGTTCCAAACAGTCCAGACGGA
Organism: Sweltsa coloradensis; assembly: GCA_024449915.1. Taxonomy (NCBI): domain Eukaryota; kingdom Metazoa; phylum Arthropoda; class Insecta; order Plecoptera; family Chloroperlidae; genus Sweltsa; species Sweltsa coloradensis. The sequence goes on from JAMZAV010002226.1 coordinate 97,444, forward strand.
CAAATAAATACACCTTACGTGTGTTGTTGTGTAAGTGTAGTGTCCTTCAGCAGACTGCAGACGATGTCTGGTCCGCGGGAATCATGCAGCAGAGGGCTCATTATCAAAATTATAAAAGTAGAAAACCGTGTTGCTTGGAACCAGGGTGGGCATATTAGTTTACAGATGTAGAAGTGGGCCATGCACATGCACCCTATAGTTCAAGGCTAGACTTTGGGCTATAGATAACATCCCCTCTGTCTAGGAGCTTGGGAACTTCCTATTGGTTAATTTCTGTTGACGTAGGCCCAATTCAAAAAGAATACTCCTGATTGGTTTTCCCCGAGATGAATAGTTTTAGTTTTTGGACTTTCTAAAGAAAGAAACGATAAGAGAGTGTGGGGGTGGATGTGTTGTTCCACGAGGTAGTAGACACGGTGGGTCCATCAATCAAGCTTTCTGCGACGTGTTGTTTTGTGGGTTGGATTTGGAAGAGCCGGACTAATCAATATAAATAATTAAATAATATGTAATATTTTAGTAACAATCGTGTACGCGCGTGTGGTGGAAACGGCGTGTGACACCTTGTTTTCAAGTTCTCTTCTCTCTCTCTCTCTCTCTCTCTCTCTCTCTCTCTCTCTCTCTCTCTCTCTCTCTATTGGTTTTACTTTTATTCGATAAATAACAATTAAATACGTCAATGACGAGTGACATTCACATAATTTTTTTATTTTTATTTTTCAGTCATTTACAGAACATACTATAAGCATAGAGATAGATATAGTACTTTACTATATCTATCTCTATGCTATAAGCTATTAATATACAAATATAAATTTTATGGTGACATCATCGTAATATTACACGATATATATATTATTTTTTAGTAAAAAATCTTGGTTTTATCAAAGGTATGCTATGCTACGGTATATTATAATATTAAATACAAAGAGATGAGACGAGATATGTTAAAGATGTGTTAAGAGTGTGAACAGGTGTAGTAAACTGTGTGGTAAGAAGGTTCTAATCAAAGAAAAACCCACAACATAAATAGGCCTACTTGTGGTGAATGGGATTGTATTTACAATAAGCATTATTGATTTCAGATGGCGGCAAGTATATAATATATAATATCTTCATGAAATTACCATTTAAGTCCGACTCCGAGTGACACTATCTCAAATACAAATTGTGGTATTCTAATTAGGTTTTAGCGTGGTTTCGTAGCCATCCGGCAAAAATTGCTAAAAATGTGAAAATTTTGTTTTTTCCCGGAAATGTGATATAATTGTAGTATTGTTGTTTTTTGAGATAAGCAAAATCTAAAATATACAATAAATTCAGAAAAAAGTTTCTTTTAGAAATGCGCTTTAAATTTGAATTTAAATTGTAGCTTTTATTTAAAATCCAAAATTTTGCTTAAATTTCTTTAAAACCGTGCTAAAAAATATGGAAAAATATCATAATTCTCAGAAAAAAATTAGAAAAATGAATTGTTTGCTGAAAATGACCTAATTAACACCAATTTAATTCGTGATTGAGAGTGTTAAGTATCCCTCCCTCCCTCCCTCCCATCCCATACGTCCTTTATGCTATTGAAATGGATGTGTAGTATAAACATCAGCATGCGTGCATCATCACTTTCTGTAGCAATGCAGACACAATATCGATACAAAGCCACTGAAAAACTAAACATGTAAAATAATATGTGCATGGCGACCAAGTTTATCAATATTTTCATGGGTGGTGATCAAACACCTTTTATCAGTCTTTTACTCCGCAAATTCATTATAATACATGTTTCATAAAATTTCAAGAATTCATGGGGTGTATTTTAGTCAATAAAGCAAACACAAAGAGTTAAAATTTTATTTAAGAGTCTCAATTTAATATATACATACATCAAAACTTATTAAAATCGTCGTTTTCTTTTTTCATAATAGGTCCTATATGGATCTGTAGTCTGTCCATTAAAATAAAACATATTTTATAAAAATAGCAATTTCATTTTCCGCGTATTTTGAACGGTCTCGAATCGTCATTGTTCTCTATTTTTCTTATCAAATTCAAAAAGGCCAAAAATGACCTAATTCATTAAAAGTATTAAAATAAGAATTGATGCAAAATAAAAGATGTATTTTTGGCATCAGCAACACTACTATTTCTGAGGCATATATTTACCAATATAAAAAATAGCAGATGTCACGAATAACATCCGGCCCTATATATATGTTATTTTCGTAGGTTAATCACGGATATAATGTGATATTATTATTATATTATCAGGTTTATCTGTGTATGGGTTAAATATTGACAGGGCGATATGGCGTTTTGATAGGTTTTTCTCAGTCCGATAAGTACAATCTCGGTGACCAGTACAGTTATCAGTAACCAGTGCAGAATCTGTACTGAACTACGTCAGACATCTTCAGGGTACTGGCTCGCGCGCAACCGTCACCTTATAGATTTGAGAAAGTGTGGGGCGGCGAGGTCATTTCGAAAAAGTATGACCTTACCCCTACTACATTGTAGTAACACCGTTTTACTTCGGATTCTTGTCATATGTTTGTGGGGTTTCTTGTGAAATTTTATTTTATACACCTGTAGAATGTCCTTGCTCCACCGTGCAATCATTGTAGAGAAAGAGTCAAAATTTTACACCTCTTTTGACAGTTTACACTGAACGAACAAGTATCAGAAGGCATCAGAAATTTCTTCCAAACACGAGGCAGATTCTGGCTTTCATTGTTAGGCACAGTTTTTCAATCTCTACAGGTTCTCTGATAATGCGGGGTTTGAGTCACTGAACAGGTAAAATGGTTCTTCTCGTGTTCTAAAACTATCACAGATCACACACATGAGAGAGCTTTAGACCCCAATAACTTTGGGTTGAAGTTTGAATAGTTATTCTAGGGGAGTTGGCAGTTTTCCTGGGGTGGTGACTGTTCAGATAAGCTAAGAACTCTCAGCTCAGCTATATGGAAGGCTATGTCGTCGACGTAACGGCGCCACCTGACGAGTTTCAGTTTCGCCCCTTTCAACGCGTGCGTCTCAATGATGGTCATGAAGAGGTTGGCTTTCACAGGAGAGAGTGGTGATCGAACCCATTGGCGCGCCTTCAGTTTGTTTGTACCTTGTTCCATCAAACATGAAGTAAGTGTATCAAACACTTAGTACAACACGTATCATAGTCAGTGGTGTTTGTAAGTCAATGCTCAGACTTTAGACAACTCCAAGATGTGGTTAGGAGGATTGCAAGTTTTTCCAATAGATTCGAGAGCTTCCTGGGCAGGGCAGGGATCATCAAAGATTACTAGTAGGTGACCTTCATCCAAAGGTTGGTAAGAACAAATATAATACATAATATATCAAGTATAACAAAAAAATAAAAAATAGGGTGTGTTAACTTTAATTCCATAAAAAGTACTGTATTATATTTCTTGGGTGATATTCTTTATCTTCAGTTGGTTCGTAAATTCCATGTTGTGGTGGGTGGTTGTCCCTTGAAGGATTAACGTGTATGGTTTACATCTGGATTGCACTGTAGGCCTATACGAGAGTGAGGTAGGGGGAGGGGTGAATTGGTAACTATCACTCCTTGCCTAATATAATAAGAAGTACCGGCAATAGCGTCGTTAGAAATATTGTGCTGCTTTACGCAAATTATTTGTGCATTGTTATTTCATCATAGTCGTGCATGAAGTTTTCTGGTAGGCTATTAATCTTGTTACGAATGGCTTGTAAAAAGGATTCGGATAGTTTTACTAACTACCAGTAAAAAGGTGATAGTACCAGCATTCGATTAACGATGAAAAATATAACATTGTTTATAAAATGCACACTTTGTATAATTCAAATTAAGGAGAGGTTTTCCACGATTGCCTCATACAAATCAATGCGCGAAACCACCTGCGTCAGTGATGTTGCACAAATGTTAATGGGGATCAGTGGCAATTGGCAACAGGGTGTGCGCCACATCTAGAGATGTAACAACGGGGGGAAATAGAGTTGAAATAATAAATTGCGTTATCTCATTATGGAAATAAGAAACTAACACAAATAGATGGTTAAAATTATGCACATATGTTTTCGATTAATGTTTTCTTTCAATTAAAAAATGCATTGATTCATACGTCATAAGTTCGAAATTTCTGGAGATGATCTGCGTTTTGGGATATATTGGTTTTGAAAATATTGATTTGTGGTTTTAAGTAAAAATAAACTAAATGAGGTTGATACGTTGTTCCAGTGAATCGCATTTCATCTCATTCATGAGTGAACTAAATAATATGGAGAAAGTATCACATTTTAAAAAATAGCGAATTTCGCTCTCACTACGTTTGTACATCTCTTGGTCGATGTGTTGCTGTAAGTGTAAGTGGCTCAACCATCCCATCTGACATGAGCCCGGTGACTGTAGTGAGTCGTCATCCTCATCAAACGGGTTTCTGCTAGGAATAGAAGGAGCTTCGGAATGGCGTCTTGGGTTTCGATCGAAAGGGTTTGTACTGGAAGGACGCAGGGGTTGTTGGCCTAAGCTACGTCGCTCGTGTGGAATGGATCGGAAGGGAGAATAGGGTGGTGGGAGGTCGCGGACGTCTGGAGCACTGGGAATGATTGGTTGGGATCTTCGCTCTTGTCTTACACGTTCTTTGGCGTTAGCGACGACTTGTTCAGCAGTGGAGCAGCCTGAAACAAAGTTATCATCATGGCACGGTTTGTACTTGCACCAAATTGATGCTCCACTTAAAAAAATATTTTCATTTATGGTTCCCAATTATAACACATTCTTACAATGTCGCCGTATACCATCCCGATCTTGGAATATCTTAATCCCACAATTTTTGTTTTTTGAAATTCGGTTTATTTGATTTTTTTTGCTGCCATCATCCATATTTGTAAATGCAATTCATCAGAAAATACCTAAATAACACACATCAAGATTCAAGAACCCATTTTCTGTTGACAGCATACAAAGTGAGCCACACACCGTTTTATATTTCGGGCTTATCCACATGTTATGAATTTTACCAATTGTTAAAGCAAGAAGAAAGTGCTGAGCAGACTCGTTTTGTGAGCAAGTATGAACGAGAGAACTATGATGACCTATGCTTTTTTACAGTGTTGTAATTTATTTTTTTGATATACTTATTATATTTAAATCGTTTTTTTTTAAATTTAAATCAGATATTTAACGTTATCAGTGTTTAAAAAGTGGTCAAGTTAGCTAGTGATTCAATTCATTTTTTGACACGCATTTCAGAAAAGCCATTTTAAAATCTCTTTCAAGAAATTCTTAAATAAAGAGAGACATTATATCTCTTGTGTTGGTAGCTAGCTTGTGTTGGTAGCACTTGATATTTATTTTTAATCAAATTATATTTTAAATTCCAACAGCAATTCAATCATGTTCACCATGCTATGACTATGACTATGGATGGAATTGTTACATATTATATGAATGAATATTATTATGAATATTATTATGTGTATAAATACCTGTGTATTGGATCTCGTGAATATTCTTATCTTGGACATCTGGCAACAGTTGGGCAACATCTTTGTTAGCCTCGTTAATTATTTGACACTTTGTAGACAAGTCCATATATGCCTCGGAAAGTTTTGTGAGCCCCTCTTTCACCCGTATCAACTTGATAGCCTCGTTTTCTTTAATGCGATCCAACACTGAAACAGAACAACGATCATCTTAATCGAGTAAACGTTGCTCTGGCTTTGACTTGCGAGATGAGACAATGTTTTACACGTCAAAGTTAATTGACCCTAAATAAGAAAAACGTATTTATATAAATTTTACTCGAAAAAGAAACAAAAAAAAACAATTAGTAAATAATAATATATAATAAAATATTATACAAACTTCAAAACAAAACACCATACATAGACACACACAATTTAGTTTATATATAAAAGTGGAGTGGAGTCACAAAATAAAAGTGTATTATGTTCTTGTACCGTCAGTGTTGGCTCGATCGCGCGACTCTGATTCGGGAGGTCCCGACTTTAAATCGTGTCGAGACCGACAATCCTGACTGAAGGTTTATTCTGAGGTTTCCCTCAGTCGTTAATGCGAATGCAAGGGATTGAGTGTACTTGAACAGCCATCGGACATCTTTTCATAATTGTCCTTACTTCCATATATATTTAGTTTTAGATACCTTAAGAGAGACATGATTGCATCCTGGGCAGGCAATTCCCTCGAAAAATTATTTATAAAATTATGATTTAATTTCTCGTGTGAAAAATTAACAGGGTGCAATGCATGCCCCTCTTCAGGTGTCTAACTATAGGTATCTTGGAGTTAGGACCGAGGAAAACCTTGGATAAAACCTTCAGTCAGGATTGCCGATAACGACGGGATTTGAAACCGAGACCTTCCGAAACAGGCTTGAGCCAACACTGTCGGTATATGATCTTTTAAATTACTCCCCCCCCCCCCCCCCCCCCACCCACCAACTCTTCTCCCTCTATACCCTACCTATCACTAACATTATATTTGGGATAGTAACTATATCATAATATGCAAAAGCTTCTGGCCTCTGCCTGACACAGCTCCGAATAGGCCTACCACCCACATAATAGAATTGATTCTAGTCTCTGTTCTAGTGGTTAGCCACGGAGCAGGGTTCAAGTGCAATGCTGGTGGGAATGTGGAAACACCGCCCACAGTTCGTTGCATGCAATACATGCACAGAGTGAGTGCATGCCTTATAAACTTACATCATAGCATCTGGATTATAATTATTAATCAAACAACACTGTAAAAATCAGATAGTTAGATAATATGATGTATTGTTAATGAGATCCTGTAAACATAGCGTACTCTTGAGACAGCAGACACGCACCAAGGTCATACGATTACGAACCTTCAAGTTTGGCCAAGTCTTTCGACCTCTCTGCTTGCGCAAGTTTCATCTCGAGTTGTCGTACATCGTCCGGGTTAGACTTCCTGGACGCGGTCTTTATGTCCTTCCTTATCTTCGACTCTCGTCGCTCGCATACAGAGACATTGGTACGCACGTGGTCCAGCTGTTGTTCGCCTTCCAGAATCATTTCGAATTGGTGGATGAATTTTTTAAACTGGCCTAAGAAACGAACATAGATAGAAGGTTTTAACTTAATAGGGCCTACCATCAATTTTTGATTTGGGTATGTGTTTTGCTTTTGGAGCTGTCCTAGCAACGAAGCACTAAAATAGGCAGCTTCGCGAACGCTTCTTAGTCGCGAAAATGTTTGAGCTTATATTGCCTATCTCCTGCATTACTATACATTATTTTCCATTATTATCTACCTTAAATTTTTCTTCGATTGAACCCAAAATCGTAACACAACTACATTAAGGCTATTTGATGAGCTCGGACCATTTTTTTTCCGCTTGATCGGCAAATCCAGTAATTTCACTTACAGTCTGGACCTCGGTCTGGACCACTTATCGACATCTAATTTTCACCCCAAAAAATTGATTTTTTGGGACGATGTTAACAAGGGATGAGCGCATGTTGCTAGCAGAGCACATTTTAACATTTCAATTTTCCCCCTACGCAAGGTTGAGAAATTAATTACTACAAACCTACCTAGCTATACCTGTGAATTGTTTTACGGGCAGTTAATAATAAAAGTGAGCATTTTTTTATACCAAAACCCGATAGGACAAACGATAGAGTTTCCAAGTGATCCTGCGTTCTGCGTAAAAACCTGGTTTTCTTGAGCCGTTCCCGTGAAGTTTGATCAAGATCGGACGGAGTAGCCACTTGCCCGGTGGAGAGCCAAAAATCAAGGAAAAACCGCACCAAGAATAGGAAAAAATTGCAAAAGTATGATATTCGTAAGAAATATTTCACCTATCGTACCAAAAAACGTGGCATGTCTAAGTTCAGAGATATCGAAGGTCCCCTTAAAATTTTATCAAGATCGGAATAGCCGTTTGTCCGGTAGAGCGCGAACAGAAAAACTTCTTACAGACAAACAAAAAAAAAACGAGCTATTTTCGCTGCGCTCATCCAAGAAGAGTGTGAGAGTCCAACTGGGAGGAATGTCCAAGGGGGGTGATATTTTATAGTCGAGGTAAACCTTGGACAAAACTTTAGCAGGCACTAAAAGCCATATGCCTTGGTTTAGTGTCGGATAGAGCGCGGGGTCAACTCAAGGGTCACTCAGAGTCAAGTAGGCCTATTTGAATATGAGGCCCAATTAACTTGGATCGCAGAATTATCTTAAGAGGAGGCCGACATGCACATTTTACGCGGTTTCAAATTTCTCAGACAATTTTAGTCGCATCTCTTTGTGATTTTATATAATTGTGATGAGATGATGAGATGATGAGATGACACAGATGTGGAGGAGAGAGAAGAGGAGTAGGTAGTGGTTGGAGAGAGAGAAAGATGGTGGGAGGACAGGAAAAAGTGGAGAGAGTTGGTGTTACGACAAGAAAATGAGGAAGAAAATGAGGTGCCGAGCTTGGCAGGCCGGTGCTGATTCGGTGATGCCCAAGATTTAAATGGTGGAAACACCCCTTTCCCCAACGAAATGATGTTGGAACAAAGTGTAGTGATATATATACTATAGGCCGCTTCGCGAACGCTTTTTTCAGTCGCGTTGATGGATGAGCTTTGCTTAAAAAATCTCATTACTGTTTCTAGTTAGGGCCTACTTGATATTACTTGTTCATTATACACCTCTAAAAGGCTTATGTTAAAACCTTTATTTCTATGAACTTTTTCATCTTTTTCTTTCAAAAGGCCCAACCTAAATTTACCCAATTAAAAAAATT
>JAMZAV010002227.1:0-134277 GCA_024449915.1 Sweltsa coloradensis
TTTTTTCCAAAAAGAAAACCCCCTTTAAAAAATTTTTTTTTTTTGAAAATTTTTTTAAAAAATTTATTCGTTTTTTTGACCCAATTTCTTTTTTTTGGGGCAAATCAAAAAACTATTTGTTATAAAAATCAAATTTTTTACGATTTTTTTTTTTTTTAAATTACGAATAAAAAAAAAATTAAAAATTTAAATTTTTATTTTTTATTTAAATTTAAAAATTTTTAAAAAATCAACAAAGTAATATTTTTCACAGTAAAACAGAAAACCCCGCATAACATGAAAAAATCAATGCCCCAATTACGCTCATCAAAACCCGGGGCGGGATTAACGTTTTCCAATTATTATTTTTATTTTATTTTTGATTATAGCAGTTGCAAAAAAAAAATTGCCCCGACGGGGGTTCAACCCAGAACCCGGGCTTAACGTGCCATACTTTCCCAATTTAAGCTACCGGGAACCACAGAACAAACTTTACGAAATGCTATTTATTGGGATGGTGAAAACTGCTATGAAAAAAAAAAACTATGTCCTTAAAGCGGTCTTATGTTTAAAAAACCTAATATTCATTTTTTTTTGTTATTTTTTTATTATTTTATTATTATTATTATTATTATTATTATTAATTATTTTTATTATTATTATTATTTTTATATTTTTATTATTTTATTTTATTATTATTACTAGGAAAACTTTTAAATCCGCCGCGTTGATGGATAGTTTTTTTAAAAAAAGTTTTTATTTTGCGTGGATATTTTTATTTTGCAAGTGCTTTGTTTTCTCCCGAGCATTGTAGGTGTTGTTGTAAAGTTTCATTGTTTTTTGTTAATTTGTTATTTTTTAAACGTAAAAATCTTACATTAAAAGCTATATTCTATGGATTTGCTAATTTTTTCAACTTTTTTTTCAAAAAGCAATACTCACCATTACCTTAATACCCATGTAAAAAATGAACGTGTAGCCCCCCCCGTTTGGTCAAAATCGGCCCAAAATTTACGAAAAAATTGCACTTAAAAGAAAAAAAAAACGTAAAATACAAAATTTTATGAAAAATTTTCGATTGTACCAAAAAAGTAGCAAGTTAAGTTCAGAGATTCGAAGTCTGTCAAAATTTTTATCAAGATGATACTGTTTTCCCGGGGAAGAGGGAACAAAAAGACGGAAAAAAAAAAAAAAAAAAAAAAAATCGACTAAAAATTTTTTGGGGGGGTCGGTGAAATTAAATCTTTGCTTCGCTATCCCAATTTTTTTTTATTATTATTATTATTATTATTATTATTATTCATTTTATTTTTTCATTTTATTTTTTTTTTTTGTTATTATTTTTAAATTTTTTTTTTTTCCAATATTTTGTTTTTTTAAAAATGTAAAAATAAGCTAATTGGCTGCACCTCCATAATATAATGTTAGAAAAAAATTTTGCTTGTTTACGGGGGGCCCAAACCAACCCTTTTCGTATAAAAAAGTAAAAATTGAATTTGAAATCATAAAAAAATTTCTTTGGCCCTTGACTTTTTTGAGTTTCGTTTGAAACCCAAAATTTATGGCCAAACAAAATTTTGACAATTGGTTTATGGCCTAGCAATTTTTTAATTATTTGGAGTTAAAAATTACTTTTTTACCGCAAAAATTTTCGGGTTGGCGCTCGTCAACAGGGGAAATAACTGACTTCTATTTCAATGCGAAAAAAGGAAAAAAAAAATGAAAAACTTGTCTCAAATTCTATATCTCCAGCATTCACAGCAGAAAACTTTTTAAGGGGAGCTTGACTGCCGTTTTTTTTTACAACTTTTTTATTTTGGCGTGTTTACTCAGGTAGGCATGTAGTTGGAAACGGTTTTAAATTTCAAATAATATTTTTCCATTTAATTTTTTTTTCATAAAATTATCACAAACATAAATGACCTGTAGCAATCCACAGAGGGCCTACCAATATTTTCTACTAGGGTATGAGTTTATATATTTTATTTATATTCAGTTTATGAAGCGGCGTCTGCGACTCTGCCTGAAAAAAAGGTCCGGTTTTTTTTTTTTGTATTTTTGCCCAAAAGTCGAAAAAAGGTTCGGATCGAGTTGAAATTTTGGAAATCCGCAAGCTTGTTCTGGGTTGAATGCCATTAGTTTTGTGGCAATATGTTCAAAAGTTTAAAAATTTACTTTAAGTTAAATTGAGGTGGCCAAATCATTAAGAAAAGTCCGTACGGTCACGAAAGTTAATTTATTTTAATCCGATAAGTAGTGTATAGATAGAAATTTCATTTTAACAAAAGTAACGTTTCCATGGCAACGAAAATTCGCACGAGGTTTCTGGCCAATGACGTACATAAGCTTTGCGTAGCAAAGCGCTAGACGCTCAGTCTCCTATCCATTCCAACCGAGCGCTAGCGTAACAATTTGAAGCCTCTTGAGTAGGGAAAAATCACTTCACTGCAACATAGATACTTTCATCTAGTTGAATGAACTAAGATGCAGTGGATATTTGAACGTCGCGGGGATAAACAAATACGTAAACAAATGGCGGACATTTTAAATTTTGCTTCTATGTTGCGTTCCGTAGAAGCGACCGGTCGACCACACTGGTCGTCGATAGGTCGTGACGTCACCGTCGTTGGTCGCTTTGGTCGCGACCTACAACGGAACACTTCCGAACTAGAAACGTTCGAACTTTGCCAGCGGGAAAATGGCGATGGAACGTGCAAGAGATGCTGCTATTAATTATTTCTGACAAATACGACTGCCGGGCAATGTGTAGTCTGTGTATGCTCTAGGCCAAATAAATATTCGATTATTATGCCCTCTCGGCCCTATAGGCCTAGGCCAGGGCTACAGAAACACCCTCGACCAGCTTAGGCCTAAGCCTACTAGTAAAAACAAGCACAGAAAATACACGAAAGCCTAAGCCTACCTCCACGTATGCTTACATGTTCTCTAAGCACACTAATCGAGACTTACAGCTCAATCAGTTGATCTTCGTATGAGTAAGCAGCAAAATACGCATCAGCAGACATATATTCAAAAATAGCGCCATATACTTCAATGAAACGACCATACGCCCACCTCAAAACGTTGGGCGTTGTGGTCGTGACCACTGGTCGCCCAGAATATAACGGTACGCTAGGCAATGGGTCGAGTGGTCGCCCAATCTGATTTACGGAACGCTATAATAGACGACCGGTCGACCTGGTCGCTTCTACGGAACGCAACCTATGTGTGAAACGAGAAAAATTGTCATTACTTTCATAAAAACAAACCAGAAACCATCCCAGGCCTAGGCCCAGAAAAGAAAAATATTTATAATACAACAGTGTAAGCCTTTAGTTCCATTAGGCTATAGGACTACATTCAATTAATGCTAACATTACACGTTTGACAAGCCCTAGGCCTCTCCTAGGCAACCTTAGACCTGCACGACCTTGTTCAGACAACATCCCGCACAAATAATAGTTTGATTACTAAAAGCCTAATGCAGATAGACAAAAGTATGATAATCCACCAACTTGAATTGCTTTGTTCGGAAATCGGAGTAACTGAGAGATTTGCGGAAGAAAGACTGTTTTTCTTCAATAACATCGAGAAATCGCCATCTTGCGGTTTTGATTTTACACGCTTGTTAACACAAAGGCTGTTAAATTTAAGGGTACGATACATTTAGACGGCGGTGGGTTTTTCCCTATTCAAGGTAAGCTTATGGCGTTTTCCATTGGCCGCACTCAGTTCGCACTAGTGCGCACCAGTGCGCACTGGATTGCCACTTGTCTTTTCATTTGTTCAGTTTTGTTATGTTATTCAAATGGAGGTTGACAACAATGACATCTCTGCACTCGCCGAGTGCATGCCAATGGAAAACGCCATTAAATTGTCATGCTCCCCACGGCCCTACTGTTTGTCTAGCGCCAGAGTCGATAAAGAAGTTTCCCCGTTGGGGAGGTCCCCGTACTCCAAGTCAAAACGGAATCTAACGCTCGCGCGCTGAGGGCGGCTTAAATGTAAAACTAATAAAAGCACTGCACGCTAAATACGGTCAGTAGATTATCGATGTGCAGTGACGCTGAAATCAACAAATAACAGACGAAACGTCAAACTTCAATTTTATTTCAATCATATTAGCCCTGGGCCCTAGTCTTTTAAAACGATTTTTTTTTGATTTATTATTGTACTATAAAGTGTGGCGCAGGCGTCACTGACATTTTCGTGCCAAATAATTTGAGACATGTCTTGTTCAAGCCTTACGGACGCAAAGTGTAGCCTAGGCCCAAGGCCACAATACAGTTTTCAGACGTAAGTACGCCCTTGGCATTCAAATCAAAAATCTTGAACAATACATATTGTCGGCCTAGATCCTAAGCTTAGGTCTACTCCATCAGAAATATCCTCATCAATAAAGATAAGTTTGCTTTAACTCCAAAACATTCGCCAACATTCGATCGTATTTAATATTTTGACGTTTCCGCCATTTGTCGTCATCGACTGTTAACTACTAGTAGAAAAGTGACGTAGTTTTATTGAAGTAGTTCCATCAATCGTCACACAGATGTCGCGCGGAACGTTAGATTCCAAACGCCAAAAACCCACTTTTTATTTAACCCAGGGCGGTATAGGGAGTTGGAGGACCTCCCCAACGGGGAAACTTCTTTATCGACTCTGCCAGCGCTTAGCTTATATTATGTCATTGTTTCTGGCCACTATACACTTGCCACCTAGAAGTAATCAAAATACTATCGAGGAAGCGGTGTATTATTAATTGTTACCAAAGAGTTAAAATAGTGTTCCCAGGGAAATAATGTCAAGTTCCTCTAGATGGCGGTGGATTTTATTTTCAAAGTAAATGTTTACCCACGGGTTTACCCAAATACCTTGGCAATAATAAATAATATTGGAAACATGGCCCCGTGGACAGCGAACGTCGCAAATTTTAAAATTAAAAAAATGTGCAATGTGGGACTAGCTATAGCTCGTGCTCGCTTATCAACGCGTCCAACTGAGCGTTTTCTAGTATATTTTACAATACACATGAGAGCCAAAAGGCAACAACTAAATTATAGCACATCCTTGAATTACGTTCACTTCCTTATTTACAAACTTTATTGTCTACACTATTGATAAGTGGGATATATCAAGTTCAATAACCAATACATTCATATTATTTCTATTACAGGTTGAAGTGTCGCCGTGGGCTGTGAATTAAAGAACGCTGCGGACGAGAGCCTCAAAGATCGGATGCAAGTAGTAGCGGCAAGATTAGGCACTAGTTTACAAATCGTATTAGTGACGAGTGACCAGGACTTTGTGTCAGTGCTGACACAACTAAAATCAAGGTAAGTCAAGAACAAATGTGAAATAACATGTACAATTGGTGTGTCTGAACAATATCCATGTCTAGGTCCAGGTCCAGGTCTAAGTCTGATTTCAAGTCCACGTCTAACAACGTATAAGGTTCTAACTTATTAATCTGTCAATGGGGTATGAAATACTGTCGTAAAAGTCTAATTCTAGGTTCATTCTTGGTAAAAGAAGGCAAATGGAGCGAGCAATAAAAGTGTACACTCGTTTTAGGTCCGATTCAAAATGGCTGGCAGCAGCAATGAGCAAAACAACCAACGAATGCGTTTTTAAATAAAGGTAAACATTAAAGTTTGTTTGTTTTTATCACGTATTTAATAGTTTTTAATGCTTGTACAAATAGTTTTTATTGCTCAAATACTTTACATAGGACACTCGAATGCCCAATTAACCCTACTTTAGGTAGTGTTGACTTTGCCCGACAGGTAGCTCTACTGTAGGGGCTAGTATACCATACAAAAATGCAAAAACTTGCAAAAAGGGCCAAGCCGAAATAGAGGAAGATACAAGTGGCTCAACTGCATAAAGTGGTGAGATCTAGAAGTGTGGCCAATCCCATTATTTTGTTTGAAATAATAAATATATTTATTAATTATATAATCAATTAATAATATATCATTACCCATATTATTATTATCTAACTATAATTATTAAATAAATATATTAACAAAAATAACATAAAACATCAAATAAATTCATTGAAACATTAACATGTGGAAATATCAAAATCACAGACGCCAATCAAAATTAAAAGCTTGGTCGATGAATTTTTAACTTGGTTGTGGTTACTGACTAACCAAAACATAACCAATCCAAATCCATCGTCCAAGCTGTTAATTTTGATATTTCCAAATGTAAATGTTTCAATAAATTTATTTAATGTTTTATGTTATTTTTGTTATTATATTTATTTCATAATTATAGTAAGGTAATAATATGTATAGTGATACATTATTAATTTATTATTAATTTAGTTAATATATTTTTTATTTTAAACAAAATAATGGGCTTGGCCACACTTCTAAATCTCACCACTTTATGCAATTGAGCCACTTGTATCTTCCTCGTTTTCGGCTTGGCCCTTTTTTGCAAGTTTTTTTCATTTTTTATGGTATATCAATAACTAGGAAACGCACAGTTGGACGCGTTGATAAGCGAGCACGTGCTATAGCTAAACCCACATTGCACATTCAAAAAAAATTGCGACGTTCGCTGTCCACGGGGCCATGTTTCCAAAATTATTTTATTTGCAGAGTATTTGGGTAAACCGTGGGTAAAACTTTAATTTGTGGATAAAAATCCACCGCCATCTATAGGACCTTGACATCATTTCTTTGAAAAACTATTTTAACTCTTTGGTTATAAATAATACACTGCATCCTCGATAGTATTTTGATTTCTTCTTGGTGGCAGTGCATAGAAACTTTGTGCGACTTTTCGTTGCCATGGTAACGTAACTTTTGTTATAACGTAATTTCCATCTACACTACTTATCGGAGCAAAAGAAAATTAACATATTCGTGACCGAACGGACAGTCTAAATGATTTGGCCACCGCAGACTGTGTCGCCTTTTAGTTTGAAAAAAAAAACTTTCGATTAACTTTAACCCTCCGTCCCTC
The DNA here is from genome assembly GCA_024449915.1 of Sweltsa coloradensis. Lineage (NCBI taxonomy): Eukaryota > Metazoa > Arthropoda > Insecta > Plecoptera > Chloroperlidae > Sweltsa > Sweltsa coloradensis. The sequence goes on from JAMZAV010002227.1 coordinate 6,958, forward strand.
CCGTGGGTTCTACAAACCCCAGGGTATACACATTTGACTCTGCCGGAAAAATTAGTCACTATTTTTTTTTTTTTTATGTCTCGCGATAACGTTCGAACGGAGGCTCGGATCGAATTGAAATTTTCACCATCCGCAAGCTTCGTACTAGATTGAATGCCATTAGTTTTGTGGCAAAATCGGCCAAAAAGTTGCTTACCCTATGCTATTCTTATGAAAAACATTTTTTTTTAATTTAGCGCCTTTTGTTAATTCCACTTTCTGCATCTCCTCTGGAAACAGGAGTAAAATGTTCTACGCCTCTCATCTCTACACTCTGAAATAAAACGTTACAACTGAAACTGCACTTTATACTAAAACTGTGCACAGAAAGTGGCTTGTTACAAAAAGTGCAGGACAATCAAATGATCCTAATGAGTCATTTTGAAAATGCCACAATTAATTTGGTTTGGGAAATCAGTAGATATCTGCTGGTTTTGTTTATTAATTTAAGTGTTGTTCTCCATGATGTCATTACTGTCGTAAAATGTTGACAATAACCGGATTGATTAACGGGAACGACCCCCGTAGAATCCTGACATTCTTCGCTTTATCTGGTGTCATCAGCATTGTTTCACTCTTGCTACTTCCAAACACCAGATCATAATATGGACTGGTGTTATAGCCTATATTTATTATATTGAGGTAAGCGGATATGAAATTGTTTGTCAAATAGCCTCATTTTGGTGACCTATCATTGTCAATTTTCACATTTCAGACAGAATATCCGAGTAACACTTGTACATCCCGACAAGTCCAATCTACCTAAGGACTTATGCGTGCCGTGGACGAGAGTGTAAATTTCGCAGATATATTGAAGGACGCAAAGAAAATACAAACACCAGTAAGTTTTGATCCAACAAATTGACTCGGTTTGCTTTATAGAATGCGTCGCATTGATTAAGTTTAATAAGGAATAATAAGTTATTCATTGGAGTCCTGCGTAGTTCGTTTGGGCCGCCTGTAGAGACGTCAGCTCTCTGCGCAGATACAAACCGTGATTGCCACTTTGCTGTGCAGGAAATTATACTTCCAAATGATAACTTGATTGAAAGATAAATGTAAAACAAAGTAAAAACAAAATCAGTATTATAAAATTGGATTAAATTAGTGTCAAGATGTCTTCTCACATCGAATGGTCACAATTAGAAGTTCCTGGTATGGTTCTTATAAGATTTCTCCGTCGGACTCCATTTTCTTGGGACTAATCCAGATCCTGGTAATTGAAGACGAGAAGGCCTGTATTCGAAACCGTGAATATGATCTCGGGGAAAATGCATTTCTGTGCGATACGGCCAGCGTTAGAGTTGACTTGTTTCCTTTTAACGTGGGGGTCCACGACCCGCTCAGCTTAAGCCCAACAACATTGTACGTTGGACTTTGTATACTTTTAATATGGGCGCCCACGACCCGCTCAGCTTAAAGAGGCTAAAAAACCCAAAAAATTATTTTTTACCACGTGATCTATCTATAGCACAATACTAAAACTTAAATGACCGTTTAAAAAAATTATATCTTGCAACTGTGATTTAACACGAATTTTTTAATTTTTTTTATCCAGAAATTGGCAAAAATTGGTGTTTTAAAAAAATTCCCAAATCGGCTTTAACTTGCTTCTTTTTTGGTCCACATAGATACAAGAGCACAGTACCCAAACTAAAATGCCCCTTTACAAAAATCGTGTCTTGAAACTGTGCCCAAATATACCTCAAACACGCAAAAATATGCATTCCTTAATCACACCCCATCTTGGTAATCAGCATATTTTGACCAAACTACTTGCCCAAATTACAAACAAAATATAGAGAATTTACAGAAAAGGCTGTCGAGTACGTCAATAATGGCCAATATTTTTTTTTGATCAAAATCTCCAAGGTCACGGGGCATAAATATCGCCCTCATATTATTTCTTATGGGAGATTTTTGCCGATGGGACCTAGCTCGAAAAATGTCATGTTTGACAATTTTTTGGGAGGTCATGGTGGCCCCAATAATTTTTCTGTTAGTTGCTAAATTCATTACTAGTTAGCCTGAATGAAATATATTTTTTGAGTTTTGCGGTTAAATACCCCTTTAAACCCAACATCATTGTACGTTGTACTTTGTTGTCATGCGTGGAATAGTACCGAGAAAATTAGTATCAGAATAGTCGGTGGTGAAAAGGGACAAGATAAAGAACACTTACGAATTTGGTTTAATGAAATCTGAATTCATAGATAATCAGATAAACAAGACATCGCAACTTAACCAGGCGTTGCCATATGACAACAGAAAGTTTTACATTTTTAGGGTAAGCTTTTGGTTTTTCAGCTTAAACCTCATTTTTTGTAAATGAAAAAATGATTCATTTTTCTATTGTTCAATGGGACGAATATTAAGAAGATTTAAAATAAACATCTGCTAGAAAGGGTAAAAACGGAAAAAGTTTGGTTGTCCCGAAAGAGAAATAAATTTCCAGTCCTGCTGTTATTTAAGATACAAAAATATAATATATGAAACAATCAGAAAAAAACAAGTTTTATGAATGCACTTTTCAAGTAATTTTCATCAAAGATAAAGATTTTATTCCAATTATTAAATTTGGTTAGAATTGCTTAAAATGATGATAGAATTCAATTTATAAAAGTAGGTACCAAAGTTCAAAGAAATGCATTAGGAATTGTAATTGATTTATTGCACTAACTTTATTGGATGAGCAAAGCGAAGACTTCAATTTAAATGAACCCCAAATCAATTTGTTCGGGTGTTTTTTAATTTTTTTTAAACTGTTTTTTTTGGTTTTTCTGTCTGTTTGTTAGCGCTCTATCGAAAACACGGCATATGCGATCTTGATGAAAATGAGAGTGGACCTTCGAAATCTCTGAACTCGCCTCGTTTCGGGTACAATCGAATAAATATTTCTCGTGAATATCATACTTTTTCGTTTTTTCCCGTCTAAATGCGTCATTTTCGTGATATTTGGGCCGATTCTGACCAAACGGATGGGGCTACAACGTTCATATTTCACACGGACATTAAGGTAATGGTGATGCATTGCCTTTTGAAAGAAAAAAATGAAATAATTATCTTGAATCCATATAAATAAAGGTTTAAATAAGAGTTTTTGAGATGTATAGTAATAAACAATTGAAACTATAGAAACTTGACAACAATCACCTACAATGCGTTCTTAAAAGCAAATCTTTGGGCCTCCAGATATTTTAAATTATATAAATTGATATATCTATTGCAATTAATAATTATTTATAACAAATACTAATTAAGCAAAAATGATTTAACAATGGGACTTGAAAAGGTAAAGAGATAATACTTATATACTGAAACATTACAAAAAAGCTCATACATCAACGCGACTAGAAAAAGCGTTCGCTAAGCGGCCTTGTTTATTAAATTTATTTAATTTTAATTTAATTTGATTAAATTTAAATTTAATTAGGTTGTTGTAATAATTAAATTAAAATTCGATTTTTTTTCCTAAGAATTTTAATTTTTAATTTTTTAACATGATTTTTAAGCAATTTTTAGAATTTTTTCATGTAAAATAGGATCTTCATTTTGTTTAAATTTAAATTGGAAGTACGTTAATTTCAAAAACAATATTTTTTTCCGAATTTTTGGCTTATTTTAGATTTTGTGTATCTCAAATCACTAGTACGTATAGTAGCGTTGTAGATATTATTTTTTCGGGACAAACCAACATTTTTCTGTTTGTAAACATTTAAGCACCTATGTATTTTCAATCTTCTCTCTAAAAGGCACTTTTCGTCCCACTCTATTGGTAAAAAATAGATATACCGGTATATATTTACCAGCCAAAAAATTAGAACCTTCCGTTGCCATATGGCTACACTGGGAACGAAAGTGATAAGTTATTTTTTTGTGATGCTTGGGGTTAAGTGTTGTAATGTTGTATTCTTTGGTTTTACATCAGATACGAACTGTGTTGAAGAATGCATTATGATCATTTCCGACACATTCGTGTTTTCCCTCAAAAGTTTCTAAATTATTCTCACTGGGCAAATCATTTAATCATTTATTATTTCCTTATCGTGGAAATGGAGGAAACTCCCGCATTTAGTACTTGACCAACTGCGCGAAAAGAACTACAATGACAGAATAACAAAGTACATTTTAAAGAGAGTTTCATTGAAAACTGCTGGTTTGTTCGTGATAGCGTTGACCATCTTGACATACCTACACTGAAACAATACACGCCACCACACGACCGACAAAGCGGCGAAATTGTAAAGAAATCCATCAGCATTCCTACTTTGCATTCACTATCTCAAAACTAAAGTTCTTATATCAATTATTATTCAGCAAATGGAATGAAACCATATTACTGTAAAAGCCCAGATGATAAAAACCTCATCAAGTAGAGTTCACAAGATAGTATAGTGATATCTGAGACGCAATTAACTTCAATCTGGAAAAGCAGAAACCACCCATTGAATAACTGGGTACAATGGTTGGTTTCTTGGGAAGGCACTTCCCGCTGCACGTTTTTCCTTACCCATGTACAGCCGGAGCCGGAGACATAATTCAATCAAGAGGACCGAAAATCCCGTGGTCTACTTTCTGTACACGTATTTGATTTGATTTCGTTATGATAGTTAACACCTATCTGCTTATCACAATGCCAGCAGAGAGCTCGCGCGTGTTTGCCGGCTCTCCTACGACCATTGATATTGAACACCTATTGTAGGCTAGATTAGCAGTCTCCTTTACCTCCGCACAGGTGCGAGCGTAGCAAATTGAAAAGTCAATCGGCCCATTTCAAGATGGCGTTTTGGCGTTTTAATTGATGCTTGTTTAATGCAATAAAGTATTTTACTGGATTGTTTGATATGGTTTTAGCTTGTGCAGCATGGTATTAAACAAAAAGAAACAATACGAAGTTATTGCATAAGGTAATTGAGTATTATTTGGTGTTAGTGGCTAATATTCTCACCTGTCAACCTGGCGGCAATCTTGATAACTACTTGGGCTACAAATCGCTCCCATATGATTAACATGTAAACTGGAATTTCAAGATGTCTTCTAATTGTCACGGAAGTGGACCACCGACTGCTAGTCTAGCCTACAATAGGTGTTAAATATCTATGCCTACGACTCACACAGATCAGAGACCGCCCTCGGTTCACAATCAAGCCTCGTCGGTCCAGCTGACACTGAACTGCATGGTTAGGTTAGTAGTATTTCACAAACGTTATGACCATAACAAAACATGTCCGTATTATTCGTCTATCAATAACATCTACTTGTATTAGTAAGTTATGAGTCAAATAAATTTTAAATAAATACTCTTGTTTCAAATTAATGTACTCAATTTTGATCTTTGCCACATAGGCCTACTGGTCTTCAAGGAAATCAATCCAGAAATTACAAAATCCATCTCAGCGGGGTGTCGATCACAGGTCTCCCAATCATTGATATTTAACTACTATAGGCTATATTAGCAGTCGGTGGTCCACTTCCGTAACAATTAGAAGCCATCTTGAAATTCCATTTGCATGTTAATTAAATGGGAGCGATTTGTAGACAGAATATTTTTAAGATGGCCGCCAGTTTGACAGATGAGCATACTAGCCTTTAACATTAAATGATTACTAAATTCCCTTATGCAATAACTTTCGTATTGGGTATGTTGTTCAATACCATGCTGCACAAGCTAAAACCATATCAAACAATCCAGTAAAATACTTGATTGCTTTAAAAAAGCTTAAATTAAAACGCCAAATCGCCATCTTGAACTGGATTTTCGACGCTTCAATTGGCTTGTTCACTGCGACTTTTACTCACCACGCTGCGCTATTGTACTAACCCCCCACCGCCGTCTGGATGCCTGTGAAGGCGGATGTAGAGTGTTGACGGCGGTGATAACCCAACTTGCGGTTTGCGGGTGTCATGGCTGCTCATAGCTGTCAGCAGCCTAGCCTACTCTTTTTACTGTCAGTTTGCATAGTTTTATGTTGAAAGCAAAATGCCCAATTGCTGTGTGTATTCGTGTAAGGAGAGTGGAGGGCATACTGTCGTGTTTATTACTACAAATAAATACAATCACACATAATATAATGGCATGTGTCTTTATTCGGCCTCCTGCCTACGTAACCTCTCTCATGTCAACAAATCAACACTGGCCCTAGACTTTGCTGAGGCGTATGCAAGTAGTGCTACTATACTTTACTTGCTTATTTATAATACCATGATATTGATTTGCCTAGGTCTACATCTAATGCTGAAGAAAAGCCTAGGCCATAGTCCTAAGTAGCCTTATTCCAAGTAGACCTAGGTCTAATCTCAATAACAGGGCTAGGCCCTAGGTTTAGACTTCAACGGCGCCATGTGCTTTCAGCTCTTCTTTTAATTTTTCTATCGTCCACGTTTCCATTGTTTAAAAGTTTAAACACAAACAAAATATGCTAGTGAATAAAATTACTTGAAATAGGCCGTACGACTACTTACGTAAAACAATACGTAAACAAACAATCGAGGAAGCATATTTGACAATGCAGAGCCTGCTATACATAGTTTATTTCAAACGCCGCCACGGTCTAGGGCAGGGTCCACTAGATACCTAACAAGCAGCTCGGAATAAGTATCTAGTGGACCCTGGTTTTGGGGGTTAGTGCACTGGCGCGATCTCCGCGGAGCTTTGCGTGAACAAGCCAATTTGCTACGCTCGCGCCTGTGCTGAAATATTGGACCATGCTAATCTAGCCTACAATAGGGGTTTAATATCAATGCTCCCGATTTGCAGATCGGGTGCTTTACCTCTAAGATACCGTGACGGTTTACTTCAAAACTTGAGGATTGTTGGTGAATTTTTAATCTTTTTAATTTCTAGATTGATTTCCATATACGTGGAGTGTGTCCTGAGTAATTAGATTGAGAAGTACATATTGGTCTGCAATGTTACCTTGTGTGGTAGTTAGTATTGTTGTAATGGATTTAACGGTGATTTCAGTGTGTTCAACAAGATATGTTCGAGCTACAGATCGCAAATATATCTCAAGACCAGGCGATTGAAAAGTTGTGTGCAGATAATGGAGGAGCAACATGGGAGCGACGAGATTCCCGTGTTGTCTTGTATTTTCAAAATGAACATGCTGCGTTAAGGTAAGTCGACAGTTGTGCTCAAAGTACTTTTCACATGACTTCAGAGGTAATTACATTTAGAAATTTCAACTCTTCTTAGTTAATTGCATTAATATACCACTTAACGGCTTACCGCTCATTTTTATGTTTTCAGGATTAAAATCCTGTTTTTGGAACTTCGTAAATACAAATTAAAATCACCCAATGAAATCGTTTAATTGGGCATGGCTTTCACAAAAGTAGTACAATGGGGAAAAAGTTTAAGAAGTCTCTTTCAAACTGTTCTTTTGAATTCGACATATTTAGCATGTGTACAATACTAGGGTTCTTGGGTAAAACCGCGTCGAAATGATGAAAAAGTGCAGAGACTGAGCGTCAACCTACTTTCGTCTGTTTTACGTCAGGCATTCGCAGGGTAACTGACTTCACGACGGTTGAAGTCACACTGGCTGGCACGCGCGCGACTGCCTCTTTATATACCTGAAAGGGTGCGGAGCGGCGGGGTCAAATCTAAAACCTTGATCTGATTGTAGTGAAACCTTTTTACTACGGCTTCTTGTCATTGGCCCCACTTCTTGTAAATTGTTGGATTTTGCATCTGCATTGTTTAGATTAAACTGTGGAATGTTTTTCAACTGCTAGGCTTATTACCGTAGGGCATATCCATCCACAAATACAAAAATTTGTTTAAAAAACGTCAGCCAAGCTTTCCTTCAAAAGTTTTCGGCTGTGAATGCTGGGAGATATAGAAGTTGAGCCAAGCTTTTCATTCTTTCTCTCCAGTTTCGCATTGAAAGAAGTAAGATCATTTCGCCTGTTGACGAGCGCCAAACCAACCAAAAGTTAAAATTTTAAACTCAAATCATTGGATGAGCGTTGCGAGCGTATCGAGCGAAGCGAAGATTCCATTTCACTACACTGGAGAAAAAAATCCTGAATGTTTTTTTTGCATTTTTGTCTGTTTGTTAACACGATTCCGGCTAAAACGATACTTCAATTGCAATTAAATTTTCTAGAAACCTTCGAAATATCTGAACTTAGAACTGCCACGTTTTTGAGCGCAATCGAAAAATCATTTCTCATCAGAATCGCAATTTACGATTTTTTTCGATTTTTTTAAATTTCTTCGACTTATAACACCTACATGCTTTATCCGATTGATATGATTTTCTCACAGAACCTTAATTTTATGAATTAATATATTGGAGTAAAATTTGACCGTGATCGAAAAATAATTTGATGAAAATCGCAATTTTACCCTTTTTTCGTTATAAAAAATTCTTCGACTTATAACACCTACAAGCTTTATCCGATTGTAATGATATTTTCACAGAACCTTCATTTTAGTAATTTATTTGTGTGATATTTGAGCGCAATCGAACGCAATTTTATGCTTTTTTCGTTTAAAAAACATACGCTCATCCAACAACGCCCTGAAAAAGCGTTTGCGAAGCTTCCTAGTTAAAAAAATTGCTTGACCGTTGAATTCGGTTCATAACGAGAACTCTAAAAAGTGATTGGCCAAGCATTTAATGTTTTTTTTTTCAAGTTTCAGTTGATATCGGTGATGAACTGCCTGGTTGTGTGGTTGTGTGTTACACAGTTTTATCTTCGTTTAACATCATTCCGTTCAATGTTGAACATTCTTCAAGAGCCTTCAATGCTTTATTCATTGGATGAGCGAAGCGAAGACCTCAATGTCACTGACCCCCAAAAAATTTAGCTCGGGTGTTTTTTTTTTGTTTGTTTGTTTGTTTTTTTTTTTTTTTTTTTTTGTCTGTTTGTTAACTCTCTACCAGGCAAACGGCATATCCGATCTTGATGAAAATTTGACAGGACCTTCAAAATCTCTGAACTTAGAGGTGTATTGTTTTTGGGTACAATCGAAGAAATATTTCTCATAAATATCGTACTCTTTTACGATTTTTTTCGATTTTTAAGAGCGATATTTTCGTGCCATTTGGGCCAATTCTGACCAAACGGGAGGGGCTACAACGTTCATATTATACATGGACATTAAGGTTATGGTGATGTAGTACCTTTTGAAAGAAAAAGTTGAAAAAGTTAGCCAGAATCCATAGAAATAAAGCTTTTAATATAAGCTTTTTGATTTTTTGTGCGATATTTTCGTGCCATTTGGGCCAATTCTGACCAAACGGGTGGGGCTACAACGTTCATATTATACATGGACATTAAGGTTATGGTGATGTAGTACCTTTTAAAAGAAAAAGTTTAAATAGTTAGCCAGAATCTATAGAAATAAAGCTTTTAATATAAGTTTTTTACGGTAAATAATACCAATTGACAGTAACAAAAGAAACTTGACAACAATCAGCTACAATGCGTAGGCAGCAAAACAAAGAACTTGCAAAAGTAAAGATATCCCATGCAAACTAAAATTTTTAAAAAGCTCATCCATCAACGCGGCGGGACTTTAGCGTTTTCCTAGTCTATTTAAATATTTTCTTCTGCATCCTCTACACAGTTCCACATAACTTCATCATCTGCAAATATCTTCAGTTTCACTTTCACTGTACTCCTTGCTTGCATGTATTCTTTCAGGACATTGATTTAAACTAGGAAGCTTCGCAAACTTTTTTTTTAGTCGCGTTGATGGATGAGCTTTTTTTAGTTTTAGTTTGCGTGGGATACCTTTACTTTTGTAAGTGCTTTGCTTTGCTGCCTACGTATTGTAGGTGATTGTTGTCAAGTTTCTGTTGTTACTTGTCAATTGTTATTTTTACCGCAATAAACTTATATTTAAAGCTTTATTTCTGTGGATTCTGGCTAACTTCTTCAACTTTTTTCTTTCAAAAGGTAGGCCTACTACATCACAATAACCTCAATGTCCATGTGAAATATGAACGTTGTAGCCTCACTCGTTTGGTCAGAATTGGCACAAATGGCACGAAAATATCGCACAACGAAATACTTATTCTAAAAATCTGTTTGTACAGTATTTGACGGAAGTGGAATATTCCCAATTGTCTCGACATTAGCAAAGGCGATTTATAAATGGGTGTATAATTATAATATGTAATCCATTGAGAACCACCAGAAATGTAATCGTAATCGCCAAAGTACGATATTCATTAGAAATATTTCTTCGATTGTACCCAAAAACAATGCACCTCTAAGGTCAGAGATTCCAAAAGTTCCCTCCAATTTTAATCAAGATCGGATATGCCGTTTGCCCGGTAGAGAGCAACAAACAGGAAAAAAAAAAACACTCAAGCAAATTTTATTTGGGGGTCAGTGAAATTGAAGTCTTCGCTTCGCTTTTCCAATAATAAAATGGATTGGGCACATTACTGCTCCTCGAGGCGGAGGCGCCCCTGCTTCTGTTTGTCTGTACCTTGATCTTTTGTTTGGATTTGTTTTCAAAATCCCATGACAACCCATCAAGTCTCGGTCGTCAGTTATTAAATACTTCATGAGTAACTTAATTCTGATTGAATGACCGAATTTGAGTAATGTAATGTTAAATTCGTGTTGTGTCTTTTGCAGGGCTCAAATGGTGATGTCAACCGACCGTTCCCTAGGGGCAGATAGCATTGAAATCCGAAAGAGTAGGCCTACAAAGAAAAGACCCTTAGATTCTTCGGATTCAGACGAGGTATGTGACCCACTGTACTCTTCTTTAAAACTTTTTATTGCCAATTCGAGGAAACAAGAGAATGTAGATAGCACGCGCGTTCGTCAATATGGCCGCTCGTTCGGGGGTAGTCTAGCTGACGGCATAGGCGCAATACATGTAATAACGTTGAAAACATTGTGTTTGAACGCATATTAAAAGCGGTTTTACGCTTTAAAATGGTAGTAAATACACTTAGTTAGTATTCGAGTCATAATGGATTGGAGAAGGGTCGCGGACATTTATTGAGGGAGAAGTAGTTTTTAATGCAAACCAAATCATCTTTGTGGTTGCACAGGCAATGATGGCAAAAATATGAATGTGTGGCCTACAGTGATGTGACTGCAGGTCAGTTGTATGAATGCGGAGAGGTGTGTGATTTGGTTTTATTTAATAAAAAACAAAATAACACGGCCAAGTGGTTAAATAAAACCACATTCTGCTATTTGCTTTAAAAATAACACAGTTAAAACAATACTTGCAATATATATATATTTTTTTAAATCTTCTGATAAAAAAGTGCTAGTATTGTGATTCCACTTTTTACCTTCTGCAGGAGCAATCACTAGGTGGTTTATGCAAAATAAAAACTGGGGTGCCTTTTTTTTAATTTACAATTTACTATGGATTTTATTTTAGGTAATACCAAAGATAAGTGGTAATACAATTTGATTATATCACTGTATTGCAATGCGAGAAATGCGAAAATACAATAAAAATTTTATGAAATCATTAATTGCAGAAAAACATATTTCTAAATAGAACGGTAAAAAAAAAAAACGACCGAACGTAGATTTGAACTGCCGACCTTTCGAGTAGAACTCAAACGCGCTACCACTTTGGCACAATGCACAGTGATCTTTAGAGCTATTAGCCTATGTTAGGTGGTATCGTCGATGACCGTACGACGAACAGTGCATAATTATTTGTTAGGCTGACCTTACGATTGATTTTACACTCCATAATAAAAAAATCACAGCCAGTAAGAGCTCCGCGCAAAGCCATTTAAATTCACATTTAAAATACCTACACTTGTAGCCGTGTAGGCCCATTAAAGTGTCCGTCCAGGATAATTATTATAACAAGTGTAGGCCTAAATTATAAATGTAGGTACCGAGTAGGACTATTGGGCTAAATATTTAGAACTGTCATAATGATTATATATTGGCGTATTTGAATTTATGTAGGATATTCCTAGTTTGAGAGTGTCAGGACTCAGGACACCGGCTAGACACACACCAAGTAAGTCTACCAAAAAGTTTATTTTACCACAACACCTTTAAACGTTTTGTGCATAATATAAATTGCCAGAAAAATAACTCGCCGGTAGTATAAGCATATTACTCAGCAGAACAATGTTGTTCGAGACCGCGAAAGTACAGACTGCAGACACACATGTGTTTAGTGATTGGTTTCGTAATTAACAGCACCCTTTTCCACTCATTCCTCATCTTGTATCATTCGGAAATAAATGAAAGTATATATTATCTGTTTTCTTTGATGAGCACTGTGGCACCGAACATTATTTCTTTGCGTTAGGTCGGGATATATTTGAGAAACCCCTACCTCTTGCATGATGTTCCGCGATCAGTACCCCGAAATAATAGTTAGCGGTTCGACCACTTGGCTGCGCTAGTGTTCCTTGTTTTCTCGAATAGTTAATAAAGGAGGGGTCGGGCTATGGCGTAAGCGGTGGTTCGTGAGGAGCTCAGACCGTCTTGTAGCGCTGCGCGGTGACTGAGCGAACTACTTGGACTCATAGAGTTCGGCGCGCGATCAACTTTCAACATTTCCAATGATGTTTTCAGTAAGAAAGCGTTATCCACGGTGTTGATTTATTTGTGAAGTGTGATATTCAAAGTGTTGAAATGGGGCGGCGTAAGATTGTGCCTTGCAGAACGAAGAAAAAGGTAAACTAGCCAAAGCTGTGAAAGCCCTCTGGGTCAAGAGGCAGAAAGTTTTTGTTCTTCAGACCTCATCATCAATAAAGTAAAATACAAAAATGTAATTCATCAATTTCTCATGTACTCTGTAGTCATGACTGTAATCATGACGTCTTGAAGGCGTTAGGGTATTTATTTCTACTCACAATAGGGAACCTAAGTTTTGAAGGCGGAAGGAAATTGGTTCTCTCTGGTCTCAGCGCCCAAAAGAATTAGCATGGTACGAAAATGTAACTCGCCGTATCTTTTTACTCGAGCAAAAGAAATCTAAACCAATAACATCACAAGATGCATAATTTTGTGAAGAAGATGATGGCATTCTACTTTGCTCGATGACGCTTCCTAAATTCAAACTATTTTGCGCGCTGTCGCAAATGTACTCTGACTGAGCGGCAACCTAAGCGAGACGCAGCCACGTTGTGTGCAGCTGTGGCATCCTCGCATACCACGCGCCTGTCCATGGTTGCTAAATTTACTTTTCATTCAATATTTTGTTGGCACATTAAAGGATATTTAATCTAGTACAACCCAGTGACCTCACAGTAGCCACATAGCAAGTCGGATACCAAATGTTATGCTGATGCCACGGACAAAATGTTTTTACGAGCTTTTTCATGAGCAGTTTGGAAGGCTTGGCAACAGTGTAAATGTAGAGTTCACTTCGACTCAAAACAAATGTCATTAATATTTGTGATAGAGCAGAGTTATGTATATCCACGCAAAGAGGAAAGATTATAGTTTCTTACAAAACGAATATAAGTCCGGTCCGTGGTCGGGTTCTCGCGCTATCGCTTACGAAACATTTAGCACGGGTTAATCGCTTATACCACGCTGACCGGAGAGAACCAGACAACGCCCACTTAGGTTCCCTATTAGGGATGACGAAACCCTACTTTTTTACGACCTGGGTACTTTTTTACTTTTTCAACTCACTTTTTCAAAGTAACCGCCAATATTTTGAGTTACCAGGCAACGGTGTGACTCGCAGGCCTTCTGGAATATTATTTTATTTAATTTAAGTTTCAATTTTGAAAGCGGTGGAATTGATTGGTTGTTTTAGGCTTGTTATGTTATCTAATTTCTTATTAAAAACTCAATTATGTTAATTGAATTTCTTGTTTAAAACGATCAATTGTACATTTGCGAGTCAATATGTTATTGCCTATCATTGAGTGTTTATCATTCTTCATTTCGGACATGGTGCAGCTCTCTGATTTGGTCTAGCGGAGAAACCAGAAGGCCGCGCGTTTATTGCAATTGTTTAGGCAAACCGGATGTAAAAATGGTTTTGGTGAAGAAGACAAGAGAAATGGTTGGACGAGTTTGGAGGGCGTCTAGTTGGTTGTAGACTGCCCGAAAAGAGTTGTAAAAGCAGTGTTTTAAAGAGTGACGGTGTCTGAAATCAGCACCTATCAATAGTAAATAATGCGACGAGCATTTTGAGCTATTACGTTCGTAGAAAAAGTTGCGGATGTGTTCAGTTTGAATCTTATAACAAGTCGTGAATTGATGTTTTCAAACGTGTCGAGGGAAGCGCGCATCTAGGCCTAGACCCTAGCCACCGATACGGTTAGTATCAAGTGAATAAAACATAAAGCGTTATATATTGGAAATCAACCACAGAACTGTATTGCGTTGTTGATCTAAAAATTAAATAAATAAACGCATTTGGAACGTTTGCAAATACTAGAATTGAAGAAGTAAATTCGTCATTTTGGAGGAGAGAACGCCGTCTATCAAATACTTAGGCATAGTCTAGTCAGGATTGCCAAGAAAGACGTCGTGTTTGGTAATCTTCCGCATTGTTGCTGAATATTGGTCTACATACGTAGGCCTTTTTGAAACCTTCGCAGAGCAAAACCGACATCATTTTGAGACCGTAGTATTTCGTTGGAAAAATTAACACTTTATGATGAGTATTTTAAACAAATCGAGCCACCAGTGAGAGAAGGACAGTGTTCCTAATACGAAGTATCACATCAAGGCTATCGACGTAATCGGGAAACCTTGTTAATTCGGTGATATTAATGTGCGCATTGACCAAATACATTATAAATCAAAATGTCTGAGACAGATAATAATCAATTACGTAATACAACGAATATGCGAACTGACAAGAGGAATGAATACTCTCTTCGCATCGTAACGAACCGTCTGTAAGAAGATTACGCGTTGACTTCCGAGATATAGCTGACAATACAAGGAGGTTTGTTACACAAAGTGAATTTTGCGCTTCGAGACCGTCACGTGAAGAACTTACGTTTGATCTGCATTCTTCGAACCAAGGACTGTTTGGAGAGTAAAGCGAGGATTCTGTCCCCTAATCGAGTACATCTCCACTAAACGAAGAGTAGGCTACACCATATGTTATTGTTATTATTGTATTGAACTTAATTATTATTGTGATGGTAATGTGCATGATTAAAATAGCGGTCTTTTTCCCAAATAATAGGAATCGCTGATCAGCTAAGGTATATATCAATAACTTTAAACTGTGATTTGTATTTTCTGTCATGATTTTCAATTTTATTGAATCATGAAAGTTTAACGTTTTCTTTCCTTTCAATTTAAATTAACTTCTCTCTTTTTGTTCCGTTGTCTTTTATATGCTGAACTTTTGCTGCGTATCTTCTCTATTATCTACGTCTCCGGCTTGAGCTAGACCGAGGGATGCTATTGTAAAAATTTTAACCCCCAGATTAATAAAAATTTAAAAATATTGAATTTTTGAATTTTAATTATGTGTTAGACGCTCAGAAAGGTGGGTCTTAACTCCGTTATATCATAACACAAGAGTAAAATTTGGGGGGACCGTGCCCCCCCCCCAAAAAAAACTCTTAACTAAACAAATTATATCATTTAAAGTCCATCATTCACACCTTGATAGGAAACAAATAACAAAAAGATGAAAATTAATATTCCCTGCAAATACAAAAATTTGTAAAAAAAAAAAAAAAACAGCAGCCAAGCTCTCCTTCAAAAGTTTTCGGCTGTTAATGCTGTGGTGAGATATAGAAGTTGAGCCAAGCTTTTCGTTCTTTCTCCCTAATTTTGCATTGAAAATAAGTTAGATTATTTCGCCTGTTGACGAGCGCCAAGTTAACCTTTTTCGTAGTAAAAAGTAAAATTTTAAACTCAAAATCATAAAAAAAACGATGGGCTATTGAATTTTGTTTATTACGAGATCTCTAAAAAGTCAATGGCCAATCAATTTTTTTATGATTTCGAGTTTAAAAATTTTACTTTTTACCTTGAAAATGGTTGGCTTGGCGCTCGTCAACAGGCGTAATGATATTTCTTCTTTTCAATGCGAAATTAGGGAAAAAGAACGATAAAGCATGGCTCAACTTCAAAATCACACAGCATTCACAGACGAACACTTTGAAGGAAAGCTTAGCTGCCGTTTTTTTAGATTTTTTTTTGTATTTGTGGGGGTACAGTTATACTGAGAACGAACACTTTATCCAACAGTAAGCTATCTACCCCCACAAATACGAAAATTTGTAGAAATAATGGCAGCCAAGCTAAACCAACCATTTTTGTGGTATGAATTAAAAATGTTAAACTCAAGATCATAACAAAATTGCTTGGCTATTGACTTTTAAGAGTTCTCGTTGTGAACCATATTCAATAGCCAAGCAATTTTTTGTTTTGTATTTTGAGTTTTAAAAATTTTACTTTTTACCACGAAAATGGTTGGCTTGGCGCTCGTCAACAGGCGAAATGATCTTACTTCTTTTCAATGCGAAATTAGGGCGAAAGAATGAATAGTTTGACTTAAATTCTATATCTCACAGCAATCACAGCCAAAGACTTTTGAAGGAGAGCTTGGCTGCCGTTGTTTTGTTTACAATTTTTTGTATTTGTGGGGATATTACATCTTTTTGCTATTTGTTTCCTAACAAGGCATGAATGATGGACTTTGAATGATAAAATTTGTTAAGTTGAGAGTTGTTATTGACTTTTTGGGCCCGCGGTCCCCCCAAATTTGCCCCCTTGTGTTTTGAACGCTAGATATTTAATGGTTAAAAGCTTGCTTAATTTCAAGTTTGTACAATTACTACGCCTGAGTATAAACGCGTTTTGGTTTTGATTTTGATTTTCCCGGTCCCTATTGCCCTATTTTGCTTTTGAAAGCTAAAGTGATTTCGCATGAGGGACATCTAAGTGTGATCCAAGTTTTAAAGTTCTAAGGTGTACAGTTTTCTCTTATAGTATCTTATTCATAATAGTACGGAATTACCTTGCTTTTGATAATTTTGATTTTCTCTGTCACGCGTTACCCAATTTTGCTTTCCATATTCAAAAGTGATAAAAAATGAGAAGTATCAAAGTGTTTTCCAAGTTTGAAACCTCTCACTTGTAGCGTTTTATTTTAACGATTAATTTTTTAAGTTTCGAGTTTTTTTTTAATTTTTAGGTACGGTCTCCCAAATTCAGTTCTTTTGTGTTGGACGCTAGATATTTATAATGGTTAAAAGCACGTGTAATTTCAAGTTTGTACAAATTACCACGCCTCAGTTATTACGTGTTTTGATTATCATCCAAATTTGGATTTTCTCCAGTCCCTGTTACTCGATTTTGGTTTTAAAAACAAAAGGCACCGCGCCTGAGGTACATCTAAGTGTAGTCCTATTTTTTAAGTTCTTAAATGCACCGTTTTCTCTGTAGGCGCTTAAATCTCCGCGGAGAAGTAGCTAGCTTGCTAGCTAGCCAGCTATCTAGCCAGCTGTAAGATTTTCAACGATATCCAGACACTTTTTTTTAACAGAGAACGGGTTATCGGATCCACATATTACTATTATATTATTAATACCACATACCTCTTTTACCGAGTTTTAAGATTGTAAAACTTTCGGGCGGTGTGTGCAGATAGCTGAAAACCCCCCAACTCGGGTAGCAGTATACAGGGTCTTGAGTTTTCGTCGCTTAAGCAGTCACTTGCGCTTGGCTGCGGGCGACGACCGTCGTCCTCGATCTACCTAAACATATTCTTTCTTATTAAATTTCCTGCAATATTGAGTAGGCCTATGTAGTGTTGCCAAATTTTCTGAAGTTTACTGATTTGCACATGTTCTGTTGTTATAGCCGACTACTAACGACCAACCAGGGTCCTCGGGAACACACGCCGATGCAGGTAAGCCATCCATCATTTGGGCTTAAACGAACAAATGTTTTGTAGGGGCAACTCTCTTTTACACCTGTAGTCAAGATAAACACAGAGTAGTTTGCATAGAACTTAAAACAGTTAACCCGAGTAGGTCCACCCCTCAGCCCTAATAGGTTAGTATTTAAACAGTAATGTTTAGCACTAAATAGTGAGTAACAAGCATGAATATAGTAGGGTATTACAAGCATGATTATAGTAGGGTATAACAAGCATGAATATAGTAGGGTATTACAAGCATGATTATAGTAGGGTATTACAAGCATTAATATAGTAGGGTATTAAAAGCATGATTATATTGTAGGGTATTACAAGTATGAATACAACCATTTTTTTTGGTTAGTTTACAATATATAATTACAGTTCAGATAACATTACAAAGCTTCGCATTATGAGCATAACTGCGATGGGATAAAGAAATTCACACTTACCCAATAGGAATCCAGTGTAAGAGATAACCTCTTGTGTGCGGGCTGTTAATAATAATAATTTGATACTTTTGTGCGGAAACTCATAGATGTAACAATAGGTAACAGACCCAGTGCTCACAGATATTATTAATATAAATGAATTTAAACACAAGAAATTGGCAAATTTTTAAGTCAGTTAATAAGCAACACCATTTGTTTAAGAAATTCATAATAATTTTAACAATAGTGCTATTTAATACTGGATAACATCAATTTTTTCAAAGAAAACTAAAAATCATATAAAAATGTGCATTTTCTTATGAACAGGGGTAACTGATTAAAAAAATTTAGTCAAGATAATCTTAGTTATGGATAAGTTTGTGTTCTATAGGGACACAAAGAGTGTATTTATAAGTATTTATATAATAAAATCCAATATTTTGTAAAAGAGGTTTATTTATTGCACTGTGCAAATTAAAATAATTGAAGAAAGCTGGTAATTGGTAGATATCCAGCATTTTACTTAGTTTTAGGATTAATTTAGAATTCTTGTGTTATTTCACCTTATCGGCTCATACTATTTATTAAGCTTTTCTGCCAATTGCAAATTAAATGCGTACAAATAAGGTGAATTTCAATGCAATATTTACAATCGACATAACAGGTCACAACTGTTAAAAAGGCAGAAGCCATTGTGCTGATTTTATTCTGAAAGAATGTGAATCTCTGAGCACGAAATTAAAGAAAACCCTATTGGCTGACCAATACGACTTATTTCACTTGTTTTATGTTACAGACCTAGCGAACGAAGAAGAAACGTTACTTGAGAAATTGAAGCGACTGTTGGTTTAGGTGAGTAAGCCAAAGCGTCTATATTTCTGTTCTTGTCGAACTAATTCGGTGTTATTGGAGTCTGGGCTAATTTACTAGAATTTTCAAATGGAATTCCTACATGATTTGTGCCCACTTTAAAAGTGACGGAACTTGTATACAGTTTATTCGTTCTTTGAACTTTCTAAGAAAATCCATTACAAATACGAACAGAGGGGAACCAGAATTATAATTAGGAATTTTTGATCACACTTATTCTGGTTAAAATAAATTGTTATCTCGGATGCCTTATCAGATCTCATTGGATGCCCTGTAATTGAGTACAACATAATTATTGAGGTTGCATTATGCTTCAAAACATTATTTTGATTTCATAGTTTTCAATGAAGAAGCGATAAGGCCGAACCCGTGTCCACAACAATAGAAATATTTGAACGATTATAATTGACTTCCCCTTTGATTCTAGTATTGTATTCCCTTGTGATCCGATAATCATTGTTTCTTAAGGTAACTAATTTTCTATCCCTTAATGTGTTGTCCCCTTGTGATTTCCTTTAAACTTACCCTCTTTAGTTTCCCAGGATAGTATCGTTAATGGCTGTCCCAGTAGCCCAACACCGAGCAATGTTGAGTCCCGGACGCCCACATCGTTAACAATTCGGGATCCCCGTGAATGTCCTGGAAGTAACGGGCGTCTGGTTCCTCCTTGTCTCGGGTTTCCAGCCCATGTGTGGTTTGAATCGGATTTTCATTTCCTATTTGGTTCCTGGAGGTACTTAATCCTGGATGACTTTCTAGGTTCCTTTGGATGATTGGATACCCCTGGTTTCCCTGTTGTCCCCGATAACCCTGGTTTGGTTGATAGTTTCGGCACTAGTTGTAGGAAACAGAGTTCTTGGTTGGTAATTGTTCCTAAAATTATCCGTCTGTTGTTCAGAGCGGTTAATTAACTTTTACACTGTTCTAATGAGCTTCTCTATTATATCCTCTTGCCCGGTTTCTTCGTGTCGTGTGCATGGTTAAGTCTACAGGGGCCTCTTCTTCAGGTTTGGGTGTGTTGGTTTTATTGTTCCCTATCTGCTCTCCCCCGCTTCCTACAAGGGCCCTTGCTCCCATATTTCATGCACTTTTTCTAACACTTCCTTGGGTGAGGTTGGGCGGCTGCATGAACGGAAAAAATGATTTGGAGGTGAGGCTGCAACTCGACTACAGGCCCGCTGAGCGTGGGAGGAGCCCACAGCAAGGCGTCTACTTCCGTGCATCCCGAGCCAGCACGCTCAGCTACCAACGCTCTGTGTACCATCGAGCCAGCAGCCTATGGAACTTGCTCCCCAGTGAAATCGAAATTTTGCCATCCAATGATTTTTACAAAGCCATAAACAGACTGTTCACCTAAACCTAAAGCCGAACATAAAGACAACCCCGCATGATAATGGACATGATTCAGGAATACAATCGGACATGTAAGCATAGATTAAATCTAAGGCCCCATAGCTCATCAATCACCTCATACTCATCTTACCTGTTATCTCATAATAATCACTTATTTAAGATCATTTCCACAAATCAATCAATCACAATATCATTATGTTACTTTCTTTAAACTTATCATTAATCTCTACTTTTAGTTTAATTTTATATGGATGCAGGACACCTATCTACACCTATATATCCCGAGTTTGTTTTCGTTGGTCTCCTTGTAGCCACTGCGTTGAAAAACTTTCCTAAGTCCCTCTAAATTCTCCTTGTAAGATAAGTATGTGGTGTCCTTAGGAGGCTCGGGAGGCTATACTGGTGGGAAGCAGAGAGGGGGGAGTCGATCAACCCACAGACATCAACACTGTTAAAACCAAACAATCATTGTTGGATGAGCGTAGCGAGCGTAGCGAGCGAAGCGAAGATTCCATTTCACTACACTGGAGAAAAAAATCCGGAATGTTTTTTTTTTCTGTATTTTTGTCTGTTTGTTAACACGATTCCGGCTAAACCGATACTCCGATTGCAATGAAATTTTATGGAGGTCTTCGAAATCTCTGAACTTAGAACTGCCACGTTTTTGAGCGCAATCGAAAAATTATTTCTTATGAAAATCGCAATTTTACGACTTTTTTCTATTTTTAAAATTTCTTCGGCTTATAACACCTACATGTTTTATCCTATTGAAATAATTTTTTCACAGAACCTTAATTTTATAAATATATATATTCGTGTAAAATTTGTGCGCAATCGATTAATTATTTCTTATCAAAAGTTCAATATTACGATTTTTTCCTTTTTAAAATTGCGATTAGGCTAATTAAAAAAATTAAATTAAATTTTTTTTTTTTTAAATTAAATTTAATTTTAAAAAAATCTTCAATTTAGTAATAATTTTTTCACAGAACAACAAAAAATCAGCATAACACATGGCAGCTCAATGCACCAATTACGCTCATCCAACAACGCGGCGGGACTTAAGCGTTTTCCTAGTCTATCGAAATATTGTCTTGTGTTTTTGTCTTCTTGGTAAGTAAAACCAAACCTGCGTGTGTCGTATTCGCATGGATTTTTTCTCTTTTTTTAAAACAAAATATTGATTGTAAAATTTATTTGTCAATGCTACACCTTTTCCCAAGTATTTAATTTATACAAAGTTTGTAGTTAAGTTTTTCATTTGTTTTCTTATTTGTGTACCTTATGCTGTTTCACATTACTTGGAAGATGTCTATGACGCACCGTTCACACCTTGTCTCACTCACCCCCCAGTTTGGCAGATTAATTCATTGGCTGGCATGAGGTATCATGGGAACCAAATAAATTTCTTTGGAACGGTTCGTATCAGACCTCCGCGTCTTATTATATTTGGTTCCCCTGAATGCTTTGCCTCCTGTGCACTATTTATTATTACAGCACGTGTTTATTTCCTTTTTTTGTACCATCTTCCAATTTAGAACGGGTGGGACGGATGTACTTGAGCCCAATTCTACTAGTTTGACGTTGACGGCGACACCACTTGCTGCCGCGATCCACTTTTAATTTTATGCTGTGGGTTGCACGGCACATTTGTTTTACGTTGTGAGACAAATTAATATTTGCAGAAGTTAACTTGATGTTATATGTTCAAATTTATCATCATCATTCTTGCCACCCCATCATCAGAGTGAGAGTTCCAATGTCTGCGGCTGTTTTGTCTTGCCATATTGTACCATTATAAACACGTTCCCAAGGCTGCAAGTATTGTATTAGAGACCTGTACTCCATGCACTGCCAACGAGATAACATGCACAAACCGATCGAAGCTTGTGACTAATTGTGTTTGATCGTCATGTTGTAGACAACTTTGTTTTCATTGTACGGCCCGTTTCATAATTGATGAGCGTACCGAGCGAAGCAAAGATTCCATTTCACTACACTGCAGAAAAAAATCCGGAATGTTTTTTTTTTCGTTTTTTTTAAATTATTTTTGTGTGTTTGTTAACACGATTCTGGATAAACCGATACTCCAATTGCGATGAAATTTTCTGGAGACCTTCAAAATCTCTGAACTTAGAACTGCCATGTTTTTGAGCGCAATTGAAACATTATTTCTAAAAAAATCACAATTTTACGATTTTTTTTTTATTTAAAAAAAAAAATTCGACTTATAACATCTACATGCTTTATCCGATTGTAATGATTTTTCACAGAATCTTAATTATTAGAATTAATTTATTCGTATAAAATTTGAAGGTAGTAAAATTATTATTTCTAATGAAAATCGCAATTTTACGATTTTTTTCAATTTTTAAAATTACGATTAATAAAAAAAAATATATAAAGTTAATTTTTAATTTAATTTTAGTTAATTTAAAAAAAATCTTCGAATAAGTAATAATTTTTTCAAAGAACAACAGAAAAATCCGCATAACACATGGCAGTTCAACGCACCAATTACGCTCATCCAACAACGCGGCGGGACTTAAGCGATTTCCTAGTTAATAGAACGGAGCTTGTTTTAAGTGGGTTCAATCGACTTCCAGCTAGAGACTGGCCAGCTCAGCCATTGTCTGTGTACTCTTCTTGACATAGATCCCGTGTAGGCCTACGGGTAATGTCGCCACCTTTGTCATGACTCATGATTGTGTTCATATTTCCTGATCAAAACCCAGTGTCTGCAACACGGCCAATTTTAGCTGCAGTATTTTGTCAATCGAGGAACATCTTTTGTACGCCACGTTAACATTGATTTGCGGGTCTCTACGAAGCGTTAGCAGTTGTTAATTATGTTTCATAATAACGCAGTAGACTAGGAAGCTTCGCAAACGCTTTTCCAGGCGCGTTTTGGATGAGCGTTATTGTTTAAGGGGTTGTTTCACTGAACATGTATGAAAAACCAGCAATTTTGTATTATTATTATTATTATTGTTTTAATCGTTTTTAAGTTTACTTTTTTATTTATTGACTACATAAATTTATTTCATGCTGATATAATGCTTAAACCATTAAATTAATTTTTTTCTTGGGCGCTGCATGCTATTTTGCATGGGAAAATGGCTTACCGGTACTGATATTAGACCTAATCTTGGGCTGTATAGAGTGTCATTCATAACAATTTAAGTCAATTTTAAAGAAGCCTAGATTAACAGGTTATAAAGGCCAAGTGAATTCATGTAAAATAAATAAACTGAACCTTTAGGCTATGTTATACTCAAATTAACCGAAAATCAACAAAAATCATTACAATTGAATAAAACATGTAGGTGTTATAAGTCGAAGAATGTTTTTAAAAATCGAAAAAAAATCGTAAAATTGCGATTTTCATGAGAAATAATTTTTTGATCGATTTTTCGCAAGTGGCAGTTCTAAGTGCAAAGATTTCAAAGGTCTCCAGAAATTTTCATCGCAATTGGAGTATCGGTATAGCCGGAATCGTGCTAACAAACATACAAAAAAATACAAAAAAAACGGATTTTTCTCTCCAGTGTAGTGTAGTGGAATGGAATCTTCACTTCGCTCGCTACGCTCTCTACGCTCATCAAACCACTGGGCTGTTAACATAAGTAGCATCATCCGACTAGTATACTATTGTTAATTTGTAATTGCACTCTCCGCTGTGTCTTCCAAGGTCTGGTAATTTTTTATACCTACATGTTTTTCAATTTCTGATCTATTATCTTTTGCAGCAGCTGATTAGGCGAAAGATTGTAACATGGTCTTTCTGATCATCACCATCAACGCTAACCTCGCCATTTCATCTTCCACCAATATGTTTAATGGGGCTTCCATGAACTACTGTACAAGTGAAGAATTGAAAGTGTTTTGGAAGGTAAATCCAACCGTTGTGTTATGGTGACTTTTTGATTAGTTTCCTCCGGTAACTTTGACTTTGAAAAGCTACCTATATTTCTGTTATATGTTAACCGAAACGAATGTCATTGTGAATGGTTGCTTAATACAATGTTATTGACCTTAGAGGTACAATGTTCTTATTAAAGAATTAAAAATGAGGCTTCCATGAACTACTGTACAAGTTAAGAATTAAAAGTGTTTTGGGAAGTGAATCCAACCTTTGTGTTCTGGTGACTTTTTGATAAGTTTCCTCGAGAAACTTTGACTATGAATGCAACCTGTATTTCAGTTATATGTTCATCGGACACGAATGTCATTGTGAACGGTTTTCTTAATACCATATAATTGACCTAAGAGGTACAATGTTCTAAATAAAGAATTAAAAATGAGGCTTCCATGAACTACTGTACAAGTGAAGAATTGAAAGTGTTTTGGGAAGTAAATCCAACCGTTGTGTTCTGAAGATATTTTGATTAGTTTCCTCGAGTAACTTTGACTATGAAAAGCAACCTGTATTTCAGTTATATGTTTATCGGACACGAATGTCATTGTGAACGGTTTCTTAATACAATATTATTAACCTGAGAGTAACAATATTATGAATTAAATAATTAATAATGAGGCCTCCATGAACTACTGTACAAGTGAAGAATTGAAAGTGTTTTGGGAAGTGAATCCAACCGTTGTGTTCTGGAGATATTTTGATTAGTTTCCTCGTGTAACTTTGACTATGAAAAGCTATCTGTATTTCAGTAATATGTTCATCGTACACAAATGTCATTGTGAACTGTTTCTTAATACAATATTATTGACAAGAAGGTACAATATTATGAATTAAAGAATTAATAGTGAGGCTTCCATGAACTACTGTACAAGTGAAGAATTGAAAGTGTTTTGGGAAGTGAATCCAACCGTTGTGTTCTGGAGATATTTTGATTAGTTTCCTCGTGTAACTTTGATTATGAAAAGCTATCTGTATTTCTGTTATATGTTAATAGGACACGAATGTCATTGTGAACGGTTTCTTAATACAATGTTATTGACCCAAGAGGTACAATATTATGAATTAAAGAATTAATAATGAGGCTTCCATGAACTACTGTACAAGTGAAGAATTGAAAGTGTTTTCGAAGGTAAATCCAACCGTTGTGTTATGGTGACTTTTTGATTAGTTTCCTCGAGTAACTTTGACTTTGAAAAGCTACCTGTATTTCTGTAACATGTTAACCGGACACGAATGTCATTGTGAATGGTTGCTTAATACAATGTTATTGACCTTAGAGGTACAATGTTCTTATAAAAGAATTAAAAATGAGGCTTCCATGAACTACTGTACAAGTTAAGAATTAAAAGTGTTTTGGGAAGTGAATCCAACCTTTGTGTTCTGGAGACTTTTTGATTAGTTTCCTCGAGAAACTTTGACTATGAAAAGCAACCTGTATTTCAGTTATATGTTTATCGGACACGAATGTCATTGTGAATGGTTTCTTAATACAATATTATTGACCTGAGAGTTACAATATTATGAATTAAATAATTAATAATGAGGCCTCCATGAACTACTGTACAAGTGAAGAATTGAATGTGTTTTGGGAAGTGAATACAACCGTTGTGTTCTGGTGACTTTTTAATTAGTTTCCTCATGTAACTTTGACTATGAAAAGCAACCTGTATTTCAGTAATAATATGTTCATCGGACACAAATGTCATTGTGAACTGTTTCTTAATACAATATTATTGACAAGAAGGTACAATATTATGAATTACAGAATTAATAATGAGGCTTCCATGAACTACTGTACAAGTGAAGAAATCAAAGTGTTTGGGAAGTGAATCCAACCTTTGTGTTCTGGAGACTTTATTATTAGTTTCCTCGTGTAACTTTGACTATGAAAAGCAACCTGTATTTCTGTTCTATGTTTATCGGACACGAATGTCATTGTGAACGGTTTCTTAATACAATATTATTGACTTAGAGGTACAATATTATGAATTAAATAATTAATTATGAGGCTTCCATTAACTACTGTACAAGTGAAGAATTGAAAGTGTTTTGGGAAGTGAATCCAACCGTTGTGTTCTGGAGATATTTTGATTAGTTTCCTCGTGTAACTTTGACTATGAAAAGCTACCTGTATTTCTGTTATAATATGTTAATCGGACACGAATGTCATTGTGAACGGTTTCTTAATACAATGTTATTGACCTAAGAGGTACAATATTATGAATTTAAGAATTAATAATGAGGCTTCCATGAACTACTGTACAAGTGAAGAATTGAAAGTGTTTTGGGAAGTGAATCCAACCGTTGTGTTCTGGTGACTTCTTGATTAGTTTCCTCGTGTAACTTTGACTATGAAAAGCAACCTGTATTTCAGTTATATGTTTATCGGACACGAATGTCATTGTGAATGGTTTCTTAATACAATATTATTTACCTGAGAGTTACAATATTATGAATTAAATAATTTATAATGAGGCCTCCATGAACTACTGTACAAGTAAAGAATTGAATGTGTTTTGGGAAGTGAATACAACCGTTGTGTTCTGGTGACTTATTGATTAGTTTCCTCGAGTAACTTTGACTATGAATAGCAACCTTTATTTCAGTTATATGTCTATCGGACACGAATGTCATTGTGAACGGTTTCTTAATACAATATTATTGACCAAAGAGGTTCAATATTATAAATTAAAGAATTAATAATGAGGCTACCATGAACTACTGTACAAGTGAAGAATTGAAAGTGATTTGGAAAGTGAATCCAACCTTTGTGTTCTGGAGACATTTTGATTAGTTTCCTCGTGTAACTTTGACTATAAAAAGCAACCTGTATTTCAGTAATATGTTCATCGGACACGAATGTCGTTGTGAACGGTTTCTTAAGGTGGGACAGGACCTTGGTATAGTGGCCTATGTTGGTGGAAGGAGAAGCTTGAGAGAGGTCCTGGAGGTGGGACTTTACAAGTGACGCTCAAAATATTCGAAAATGAGCCGTCGCAGTTGCCTCGTGCGGCTGTAACTACACAATGTACTGCAGAAGCTCCGAAAGCGCGCGTCTCAGTCAGCGTAGCGCCAGATCGTTTACACACGCAGCTTCTCGGCTCGGGGTCACTCGTCGAACGAGTTAGAACAAGATGATGTTAGCTGTTCTAGGAGGGTAGGGTGGCTGAGTTAATAACATCAAACCATATTTTGTTCAGTCTCATACATAATATTAAAGGTAAAAACTAATCATGTACATTATCAGGAAATACCAAAATGGCAATTGTATGCTGTGAATGAAGAAAGATTCATAAAACTCCCGGACTAAAAACTAAGTGGATTCAAACCCACGTCCGTAATAGGTACCCTGTACCAGTACCGCCGAACCGGCATGTAATGTAACTAGGAAACGCTCAGTTGGACGCGTTGATAAGCGAGCACGTGCTATAGCTATAGACCCACATTGCACATTTTTTTAAATTTTAAAATTTGCGACGTTCGCTGTCCACAGGGCCATGTTTCCAATATTATTTATTATTGCCAAGGTATTTGGGTAAACCCGTGTGTAAACCTTTACTTTGTGGATAAAATCCACCGCCATCTAGAGGACCTTGACTCCTTGAGAAAACTATTTAAACTCTTTGTTGACAAATAATAGACTGCTTCCTCGAAAGTATTTTGATTACTTCTAGGTGGCAGTGCATTAGAAACTTCGCGCGTCGTTTCGTTGCCATGGCAACGTTACTTTGGTTATAATGTAATTTCCATCTACACTACTTATCGGATCAAAATAAAATTAACGTATTCGTGACCGGACGGACATTCTAAATGATTTGGCCACCTCAGATTTTGTCGCCGTTTAGTTTGAAAAATAAATTTCGATTAACTGAAGTGTAACTTTTTAACTTTTTAAATAATTATGCCACAAAACTAATGGCATTCAATCGAGGACGAAGCTTGCGGATGGTCAAAATTTCAACTCGATCCGAGCCTCCATTCGAACGTTATGACGAGACATACAAAAAAAAAAAAAAAACAAACAAACAAACAAACAAACAAACAAACAAAAAAAACAGTGACTAATTTTTCCGGCAGAGTCAAATGGAAACGCTCGCTTAAAAAAACGTTGCTGAAAGACTTCATGAGATACCTGGCAACTGCATTTGAACAAAGGGTTGTATGTTTAAATTGCTTTGTAAGTTTTCATTTTATCATTCAATTGTAGACGTTTATTGAGTAAGTTACGGAAGTACCATTTTATGCATGATGTATCCATTTAATTTGGGCGATCGTGCAAATCCACCTTCTGGTGTAATTAAGACCAGTGCCTTGCCCCCCCCCCCCCCCCCGAAAAAAAATACCAGCTTAAATATCATATTCTGTAAAATCATCTATTCATTCTTTTTTCGTACAGCTAAAACATAAAAACCACTTCAAAAATACGCATTTTCAAAAAATTGCTCGTGGTCTTATGTCCCGTTATTAATTTTAAGGATAATTCTTTGCAATTAACACCTATCGACTATCGTTGAATAAGTTTTTTTATTGACATTCTTGCACAAGTTGGTAAATGGTAATGATATTACTAACAGTTCAGATGCAATCAACACATGAGTGTACGTGGTGCCGCACGTCGCGTTAACTTCAGCGACTCGGCAACTCCTCGAAATAATTCACATTATTCACAGATTACGTTACAGGATATTTATTTTATACATCTCTCTTGAGAGTTTTATCAAACCATGTAACTGATAAACATAGGTGAAATCCTATAGTAGCCTATATTATAATCATGCTTTCTATGAACTCGTCCCAAACCCTAATAACTTCCACATAATAAAGATAGATTTATATACACATTCAAACAATTATCGTAAAATACACCCCGCTTAGGAATTCCCCACGACTCGTAACTGGTAAAAAACAAAGAATCAAACAAACAACAAACAAACACAAAAAAAATAACAGTCAATCTTTCTTCTCCACTCAGTCAAATTGAGTCTTCGCTTCACACGTTACGCACTTCCATTGAGCAGGTCATGGAGTGGGTGTCTCCCCTGCTCCACACCGCGCAATCATTCGCGATGTCTTTGATGTAGTTCTCTGGCGGATGTATGTCGCGCAGATCGCCGAGTCATAGTCTCAAAGGAGGAAATAAAAAGGATGGCCCGACAGTTGACACAGACAGTAGATATGGACCATATGGACACAGGGAACAAAAATACGTCAATGGCGAGAATGTTTAGGCTACTCTTATACCAACACTCGACTACAACAATGAATCAAATTAATCGAAACTAAGGATAAGCCACACCACAGGTTGTTCAGGTCGCAAACAAACTAAAACAATGCAAAGTTATAGATAATGAACATTGGTTGGGGTCAATTAGGCAGAAAACTTGTAATGACCGATTGACCGTTGTTTGTTCACATACAATTATTTTTGGTGCTCGTTAGGGAAACCGCAGTCAAGCCGAGCACTAGTACACTCGGTCGGGCACCTCATAAAACTAGCAGCGTTGGGGTGTTTTCGAAATATCACCCAGCTGTCAAGAAACGTAATACATGATAGAAAACTGTCATAATCGAGTGGGGTATGAACATTCTTTCTGGGTAAAAAAGGGGGTTGAAACTCGCTCAAAATAACTTTTCGGGTGTTATCTATAGGTGCCCGTCAGGGCGCCGCGCAGCCAAGCAGCGGTGTGCTAACACTCGGGCTACTATAACTAACTAATAGACCCTAATTCGACACCAGACGGGTAGGTCTACACTCTACAACGTTCAAATTTAACATGCTGCAATTTGAAACAAAAAGCTGAAAAAGTTACCTGGAAGTCGTTGAAATCAAGGTTTTATATAAATTTAACTATAGAAACTAAACAACAATCTATACAACAAATGTATGTAAACACAAATAAAAAAATCCATCCTAGTGGGGTGTCGAACCCTGGGACTCCCGATTGCCGGTCGAATGCTTTTCCCCTAAGCTACCGGAACGGTTTACTTCAACATATCTTTATTGTTGGTGCATTGTAGATCTGAATAGAAAGGAACAGTACTGTGACGATTCTGCTGCCTTTGAACTGACCATCTAAACACGATTTAGAATGTCTGAGCGAGGGTTTATTTCTCAATTGGAAACACACCTGTAGGTGTAATCAATTTACAGAAATCAATCCAGAAATCAATTCAGATCTATACAATGTACCAACAACCTGGATGTTATGAAGTTAACCGTCTCGGTAGCTTAAGGGTAAAGCACTCGACCGGAATCGGGAGACCGCGTTACGGTACCCGCTGGGAAGGATTTTTTTATTTATAGATGATTTCTAAAAAAGCACATAGATTATTTATATGATGCTCCATTTTATGTGTTTGAAAACCAAGTGTTGGGAGGGTGTTGCTTTATTTTAATTGATTCTACGTCATTATTATCTAAACTTCTACGCTATAAATACATACATTTACTTTGCCCCGTGACCGCATCGTTGCATATTGCTCGGCATAATAAATTTGAAACGCACTATTACAGAGGCGTAGGAACCTGGGGAACGGGGCAGAGGGGGGGGGTAAAACCAAAGCGAGTAAAATATTAATCCCAGAATTTCCGTAGTAAATAAGCACATCCACTTATACAATTTGACAGCCACCTTGCATATGTTTGCCTGTATTTTCGTTATTACATAAAAATTAGGTTAAAATTTACTGAAATGGAGCATCACATTTTCTGTTTCGGAATTCGTTTTTTTAATGTATATTTTCGTTTAGAGATTTTTATCTAATAATATCTGAATGGACTACTTTTGAAGAATGACAATAATATGTAACTTTATTTCCAAAGGTTAACAACACCACTCACAAGGTCAATGTAGTAAAAGCCTAAAGTTTGCTCTCATATACATTACGTGATGAGGGCTCGAACAAGTGAAATTCTGTATAGTACATAATCAACGCCCTGCAATGCACAACCCGCCACTGCATGACGTATAGTGGAGTGGAACACCATTTCAATGAGTTCAAGAGAGCAGTCAAAAATTTGTATTTTCAAGTTTTCATATTCAGATCCAAATATTTTACGTTGTCTTTGTCTGTTTCTTCTAGAATCTAGGCTGCATAGATATGTATTCTAATGAAAACTACAGAACGGACAGAGTTTGTTGCTCTTATTATGGTTGTTTTACAGAATTTGCTATGTATAATTGCATGACACAACTAACATTATAAACACTTAATAATTTGTGAGTGATTGGAAAATACGCAAAAATGTAAGCAATGATTTGTCATTTACACACGTCGGGAGTGATTAAAAACGCGCGATGCACAGCCTTGGGACAGTCTCATCGGCGAGATTTGAGCTCGTGTCGAGGGGAGGGGGGACTATTAGATTTCAATGCGTTTATCTGTGACGCAGCGATCATTGCTTTTCTAAATCAAGAAATAATGCGGTCAGTGAATAAGTAAATGCGAATACTGCTTGTACAGTGTACGGATTTTAATTTATAGCCTAGATGTAGTCCTTTATTATAGATTTGATTATTTCTGGGTATGCACACAGTCCCGCACTGTTTTCACTGTTTGTCTATGATTATTGATTAAATCAACGCTATCACACACCAATAATAAAATAGAAGTACCTAATAGACCGAATTAATAACGCCATATCCAAATCTCAGTTGGTTGGAGCATCAGCTCAGACAGAGGAAGACTGGGGTACTATCCTCAATTGATACAATTTCTATATTATGTTACCGTTATCAAAGGCTAAAACTCAGGAACTTTAAATCGATTATAAATGACTTGTAACAAATAAACATTACATTTATTTCTCAATTTGGTTAATCGGGAAACACTGCCGTAGGTGTAATTGTTATTATTTAATACACCTATTATGATTTTGCTATGTACGTGTTCTCATTGGGCTCATCTTAACAAAATTAATATTAACCTGTTGATTGAAGCAAAACATTGCACACATCTCAATATGTCTTATACTGTTACCGTGTTCTATAACAAAAACGTTTTATAGGCATATGCATTGTGTGGTGTTCTGCATTAGTTAAACAATTTTACTCATGGCAATCAAATTGTTTTTTCGAACATAAATAACCCCCTGTCACTCAAAACGTCGTATCGCCAGAGTGCGCCACTTGCTGGGGCTGAAAAGGCCTAAAATAGCTGCAAAACATGCATTCGTAGTTCAGTAGTTTAGCGGTAACTACTCACACGATTTTGATAAAAAAAAAATATTTTGAAGATAAATGTTAAAATAAGAACTTATGTTTTGTACTTTTTCCATAATTTTTTTTGTAATTTTTTTTATAAAGCTCTAAAATGAAGGTAAATTTTCAAAATATTGACCAAGTTCGCAATTTTTTATAAGACATTATTACATTTAATTTCGAATATCGACAAAACATTAGTCCTAGTAAATTTTATCGTGAATAGAATAAAAAAACAATTATGCCGATATGACAGTTGTGGGTCGAGTTCTAACTGAAATGCTGGGACACTGCATCGCACCGATATTATAGCTACTCCTGTGCAACCTTAATACAATATTATTGACCTGAGAGTTACAATATTATGAATTAAAGAATTAAAAATGAGGCTTCCATGAACTACTGTACAAGTGATGAATTGAAAGTGTTTTGGGAAGTGAATCCAACCGTTGTGTTCTGGAGACTTTTTGATTAGTTTCCTCGTGTAACTTTGACTATGAAAAGCAACCTGTATTTCAGTTATATGTTTATCGGACACGAATGTCATTGTGAACGGTTTTCTTAATACAATATTATTGACCTTAGAGGTACAATATTATGAATTAAAGAATTAATATTGAGGCTTCCATGAACTACTGTACAAGTGAAGAATTGAAAGTGTTTTGGGAAGTAAATCCAACCATTGGGTTCTGGAGACATTTTGATTAGTTTCCTCGTGTAACTTTGACTATGAAAAGCAACCTGTATTTCTGTTATATGAATATCAGACACGAATGCCATTGTGAACGGTTTCTTAATACAATATTATTGACCTGAGAGGAACAATATTATTAATTATAGAAATAAAAATTAGACTTCCATGAACTACTGTACAAGATAAGAATAAAAAGTATTTTTGAAAGTGAATCCAACCTTTGTGTTCTGGTGACTTTTTGATTAGTTTCCTCGTGTCACTTTGAAAATGAAAGCAACCTGTATTCAAGTAATCCCCCATAAATACAAATTAATTAAAAATTAATTAAAACAGAAACATTGTATTGATTTTAACAAAGACACAATTTGATTTTGGAGTATGCCTGCAAGAAGTCCATGCTTATAAACTAGGAAAATGCTTAAGTCCCGCCGCGTTGTTGGATGAACGTAATTGGTGCATTGAGCTGCCATGTGTTATGCGATTTTCTGTTCTGTGAAAAAATCATTACTAACTTGAAATTTTTTTAAAAATTAAATTAAATTAAAAAAAAATTAGCTTTAATTTTAAATTTTTTTAATTAATGCGTAATTTTAAAAAAGGAAATAATAGTAATATTGAAATTTCATAAGAAATAATTATTCGATTGCGCACAAATTTTACACGAATATATTAATTCATAAATTAAGGTTCTGTGAAAAATCATTACAATCGGACAAAGCATGTAGGTGTTATATATATAAGTTGAAGAAATTTTAAAAATATCGAAAACACCGTCAATTTGCGATTTTCATGAGTAAAAATTTTCTTATTGTGCTCAAAAACGTGGCAGTTCTTAGTTCAGTGATTTCGAAGACCTCCATTAAATTTCATCGCAATCGGAGTATCGGTAAAGCCGGAATCGTGTTAACAAATTAACGCCGAGTTGGTGTGAAGTGTGATTGGAGATTGGAGTTAATTGATTTTGGTAGGGACGATTAGTTACAGGCAGAATTGATTTGATTGGGAAACTAGGCCTTTTGTTATTGGTTTTACGACTCAAACTTCGAGACTGATTTGAATGTTTGGGTGTAGTGTCTTCTTTGTTTGAGTTGTGATTCTAGGTAGAAAACTGATTTATGTAACATTAAGGATGTGGGTGCGCTTGTTTATGAATGGTGACTTTCAAGTCTAATAGGGGGAGAATTGGTTTAATTATATTGTGATTTTGATTTTTCGGTTATAACATTATAACTAGTGTCTGCTACTTGTCGAATTATTTTATTACAGAGTAACACTTTCCCTGTTTTGTTCATATGTAGGCCGTGTTTCATATAGTTAGCTCTCGGAATATCCGATACGTTAACTATCTGAACCCTCGGGAACTCTTTGGTTGTGTTGTTAATACTCTTATTGATATTGAAAATGGTTTCGTTAAGGTGAGGACTGTCATATCGATAAGGTATATTCATAAGAATTATTTGGGATGATGGCGAGTACCTTTTACATTCAGATATCGACTGCCGTAATGAAGTGATTAATGATTTTTTTATCAGCATTATCAAAGTTGGTTTTGATTTATTAGTGCCGCTCCCAATGATGACTGCAGTCGGACTGGGCCAATCTGATGACAGCAGAGAAGGTCCAATTCTCTCCGCTACGTTCTGAGCCGTTGCGTTTGGCAATACAACACTACGGCAGGCAATTTTCTTCTTGCTTGAAACGCTAGATGATTCGTTTTGAATAATTTGTCTGCAATTCCTAATGTGACTGTCTCCAATAAGAAGGTTATAGGTCGACGACGCTGATGTTAAGTACTGCTTGCTTGCGGGTTTACAGGTAGGGATAAGTGTAATTGGTATGATTTCATAACGAGTGGTTATGTTGCTCTGGCTGTGGAGGCCTACTTTCCTCAGTCTTTTTTCCATGAGCCATTAGAATGCCTACTTGTATCATGTCTTCAAGGCGGTTTAATTTATTTTCGTCCTCATTAATCCTCTACTAATTTCTTTCTCATAGACTTGTATAATTCCTTAATTCATCCATTTCCTTCAGAATTTCTGTATTCATTCATACAATTTCCATCTTCCAAATCTATCTGCTTGGTCAAACTTGTAGACAATACGGTATCAGATGGGCTGATGTGGCGTAACGGGACGTGAGTACCTTACCGAGAATCTAAGCCACCACGTTGCGTGTCAAAGGTGACAAAACAACCTCGTCCATACCCACACCTGCTACGCTCAACCTTCAACGTAAAGCTAGCAAATCACCAAAACTACAGGTCCTCATAAAAATAACAAAAGAGGAGACTTCTATAAAGTCCTCCACGTAAGGCGCCCTAACAGAAATTGAAACTATGAATCATTAAAGCTGTACTTCTTAAATTACTCGACATACTAGTAGATTTGTTCGCATTAATAAAATGTGTCATTTCCTCGACTCACAGAAAAAAATAAAAAATAACAACCGTAACAAGGAAAACCACAGAACTGAGTAAATAATGTACCCTACCGAAGTATGGACCTTGTCTGCAGTAAATATAACCCCTAATCAGTCCACACAACCCTAAATCACTCACCAAATTCCCCCAAAATTGAGAAGCCACGAGAACTCCAGTGGCGTTAGAAACTCTACTGAAAAGTAACTTATCAATTAACTTAGAATCAGTTATGACTCTTGTAGAAGGCAGCAATTCGAAGAACTCAGTCTGGCTATATTGTGATGTTTAGACGGAGTTCTTTCCTTTCAAGAAATACATGCCAAAACCCCTACCTTAAAGGGGCTAAAAACCCCAAAAATTATTTTTTACCACGTAATCTATAGCACAATACTACACTTAAATGACTGTTTAAAAAATTATATCTTGTAACTGTGATTTAACACGATTTTTTAATTTTTTTGATCCAGAAATTGGCGAAAATTGGTGTTTTGGAAATTTCCAAAAATCGGCTTTAACGTGCTTCTTTTTTGGTCCACATAGATACTAGAGCATAGTACCAATCTAAAATGCACCTTTATAACATCGTGTCTTGAAACTGTGCCTAAATATACCCTCAAACACCAAAAAATAAGCATTCCAAAATCACAACCCATCTTGGTAATCAGCATATTTTGACCGAACTACTTGCCCAAATTACAAAACAAAATATAGAGAATTTACAGAAAAGGCTGTCGAGTACGTCAATAATGGCCAATATTTTTTTGGATCAAAATCCTCCAAGGTCACGGGGCATAAAGATCGTCCCAATGTTATTTCTTATGGGAGATTTTTGCCGATGCTCGAAAAATGTCATGTTTGACAATTTTTTGGGAGGTCATGGTG
The DNA here is from genome assembly GCA_024449915.1 of Sweltsa coloradensis. Lineage (NCBI taxonomy): Eukaryota > Metazoa > Arthropoda > Insecta > Plecoptera > Chloroperlidae > Sweltsa > Sweltsa coloradensis. The sequence continues at coordinate 43,584 of JAMZAV010002227.1, forward strand.
GCCCCAATAATTTTTCTGTTTGTTGCTAAATTCATGACTAGTTAGCCTGAATGAAATATATTTTTTGAGTTTAGTGGTTAAATACCCCTTTAATCAGTACTGGTTGAGCTGAAGAATACAGATTAAAATTATGAAAGTATTAGTCTTATGGACAGCAGCGCTTTTACTTAGAAAGGCACACTTTAGAAATTGCCAAAACAAGCGGCTTTGAGGAATTTGTTCAATACTCAATCCTCGAAATCGTCGTCTTCCTACTGACCGTGACCAATCTCAGATGACAACCGACGATCCTGACAGTCAATTTTAGTAAAGTTCCAATAACAAATCCTGACGTTCAGACGTTCATTTGACTGCAGTAAATCCCCCGTCGATTCTGGACGTTCGGTCGATTCACTTGTCTTGAGGTTCCACTTACGAAGTTATTTTGAATTTCAAAAATATTTGTGTATTTTTTAGTTGCAACAATCGAATATTATTCCATCGGTTCGAATAACAATCCGTTTAATAAATAACCAAATTTGGATTTCACAATAAATCACAACGATGTTCGTTTAAACTTTCCTCCGCTTTGACAGTCACTCAAAATGTAAACACCGCCATTTTGTATTGACATCTTCGACACTCATCCAAAAATCAGGTCGATTATTACATCAGCCAATCAGGATCCAGAAGCTGCGACCAATTACAGAGCTCGGTGGATTTGCAAATCTGCGATTTCAAAGAAGCCGGTTTGGCCTAGAGAAATCAAATTCAGATTCAAAACAGAAACGTAGCATGAACTTAATTTTGGGACTATAAATTTTTAAAATAATACTTGCATTGTGTATATTTGATACTTCTTTTGGCATTTTATATGTGTTAATTGAGTGACAACTACAATTATTGAGATATATGTTCAGGTAATTCTTCATTTAAATTCTTTATTAATCGGTGAGTTATATAAATTTGTTTCAGGACATGACAATTCTGATTTATTAGCATTATGCTGGAAAAGTAGTATATTTTTATGACGATCGATCGAGTTTTAGTTGTACATAACAATACATGTCAAAAGAGAGATAATTTAACTAAAATGTAAATCATTTGGTGATTAATTAATTTAAATCATTAGTTTTTTCTTAACATTTATTCGCCTTTAAACTAGCTTTAAAATGATTCCAAGGTCGGCTACATTGTGTTAATTTTACAAAATAAATTGAGATTATTGTCATTATTTTTAATCGATTGATTTAATTGAATTAATAGGTAAGTGATTGGAATTAATTTTTGGAACTAATATTTTTGGTTCATTATGGTCATATTGTTCTTGTGTGATACACTACGTGACTTTGTACGTGAATAAGAAACTTTTAATTGGGTTTTAATTAATGCCTAATTAATTAACTAGGAAACGCTCTGTTGGACGCGTTGATAAGCGAGCACGTGCTATATCTAGACCCACGTTCGCTGTCCACGGGGCCATGTTTCCAATATTATTTATTATTGCCAAGGTAGGCCTATTGGGTAAACCTTTAATTTGTGGATAAAATCCACCGCCATCTAGACCTTGACATCATTTTTTTGGAAAACGTAACAAATAATACACTGCTTCCTCGATAGTATTTTGATTACTTCTAGGTGGCAGTGCATAGTGCGAAACTCGTGCGAGTTTTTGTTGCCATGGAACGTTACTTTTGTTAAATGTAATTTCCATCTACACTACTTATCGGATCAAAATAAAATTAACATATTCGTGACCGGACGGACATTCTAAATGATTTGGCCACCTCAGATTTTGTCGCCGTTTAGTTTTTAAAAAAAAACTTTCGATTAACTTTAATGTAACTTTTTAACTTATGGAACGATTTTGCCACAAAGTAATGGCATTCAATCTGGAACAAAGCTTGCGGATGGTCAAAATTTTAACTCGATCCGAGCCTCCGTTCGAACGTTATGGCGAGACATACAAACGAAAAAGAAAAAAAAAAACAAAACAAAAAAACATAACCAGTGACTATTTTTTCCGGCAGAGTCAAATGGAAACGCTCGCTTCGCTCTCTTAATTAATTTACTAAAAAAAAAGGGATTTTGTTCGGGACATTATATTTTGGATGTATTGGCGTTATTTAAGTATTGTCTGAAAATTTTAAGACAATCTAGCGAATTCTAGCAGAAAATAATAATATATATATACCAAAAAGTGCTATAATTGCAATACATTGTAATAATATATAAATATATATAAAACTATTGTATGAACGGTAAAATTTCTTTCAATATTTTTTGTAGAGCATTATTAAACCGAATAAATAAAACCAAGTTTATCCAAATCTGATGATTACATCTTGAGTAACAGCAATTTAAGAATTATTTTGGTGGCCATTTGTGGACGCCATGACAGATGACTTATTTGCTACCATGCGTGTCTCCCGTAAAAATAACATTCCAAAATGTGTATCTCCTTAATTTTGGTGGTGGTTTCCGGATTAGAAATGTTCCTATAGTTGTAGCAGCTTGATCAACGACTAATTAGATAGGTGGTACATCTACTACCGCAACCACTTTGCCTCTTTATTCCACAACATGTACGACCACCAGCGGTAAAGAAAAACAGTCAATGTTGACTCTGCCCCCGACGTGAGAATGTGGGATGGGTGCCACAATGCGAGCACAGACTCTTCTCTGTGAGAGGGAGGGTTAACACACACACACTCTCTCTCCACCCTTGACGATCCGCACACATTGTTGTAGACAAAGAGTTTAAGATGGAACAGAATTGTGACTGAATTACGCTTAATTAACAATTATTTTCAATAGCCTTGCTTTGTGGACCTTCAAGTAATGCAAATATATGGTAAGTAATTAAATTAATAATGCTGTTTGTTATAATATACTCTCCCAACAATCAGATAGCAACAATTATTCTGTGAATGAAAGAGGGATAGAAAATAGTGGGAACCACCGCTTTCTCGATGTTTCTGCATGGATACTTTGTGCAATGAACCAACTGGCTGTGTAATGAAATATTGAAATGAGTTAGCAGAGAGATGGAAAAGAGGATTGTTTAAATAAAATAATGGTATTTGGGAACAAATAAATCATGGAGATGGAAGTTTTTTTCGTATTCTTTATAGATTTGAAGTATTTTTTGTTAACCAGTCACAGTAGTGACCTGACTATATTAAGTATTACCTTGGCCTTGGTAGAGACAAGTCATCAGTAAAACTGGCGCCCATCTAGAAGATTTTGAGTGGAATCGTTTGTTTCCTGCTATTATTGGCATAAGGACATACATCTTTACAAATTGTCAAGAGTAAGGGGTGAGTTTTGAACTAGGTTATTTATCATGTCGGAATTCAACCAAATTTTTTACTTTGAAAGATTTATGGGAAACATGTCGAGTTCTTATTGTCAGGTACCAATTAAAAAGAATGGCACAAGTTTCAGGTTATATTTAGTTTCCAAGGTCTATCAGTACAAGGTTTTGTTTTTTGGTGTTAAGACTGAGCTGTGGCCTCCTGCACCAGGTGTATGGATCGTGTTCTTGGGCCTGATTTGCCTAGTTTTACTCGTGCTTATATCGATGATTTCATTGTCACATCGAGTACTTTTTCGGGGAATCTTGACATGTATCGCGTGTGTTTCAACAACTATATGATGTTGGTTTCACCAAAAATCTTTCAAAATGCTAAATTTGGTTGAATTCCGACATGATAAATAACCTAGTTGAAAACTCACCCACTACCCTTGATGAATTGTAAAGATGTGTGGCCTTATGCCAATGATAGCAGGAAAAAAACGATTTCACTCAAAATCTTTTAGATAGGCGCCAGATGTACCGATGACTTGTCTCACCCAAGGCCAGGGTAATACTTAATATAGTCAGGTCACTACTGTGAATGATTTACAAAAAAAATACTTCAAATCTATAAAAAATACGAAAAAAACTTCCATCTCCATGATTTATTTGTTCACAAATACCATTCATTTATTTAAACCATCCTCTGCACCCATCTCTCTACTAAATCATTTCAATATTTTATTACACAGCCAGTTGGTTCATTGCATAAAGTATATATGCAGAACATCAAAAAGGCGGTGGTTTCCATATTTTCTATCCCTTTTTCATTCACAAAATAATTGTTGCTATCTCATTGTTGGAAGAGTATATTATAACAAACAACATTATAAATTTAATCACTTACCATTATGTTAGCATAATATGAAGGTCCTCAAAGCAAGGCTATTGAAAATAATTGTTAATGAAGCGTAATTCAGTCACAATTCTGTTCCATCTTAAACTCTTTGTCTACGGCAGTATGTGCGGCTCGTCAAGGGTGGAGAGAGAGTGTGTGTGTGTAAACCCTCCCTCTCACAGAGAAGAGTCTGGGCTCGCATTGTGGCACCCATCCCACATTCTCACGTCGGGGGCAGAGTCAACATTGACTGTCTGTCTTTACCGCTGGTGGGCGTACACGTTGTGGAATAAAGAGGCAAAGTGGTTGCGGTAGTAGATGTACCACCTTTCTAATTAGTCCGTGGATCAAGCTGCTACAACTAAAGGAACATTTTAAATCAGAAAACCAGCACCAAAATTTAGGAGCAGGTAAAATACATATTTAAGAATGTTATTTTCACGGGGACACGCATGGTAGCAAATAAGTCACCTGTCATGGCGTCCACAAGATGGCCGCCAAAATAATTCTTAAAATTGCTGTTACTCAAGAAGTAATCATCAGATTTGGAATAACTACGTTTTGTTTTATTTGTTTTTTATTGCTCGTCAAAAAATGTTATAAGAAATTCTACCGTAAATACAACAGTTTTAATTATATTTATATATTATTACAAGGTATTGCAATCATAGCACTTTTTGGTATATATATAATTATTTATACGTAGAATTCGATAGATTGTCATAAAATTTTCAGACTATAGTAAAATACAAAAATACATAAAAAAATTTGAGTCTTGAAACGAAATTCCTGTAACTTTTTCATAAATTAATTAATTAAATTAAGCATTTATTAAATCCCAATCAAAAGTTACTTATTCACGTACCAAAGTCACGTTGTGTATCACACAAAAACAATATGACCACAATGAACCAAAAAAATATTAGTTTTAAAAATTAATTCCAATCACTTTCCTATTAATTCAATTAATTCAATTAATTAAAAATAATGACAATTATCTCAATTAATATTTTTAAATTAACACAATGTGGTCGACCTTGGAATCATTTTAAAGCCAGTTTAAAGGCGAATAAATATAATGAAAAAATTAATTAATAAAAATTAATTTATCACCAAATTTATTTCATTTTTGTTAAATTATCCCTCTTTTGACCCAACTCGTTAGCTTACCGTGGTGTGAAGGTCTAAGGGGAGTTCGCTCCCTGAACTTAAATCGAGCTTGGCTCCATGTCGTGCAGACTACACGGGACATGGACGTAACGCTTCTCTGTCTGGTACCTGATTCCAGAAATGCATGGTGGTACCCAACTCCAGAAACGTCAAGTCCGTCTGGTTGAACGGGTGCCCGTGGTAGTCTGGTAGAAAGGGTTACCGAGGGAAAGCATAAAGATGTGTAGTAGGCGTTACTCGTAAGAGTCGTCGACGGGTACTCTTCGACGTTGCTTGGGGAAACCTTGCTAAAAAGAGTACTAATGGGGGGTGTTAAAGCTCCATCTTCCCCCGGAGACAGAAACGCCTGGCCGACTGCTCTTTGGGATCAGGAGGATGTCACCCCATAAGGAGTTGGACTCTTAGGGGCAATGGCCTTGGCAGTAGATGAAGACGGACCGATAATGAGGTGATGCAATTAAAGTCGCATCACTCTCTAGGCGAGTCAGCGGTCGTAGTAAGAACTCTTTTCTTCTACTATGTTCTTATGTTGATGACGCCTTCCTTGAATGTTTCAGGAGCTCGGCGGGGGTACCCGCCCAGTATTCCGAGTTCAAGAATAAATGATGGCAGGCGCTTGAGGTGTCGGACTAGGGTATTCCCTGGATCTAGTATCCGAGCCTTGCCATCAAAACATGATGTCGGTATGGGGTTTGCTTGGGTTCCCGGGCTTGCTCTGTCTACCTGGGGATCCAGGTAGGCGGGTTTCACAGCAATCAACATCATGTTCAAGCGGTCGGAGCGGCTGAAGTGAACCAGTCGTGAAGATGACGCTAGCAACAAGCGTTTGAGGTGTCGGACCAGAACTAATTCTGGACTAGTATCCGAGCTTAGTTGCTGAAGTTTCGATGATGAGGGTAACCTCGGAGAGACAGCGCCTGGACTGGTGAGAAATGGGAACCTTTCATCAGGAAGGGGACGCGGTACCTCAGACGTTTGAGGTGTCGATCCTGTGATCTGTTCTGATCACAGGTATTAGTATCCGAGTCGAGTGCCTCAGCGGGGAGATTTCTGGAAGTTAAAGTCTCCGGTCTTGTCTCTCCAACCAAATTAGGGGTGGGCCAAAGGGGGTATATAGGCTTTGCCTAGGAGACCTCCTCCACTACTCAAACCTAATCCAATATGAAATGAATTGAATATTTTTGTTATGTATTCCTAAAACTCGATCGATCGTCATAAATATATACTACTTAACTAACATAATGCCAATAAATCAGAATTTCCATGTCCCGAAACAAAATTTAAATAAAGAAATTAAGTGAAGAATTACTTATATCTCAATAATTGTAGTTGTCACTCATTAAACCCATACAAAATGCAAACAGAAGTATCAAATATAAATAATGCAAGTATAATTTTAAAATTATTAGTTCCAAAATTAAGTTCATGCTTCTTTTCGGTTAATTGAATTTCCCACAAATTTATTTTCCTGTAAATAAGCATTGCAAATGGTTCCCAGTATGGCTGTGTTAATTTTACACAACACATGGTGATTATATCAATTATTTTAATTCATTCAATAATTCAATTAACGGGAAAGTAGCATGAACTTAATTTTGGACTATAATTTTTATAAATTATACTCGCATCGTTTATATTTGATACTTCTGTTGGCATTGTGTATGTGTTAATTGAGGGACAACAACAATTATTGAGATATAAGTAATTTTTTTACTTAATTTCTTAATTAATCGGTAAGTTATAGAAATTTTGTTTCGGGACATGACAATTCGGATTTATTGGCATTATGTCAGTTAAGTAGTATATTTTTATGACGATCGATCGAGTTTAATACATATGTCAAAAGTGGGATAATTTAACTAAAATGTAATTAATTCGGTGATTGATTAATTAATTTAGTTAATCAATTTGTTCAATGCATTTATTCGCCTTAAAACTAGCTTTAAAATGATTCCAAGTCGACTACATTGTGTAAATTTCACAACATTAATTGAGGTATTGAGGGGTTAATTGGTGTCATGACTTTGGTACGTGAATAAAAAACTTTTAATTGGGATTTAATTTATGCTTAATTTAATTAATTAATAAATCAAAAAGTTACAGGAATTTCGTTTCGGGACTTTTAATTGAAGGCCCAATTGCAAAAACCAGGTAGCTTTATTTGTAACGGAACCATTTTTTGTTGTTAATATACGAAAATATTCATACAAAATCCATCTTCGAGATGGTGCAAGAACTATGTAGCTCCTCCCATGCTTACAAATACCCACTTAAATGGAAAATGAGCTTCCTTCTGTTGGAATTGACAGCAATAAACCGGGCAGCTCCAACTCCAACTCGAAACTTAAAATAAATAAAAATGGATTTAACTGCTTTTTGCAATTGGGCCTCCAATTTTGGATTAATTAGCGTTATTTTAGTATAATCTGAAAATTTTATGACAATCAAGCGAGTTCTACTAATAAATAATTATATTAATTTCAAAAAGTGCTATAGTTGCAATACAATGTAATAAAATATTGTAGTGCCGGAGCGCGTGGTCTAGATTTTACTAGACTGTACTTGACACAATTGTAGAGACTATTTGATCCGTGATAATTCAGGAATGGGAGGATTTCTAGGTGTTCCCTATTTATTAAGCATGTGACACTTTGTACTGACTATAAAACTTTAATAAAATTCACATTTACTTACAAAGTACAAACAAGCCTAATTGCATGGTTGAAACTCAAAACACCTCCTATCCCTCCCGAAGATTGATTAGAAGAGAGCCAATATGGCTGATCAGAGTGTTGGGAAGAGGGGGGAAAACCCCCTGTTCTCCCCAACCCAGAGGCTGGGTCCCATAATGTTAAATCAATGGAGGTACAGTTGTTTCATAAATCAATCTTGAATGCAACACAAAATCTTCCATCTGTTGCATCCAAGTAGAAATACTCGTGACGTCGACAGAAACTGCCGAGTCAGCTACAGCTAATCAGTTACAAGTCACGTACTAAGAGATACTGACCCGCCATGTGCTCTGTGATCTGTGACGTAACAATGATTGTGTGGGAACCCAGCCCAATAGGCTTTCCAATCACTGGTATGATAAATCAATATTGGTTGTAACCAATATTTATTTATCCATCCAATGATTGCTAATCATGAATTGGACAAACCCAATCCATGCCAGTTGTTTGTCTATCTATCTATTGTCCTATTGTCCTATGCTTAACTATAGCTGGCACTGTTGATAAGTTATGCCTAAATACTATTGATTGATAATCAATAATCGATGAGTAGTGATCAAAATTTCATCACTATATTACAGCCTTCCGCAATTTAAAAGAAGCATATATTTGAAATATTTATTCTTTTCTAGATTTGGAATAATTTTGGGGATAACTTGTCAACAGTGTAGGTTCTCAGTTTTTGGAACTGACTGTAATAGCTCTAGGGCTCGGCTCAATATATCTGATTTTCCTTGGATTTCGCTAATTTATTTAGGCTAGGTGCAACATAAACTTTTAAGTTTTCAAACTTTTCTTCCAACATGTTTAAATGTGGAACTGTATTACGCGCGTGAAGTTACTTTCTTTAGTTGTCCTGTGACAAACGAAACTATAACCTGATCGCGTGGGAACTTGGATTTGATTTTTGCCGCCGGGAATGCCTGTAGTGGTTGTTGTTGTGTCATCGATCGATACCATTTATGCCGGAGAATTGCGTGTTTCCGTCGCGAGAGCGCCGGTAACCGAATCTCGGGCTTTCAGTTGGCAATACTGATTGATTATCGATAGTCGATCGACTATCGATTGGGCGTCGTAGTTCGTTTGCGTCCCGTTAGGGCGGTGAGCAAACCGAAATCATTTGTGTACAACACTGGTACAACATGTAAACATTGAATAACGACATTTGAAATGTCACTTAAATCAGTTATTAGTTTAGGCCTAGGGCCTACTGTGGAAATCGGACGTATCGACGATAAGAGTTTGTCTGCAGGTGCAGGGCCAGACTCCTGTCCCACGGAGGTAAGTGCTTCGCTTTGCGCTTCGCCTCACTCAGAGGCGAGATAGCCCAGAGATAGCCTCTGGGGTCGAGCTTAATTTGCACTCTTGGGGCGTTTTATCAACACGTTCCCAGGCGCGCAGGGCTGTTATCTTAAAAAGTTGCACGCATCTTAGCTTACAATGTCCTGGGAGGCTAGCCTGTCAGGGCCTACGCGTTCATAACCAACAGCAAGCCAAGTGGGCAAGTAGCCTGGGCTACCCAGCGATTGGCGTCCAGGAGGAATCAGATATTTCGGACGGAACTACGTTTTAAATCGGCATTTTTTTGTGGGCTAGACCTATATCTACGCCTAGGGCCTTGCTTCAAGTATTTGTTTAGGCTGGTCCTAGCCTACCCTCCGTCCTTGGCTAGGCTTACTGCCGAATTCCGGAGACATTCGCGCCTAAGTCCAGTGCAGGCTAGGCTTGATCCTACAGCCTAGGCCTACCAGTTTGGAACCAAGAGGAAAACCAGCGTTTACAACGATTTGGATAAAAGTTCAAACCATCCTTCAAAAATGTGAGTACTACTTTCAATAATTTATTGAGTAATTACTAGGGCCTAGTTTGACTTTTAGGTTCTGGTTTTCAGTCAGCCGAGGTAGGTTACCCTACCTAGATATAGGTCGACCCAATAGGTTTGTTTGGTTTACCTAGTGTAGTGTAGACTTGTGTAGTGTAGGTGTAGGCCTTGAATCAAATTACACTACACTTTACCCAGGATAACCAAACGTTTTTCAAGCTACACTCTACACTAGATTCACTCACATCGAACTGTCAAACTAAAAAAACATAATAAAACAACAAACAGTACTGTTGAAGGCACTAAATGAGTCAAAATGATAGAAAATGTGTACTATCTGAACGATGAAAAGCTATTTGGAACATAAACTTCAATAGTGCTTATCCTAATTGAGGTTAGAGTACCCTACGCATTTGCCCTCATCACAAAACATAGTGCCACAAATAAATACTTCGAATCAGTTTCTAATACGTAATTATAGACTATTAATTGATTTTAGGAGTTATATCGGATTGTCAATGAAAGAATGTGTCATTCATCATGTTTTAAGCTGTTTCTCTTCAAATGTTGCGCCTAAATTTTTACAGCTACACCCTACACGACCTCCTAGAGCTCGTGTAGAAATTCTACACTTTACACTACACGAAGTCAAACCAAACGGCTACACTTTACACTACACTTTATACGAAAACGCTTTTTAGACATTTTGAGCCTACACTAGTGTAAAGTGTACGTTCGTGTAGCAAACCAAACAAACCTATTGCCTTGATAGAAAAAAGAATTACGATTGTATTCTTATGTATAAGTATAATAATAATTATTATTCATGCCCTTATGGCTTAATGTTTAGGCTAGGCCTAAATCATTTCTAGATTTGAATTTAATTGTAGCCCATTGTTGGTCTAGCTTGTTAGGCTAGGACTTACATTTTATACAACTCAAATTATGGTAGGACTAGGCGTGTGCCTGTGCATAGCCTACCAGTGGTAATATTTTCCCATTACCGAAATTACATTATTATTATACTAGCTCTAGGCCTACATGCCTAGGCCTACAGTGTTTCACTGTGCCATGGCCTAAAATATGTCACATATGTGCACTCTCTAAAGTGTTGGTCAACCTGCGAAAGTAAGTTAATATGTTCTCAGAGTTGTGGCGCGACAGTTGGCACCACTTGACTAGAGCCTAGGAATATAAAATGTCTAACTTGAATATAAAGTGATAATAAACTTATGATTGAAGCTTATTACGTGAGTACACACTTCTTATTATCCTTATCTATATCCTACATAACAATGTAGATAAAATATGTAACATGGTGACAGCGGTGGGATAAGAATAAAACCAGTGCTCACGGGATTTCAATAAAAAACATGTCAACCTAACCTCAAGTAAAAACGTGCTCCTGTCAAAACAGTAAAGGCCTAGCTTAATAAATAAGAAAAACAAGCATGGAATTTCGTCCCCCTCAGGAACTCTCGTTCATAGGAAACATAGCAGAGAATTGGAAGAGGTGGAAGCAGAAGTATCGTTCAAAAAAAAATCGTCCAAACTTCAGGAAGTACGAAATTTATATGCAGGCCTCTGAAAAAACAGATAAATCGTCCAAACTTCAGGTTTCGATTTTATTAAATCTAATAGGGGATGAAGCACTAGGCGTGTACAATACATTCACCTATGCAGACCCTACAGACAAAGAAAAGATAGATATTGTACTTCAAAAATTTGAGGACTTTTGCAAGCCAAGAAAAAATATTGTTTTTGACAGGTACAAATTTTTCTCTAGGCTCAAGGTCCACTGAAACAGTTGATGCATTTGTGACAGAATTAAAACATCTGGCATCGACCTGTGAATTTGAATCCCAAACTGAAAGCCTAATCAGAGATAGAATAGTGCTAGGGATATTGGACAAAGCTGTCCAGGAAAGGTTACTGAGAGAACCTGACCTAGGCCTAGAAAAAGCCATTAACTTTTGTAGAGCAAATGAAACAAGTAAAGCACAAATGAAAGAGTTGCAGGGGGAAACTACAAATGCAATTCAAAAGAAGAAGGTAGCCCTACAACCCTCAAAATACAAAACCAAATTCAAAAATCATAGTACCACTAAAGATACAGAAAAACTTGACATAAAAGAGAAGAAGACATGCTATAGGTGTGGGAAAATACACAAATTTAAAGAGTGTCCTGCCTATGGTAAAACTTGTTCAAAATGCGATAGGCCTAACCATTTCTCAAAAATGTGTAAAATGCAACGTGTCCAATCCGTGGAACAAAACCAAACTTCAGAAGAAGACGAAGAATTTGTCTTGGAAATTAAAGAACATGGTCCTACCAACCCTCAAGTGAATAATATTGAGTGGAGAGAAACAATTAAGATTCAAGGTGTAGACATATCTTTTAAATTAGATACCGGTTCGGAAGTCAACATAATTCCGGACGATTGTCTAAAAAGTATGTCAAAACAACCAAAACTACACAGTGCAACTAGAACCATAACATCCTATACAAGCCATAAAATAGCAGTGAAGGGAGTGACAAAGTTCATGTGTAAAACCAAACAAGGGGAAGCAGAGATAGAATTCTACATCTCAGAAGGAAAAACCCAACCAATTCTTGGTATTACTGCATTAGAAAAGTTAGGACTTGTGGCTAGAATACACACTACAAGTGCAACAGGAGAAGTCTCCAACATGCAGGGTAGAACAAATGCCATGAAGATAGTAAACAACTATGAAAATGTTTTCAATGGTTTAGGTAAACTAAATAAAGAATACAAAATAAAGCTGAGTGAAGATGCACAACCTAAAATAGTGGCAGCAAGAAAAATACCTTTATCTATTAAAGATAAGGTAATAAAAGAAATCAAGAAAATGGAAAAGCAAGGTATCCTAAAAAAAGTAGAAGAACCTACAAAATGGGTAAATCCTATTGCGATTGTAAAAAAGCCTAACGGAAATGTCCGAATATGTATGGATCCTCGAGAACTAAATAAATACATCCAAAGGGAACACTATCAAATACCGACATCAGACACAATCTTCGCAGAGCTACAAGGAGCAAAAGTATTCTCAGTACTAGATGCTTCTACAGCATTCTGGCAACTGCCCCTGGACGAAGAGAGCTCAAAATTGTGTACCATAGCCACACCTAAGGGACGGTACCGCTTCACCAGGCTCCCCTATGGTATCAACAGTGCCGCTGAAGTCTGGCAAAAAGCAATGCACGAGGCGTTTGAAGGTATAGAAGGAATTCTTATATACATCGACGATTTACTTGTGTATGGAAAAGATATCGAAGAACATGATGCTCGTTTGGAGAAAGTATTGGAAAGAGCTCAAGAAAAGAACCTGAGATTCTCAAGAGAAAAGTTAAAAATAGCAGTGACTGAAGTAGACTACATTGGTCACACAATAAATGAACATGGAATAGCAGTAGACTATAAGAAAGTCCAGGCTATTTCCTGTTTTGCAACACCTAAAACTAAACAAGAACTGCAACGTTTTCTCGGTATGATAACTTACCTGACACCGTTTATTCCAAACATGTCAGAAAAGACTAGTCCTCTACGGCGTCTTCTAAGCATGAAGAATGAATGGGTGTGGGAAGCACCAGAACAAAAGGCATTCGAAGATCTAAAAACTTTGGTAACAAAAGCCCCAGTTCTTGCCTACTTCGACCAATCAAAGAAAACAGTAGTATCAGCTGATGCAAGCCAGTATGGTGTGGGAGGAGTAATCATGCAAGAAGGAAAACCAGTTGCGTACACCTCTGCAGTACTCACTGACACTCAACAGAGATGGTCCCAAATAGAAAAAGAGTTATTAGCAATTGTCAATGCCTGTGAAAGATTTTACTACTATGTCTATGGGATTGAGTTTGTTGTCGAAACAGATCACAAGCCTCTACTTGGCATCATGAAGAAACCGATTGAAAGTCTGTCTCCACGTCTGCAAAGATTGGTAATGCGTCTTCTTAGATATAACGTTACTCTGCAGTACGTCCCAGGAAAACAGATGTATGTCGCAGATGCGCTGTCACGACAACCTGACGACAAGAACTACGTGAACACCGACTACCTTGAAGGAGAAGCGGGACAGTTCATTCGCTCATCAGTGCAACAGATGACAAAATAGAACTAATGAAGAACGAAACTGAAAAGGATCCCGTTCTCAGTGCTCTGAAGATGTTATGTAAGGAAGGCTGGCCAAAACACAGGTCACAAGTACCTGAAGAAGTACGACCATATTGGCAAAATCAAGATGGAATACACGAATCAAATGGTCTGATGTACATCAACAATCGAATCATCATTCCATCAAGTCAACGAAAAGAGACATTGCAGAAAATTCACTCATCACATCAAGGTGTAATATCAAGCAAAAACAAAGTGAAAGATTCTCTATATTGGCCTGGCATGATGCACGACATCGAAACCATTGTTAGTCAATGTCCAGTATGTCAAGGATACTCGCGAGCCAATCAGACACAGCCCTTAACACCGCATCCAATTCCTAAGCTGCCCTGGGAAAAGCTGGGTATTGATTTTCTGCATGTAAACAGTCAAGACTATCTGGTCCTCGTAGATTACCATTCGAAATTCATAGAAGTAAAATTGCTTGGAAGCAAAACTGCTCGAGCGGTAATTTATGCTCTTAAAAACATCTTCCGTACTCACGGTATACCCCGGGAATTATTTTCGGATAATGGACCCCCTTTTGAATCAACAGAATACGACAAGTTTCTGAAAGATTATGATATACAGAAAGTAACGTCAAGCCCTCTGTACCCCAAATCCAACGGGATGGTAGAACGAGCAATTCAAACAGTTGAAGCCTTATTAGTAAAAGCGTACAAATCAAATGAAGATCTACACCTGGCAATATTGGAATACAACAACACCCCGAAAGCAAATCTTCCAGCACCATCAGAATTACTAATGGGTCGACGTCTCAGAACAACTGTAACAGCTACTACAAAAACATTGATGCCAAAATTCAAAACTAACAAAACCCTTCAAATCCTAAAAGAAAACCAGAACAAGCAAAAGAAGAACTCTGATGCAAAATCCAAACAACTTAAACCTTTGAAGAACGGTCAAGATATAATAATTCAAAAAGCAACAAGGAAATGGATACCAGGTCAAGTAATCGAAAGGGTATAAAACACCAAATTCGTATCGAGTAAAGACAACAGAAGGAAGCACACTACGTCGGAACCGCATTCATCTCCGTCCAAGAAACACTCCAGAAGTACCGGTATGCCCACATCCTCCTACTCCTTTACTTTTTCAACCAAATCCTGTAAGAATGGAAACTCCAGAAATTGAACCCTTCAGACTTACCTCACCAAAAAAAATCACATACCAATTCCTGTACTGAACCGTTCTGAAGTAACTTTACAGAAGAATCCTCCAGCTAGCAGCCCGCAGGATGTCAGAGCTGACCGAAACACCACAAGAAGTGGACGAGTAGTCAAGGTTCCACTCCGTTTCCAAGAGGAATGACAAGTTACAAGATGAGAAGATCAGTTAAGAGTTAAAAGTCACATCAATAATCATATATATAATTAAGTATTTAGTAACGATTAATAATTTTGTTAGTAGTAGTAGTTATTCTTTATTGTAGCAGTTGGCTATTTTCAACATAATAACAGTAATAATAACAGATTTGAATCTAGATAATTTCATTACTAGTTAAAATAATATGACAATAATTAACCTTTATAAAAAAAAAAAAAAAAAAAAAAAAAGGGGCATGTCACATATGTGCACTCTCTAAAGTGTTGGTCAACCTGCGAAAGTAAGTTAATATGTTCTCAGAGTTGTGGCGCGACAGTTGGCACCACTTGACTAGAGCCTAGGAATATAAAATGTCTAACTTGAATATAAAGTGATAATAAACTTATGATTGAAGCTTATTACGTGAGTACACACTTCTTATTATCCTTATCTATATCCTACATAACAATGTAGATAAAATATGTAACAAAATATATTTAGGTAAGCTTACATTACTAGCCTATAGCTAGGGCATATTCTACAAGATTGAAGTACCTATTCTAGGCCTTTGCTTTAGTCTGGGGTATGTAGCCCAGTTTTGGTAATATTACTAATCCATTACCAACTATTTTATTAATTCTACTTGCCTACAGTTATTGTAGTACTGTGGCATATTATTATGCTAATGCCATTTTTTTTCATTACTACATCTAGGCCCTAGGCCTACTTGTGGCTATGCTAGGCCCAGGCCTAGGCTAGGCTAGGCCTTGCGGCTTAATGAATAATCCTGCCTACCTACCTAGAGGTGTTCAGACTAAAAGTTACTAATTTGGCAGAGTAGGTCCGCCCTACATAGGCTTAATTAGTTTCAATTTCATAGTTTTACATTGATTTCATTTCAAAGTTTCCACTTAGTAGATTGATTCAGTGAACATTATTTCTGACCAGTTCCACGGAACTTTTTATACGCAGACCCATGAATTGATTTCGGTAGTTCCAAGCAAGGTTTAACCATTTTCTTTTCTGGTTTTAGATTTAATTTACTACTAGGCCTAAACCTAGGCTACCTGCTTTTCTCATTCATTCTAGGCTTTAGGCTGACAAGATGTTTCCTGCCCAAGTTTTATTATGGCTAGGCCTACTTATTTAGTTTTTATCAGTAATTAAGTCCAATTACTCAACATTAGGAAAATGTTTTGATATTGTCTACTAAATATTTTATCCAAGCCTACTTATTTCATCAGATTGTTTTATTTCCTGATTGTCAGAGTTATTAAACTGCCTTGTCTTTGTACCTTAAATCAAATCATGTTCTGTTTGCTGTGGTCTTGGTTCTGTCTGCGTATGTTGGGGTTTTCAAAAATCTGTTCCGATGGCCCGGGGTAATGTGTCGTCGCGGGGTGAAGAGGACGTCCCCGGACATCACCTCGACATTTTCCATTGACCGTTCGAGTCCTCTCCGCGCCCCCAACTTCGGATTCGCTGTCGTCGGCCACAAAATTTGGGGTTCATCTGCGGCACAGGACGTCACGTTGGACTAGATTCGCCCCCTCTGGTTTCCTCAGGTCCCAGATTGCTATGTAATAAAAAAAAAACAGTTAATTATCCTATGTTACGTGCCTATGGAATGGGGGGTTTTGTTTAAATTTTTTCATCCTTTTTTTTTTAAATTTGTTTGGGAGCGTATTTATTTTTGGGCTTCGCTCTCCCTCTTTGTCAAGTAACTGCTCGAGCGCTAGTGGGGTTTATCTCGTCCTTTTTTATTAGATTATACTGTTTAGGTGGTCTATTCTGCGCTGCAAGACTGATATTTCCGTCGAGTAAATGAAATGGGGCTCGAATTTACATGGTTTTGCATTTGAAAAAGGAAACAGTTTAAATCGTTAGGTGATAATAGAAATTTGGCTGCATGGGTAATTTTCCCGGTTCCAGATACAGTTCCGTTCGCCCTGTGGAATGTCGACCCCAGTCGACATCGGCCCAGCTTGACTGCCGAGGGACGCTGAACACCCATGCTGATCGACCCGGTGTCCGAACCACCGTGGACAAAACCCCCGGGGGGAGCACCCCGATACACAGCCTGTGCCCCGCTTCTTTCAGTCCGAGGAAAATG
Source organism: Sweltsa coloradensis (assembly GCA_024449915.1). Classification (NCBI taxonomy): domain Eukaryota; kingdom Metazoa; phylum Arthropoda; class Insecta; order Plecoptera; family Chloroperlidae; genus Sweltsa; species Sweltsa coloradensis. The sequence goes on from JAMZAV010002227.1 coordinate 61,094, forward strand.
AAAGTTCGCACAAATCCGCTCTATACGTTAAATTGCTAGATCCGCTGGACAAAGACATTATAGGGGCTCTTTTGAATTTTAAGAATTCAGACATGGTTAATAAACTAGGTTTGTCTTCTCTGTATTGCCAAATAATCTTTTGAATTTTCATTTTATACCAAAACCTACTTCTTCAAGATAGGGCAGTGTTTATTTGGATAATCAAGCAACGTCACTATTTTAGGGGTTTTATTTTAAGGGAATACCGTTCCCTAGGGGTGGCTATTGCTTTTCCCTTGGCAATATCGTAGTAGCGTGACCTGGTCGTAATGTACCAGTTTGAGCTGGACATCTTGTGGTAGTTTAAGAACATCCTTGCAAGATTTTTGATAAATTCCCCAGGATTGAGAAAATCGAACTCAACCCCTGCCACTGGACGTTACATCCAAAAGCTTTTTGTATCCATCAACTGCTGTTTTATATAGATAAGAGTCCCTCTAATTTTCTGACAGAGTATCACTTGTTTATATTACGATATGTTTTTTTTAGTTCCTAAAATGCGGTCAGTGTCTAAACCTAGCTCGCCAGCTCAAAATCCCCCCTTTAATAGTCAGCTCCCTGTTTAATGTCTTGACTTTGGGGGTTTTACCTGTAATCTCCCTTTCATTACTGTAGCTCCTCCGCGATCTGGGTGTTTGCGGTTTTGTCGCCTTTTACTGTTTAAACCTTATCGTTAGTGTCACTCACTTCGTCAGTTTCCCGTACCGAATAAAATCTAATAGCTTCCCCCCTGCACATCAGGCCCTTTTATCTCGCGTTTGGGTAACAGCTGTTTAAAGCATAATTTTCGTAAACGATTTCCCCTAAATTTCCCAAATTAAACCCGGGGAAAGTTCCATTTTTTACTGATCTCGCAAAACGAGTCAAATTGGCTTGTAGGTGAGGTATTTTTCTAAAACGTACCTTTGGGTCCATTCGACTGTAGCTCTTAAATTTCATAATTTGGGGTGTATTCCGTTAGGTCTAGTCTGGGCTTATCGTCCCCATCCCCCGTGAACGTACTCCCCTTGTCTTGTTACCAACCCCTGATTCAATTCTTGTGTTTCCCCTCCCACGAACGCTGCCAAGGGGGCCCGCCTGGAACAAATACGTTGATATTGGTATTTCTTCGGTTACGAGGGGAATACGCTAGTTAACTTTTGCGTCCCGCCGCTTGTCTTCCCTTTCACCGTGAAAATGTGAAATTTCCACAAATTCCGTAGCCCTATTTGCTACCACATCTCACTCTCCCTTTTTTTTTTCACTTGGGCCCATAACCCGCATAAACCGTCCGAGATTGATTAAACTTGTATGAAAAAAAACAAAAATTTATGGCATGGTACTGAGTTGCCATCAAAATATTAATCAAAAATGCTTATTCTTATTTTTTTTTTTTTTATTCGCAGAACCAAAATTTTTAGTACTTAAAACTTATACATTTGGCTTGCTGTTAAATCCGGTCGCAGACTGTACGGTGTAGACGGTTCCGGTGTGGCGGGCAGCTTGTGGCGGTGTGGCCCAGTTTCCCGCGTTACTTGTATTTTCCAAAATCTTCGTCCTGTACTACAGCGCTCCTTCGCGTCCTCATAGTCAAAACCTGGGGTTAAGGGACCATACTAGTGGGTTTCCCCCCCTTCGGTTGTTTTTACTTTTTCTTCTTTTGGTTAACTTTTGCATTTCCCCAAAAAACGTTTTCCGTTTTTTGGTCCTCAATGCCTTGGGCATTGCGGATAGATCTTGACTTTATTTGGGGTCCTTTTTTCCTGTTTTTCCCTTTTCTCTACAGGGGTTCCCGCGCGGGTACTTGCTTTCTCGTATCCAAACATCGGGGACTGTGCCCCTTTTTCCAATTTTTTTTTGGTTCCTTTTTTTCTTTTTGAGTTTCTTCTTTTTCCCCGCGACTCCCCCGCCTCGATGACTTTTTCCTTTTCCCCTTTTTACCTTTTCTTCCGGCCCCTATGTTTTTGACGACGCTTGACGTTGAAGACCCTTTTACTACATTTTGTTTTAAAGGGTTTTTGGTGGATTTAAAATCTTTTTCGGGGGGGCCCTCAATACTTTCTCCCGTGGGTTTTCAACTCCGGGTTTTACTTTTTTCCCGGGGTGCCTACGTTTTTTTGCCAAACAGGGGCTCTTTTTTTCCCCCCCGTTGACTGTCTCCTAATTTTTTGGGTCCACCCCCTTTTCTGTTTGATTCTTTTTTATTTCCCCCATTCCCTTTTTTGCGGTGTCCTACGCTTTAGGTCGACCTTTGGGTTTTCTCGGGTTCGACCTTCATTTTGCAATTTTTTATGTTATTTGCGTGTATAACTGTTCTTTTCCGTTAATAGTTTTAGTTTATAGTTTCGTTGCTTAACTTTTGAACGATTTGTAGGGTCCCTTGAATCGCGGGGACAGTTTCTTGCATACGCCTTTTTTTGCTGTTTGCGTAGTACACCATACGCCTACTTTACGACCTTTTGCTTCGCTTTTTGATCGTGTATTTTTTTTGCGAATCGCGAAAAGCGGGTTATTTTGCCGTACTATTTTTATATGCTTTTTTAGTCTGCAGCGAGTTTTTTGTTGCTGCTCAGACTCCTTTCCTTCCAAATTTTGGTTCTGCTCTGGAACGGAATTTGATTTCTTTCCGTGTAGAAGGAAGTGTGGGCTATCCCCGGTGACTCGTTTGCGTAGTGCGGTAAGCCATCAGGGCGTATGGACAAATCGCCCACGTTCTTGTCCTTTTTACATATTGCGCTACTTCCCCGATAGTACGATGGATTTTCTAGACTCCGTTAGAAGCGGTGGAGGCGTTGCTGATTGATTTATTTTAATAATCGGATGTCTCTTGCATTAGTGGAACAAACTTTGGGCCTTGTGGGTCAACAATAACGCGGGGCCCCATCCTTTTTTAATATTCCAAAAATCCCTGGCCACTTTTCCGCGGGTGATTCTTTGAGGGGTAAAGCTTGCAAATCTTGTAAAGGATCATAAACGTTAGCAAGTATTTATTGCCCGCTAACCCCCGGTTGGATACGGGCCCCCCCAGATCTAACAAAAATTTATTTCGAATGGAATGGTTTTTTCAATAGAGCCCTAGCGGTATACCTTTTGCGTACCCAATTTCTTCTGGCGCCGAACGCATTCGAGAACGTTTTTTTCGACGCCCTTCCCGCAGTTTTTCCAAAAAGTATCGTTTTTTCACATATCGTGTGCGCTTACATCCCTGAGCCCACTGAACACCGGTCTGGTGGTGTGTGATTTTTCTTGGCACTAAACGTAGTTGGGCCAACAAACCCCCAGATGTCGCCTTGACATGATACAACAAACCTTTTTATCGAGTTGAAATTCTTCCTCGTTTTTTGGTCCCCCAATTTCCCCAAAATATTTTGACAGTATTTCGCCCCTTTCCCCTGTTCTTCAAAAAATATTCCCCCCCCTTGCTTATAGGGGTAGATACTCCCCCTTTGTTTTTAGTCACCGCATTTGATTGTTAGACGCGCGCGGGGTTTTTGTTCGCTTTACCCCGGTTTATGAATTAGTCGAATTCGAACCGGGAGTCGCACCACCAGCGCTCCATCTGAAGACGTCGGCCTTTCAGCTTTAACATCCATTAAGGAGATGGTCGGTGAAATGTAAATTTTTGCCATACAATAGCAAAGAAAGTACTTTGTTCCCCCTACCCACCCGGGCCATTTCTCTATCGGTCGTACTGTAGTTCCCCCTCCTTTTTTCAGCTGTCTATTGCGTAGGCCCTTGGCCCTTTTCCCCCCCATTTAGGATTTTTGAAAGGGGCCGCTCCCCGTGCCACACCCTCGCGTCAGCGTTAGTATAAACGGTTTTATAAATACTGGTACCTCAGTACGGGGCCTCCCCCATAGTTCTTCTTTTAACGTTTTTGAAGCCTCTGTTGTTCTTCACCCCCTTTGAATACGGTGTCCTGCTTTTGTAACAGTGTCAAAGTTGAGCCTTATCGGGGTAGTTTTTTGACATATTTTCTGTAATAACCCCCTTAAAACCCGGGGAAAGCCGACGCTTTTAGTCCCCCCGGTTGTGCATATGTTTTATGGCTTTTACAAGCCTGGGGTCGTTTTGACTCCTTTTGAACAAAATGACCTAGGGAATTTTCCCCTCCCGTGCAAACACACATTTTTGGTTAAAGTGTAGGTTTGGGTTCTTTGAGCCTACTAAAGTTTTTCAGACTTTGTGTGTTCGTCCGCGTGACACATATATGAGGAATCATCTAGATAACCATACATTAGCCCTTCAGCCCTGCCGCACAAAGTCCCTTAGGCCCCTGAAATGGGTTTGGGGCGCCCCTTTAGCCCCCTGGCCATTTGGCATACGTAAAAGGCCTAGGTTGGGGTAGAAAATCCTGTCTTTTTTCCCCTTTTTTTCATCAATTTTTATTGGAAAAGCCCTTTTAAATCCAAAGGGCGTTAAAACTTGGAGTTACCTGGGTCTCTAAGTATCGTCGAGCCAGGTAAGGGGACGGGGGTCCCCCTTGGTTTTTCGTTTTAGTGCGCGGAAATCCGTTACGAGCCCGGGACTTTTTTTTCCCGTTTTCCCCAGTTTTTTTGGTACCATAATGATAGGGGGTGACCACGGTGAGCTTGAGGCTCGATAAACCCTTTTTTAGCAATCTTGAATGTGAATGTCCACCACTTCTTTCAAAGCGTGTGGAAAGCGATACGGCGCTTTCCGAACCCGGTTTCGTTCTGTTATGATTTTTGTTTAACTTTTTCTCGTACACCCCCCGATCATTCCAGAATCGAGAAATAGCTCTATGTACTCACGAGTAATCCCCCAAATTTTTCCTATCTTCCGGGTCTAAAAGGGGGCATTTATCATTAAGGAGTGCCCTAACTTTTGGGTACTTCGTGCTGCCCTTTTTGGAATTTTACTTCCTTTTGTCCTTTCAGCATGAAGCCGAACTCCCTTCCGGGTGTCGGTTCAGGGGGATCGATTCCTTCCCCCTCCCTAACAACGTGTTCTTTGACAAAAGAACAGCGTCTAAAAACCCACGTTCTGGCTTAGGGTACCAGATTTTTCCCTTGAGATTAGCAGCAATCCCGGCCCCTAAAATTCCGTGTAGTTTAAAACCCTGTGAGGTTCGAAACCACCGCGGGAAAGGGAAACGGTTCTTCTCTTTAACCTTCCATACACTCCCTTCGCTGGACCTGGCAACGTTGTTTACTCGGCGCGAAAACTTTTCCCCATAGGGTTGTCAGCGTGTACAGGGTTACTAGCGTTTTCTTGTTCGGGTTTCTGTGTAAGTTTTCTCCAGGGGTAGTGGTTCCTGGAGGCTTAGCCCAGGGTTGGGGAAAAAGGGTTTAATTATTCCCGATAGCAAGGGCGTTTAAACCAACGGGGGGCACTAGGCCTTCTGGGCCCGTGGAAACTTGTTGAACAAGACGTGCAAACTGTCCGTGGGGGACAGTTGCAACGCGTGCTGTGCTACCGCTGAACGGTACGTGCTTTTTCCATTGTTAAGTATTTCTTTGCGAGATCTAATGTTGCTTTCCTCGTAAGGAAAATCAACACCATTATGCCATCATATGGTAGGTTTGTTCGGGTCGAAACAGATTGTTGTATCGGGGTTTTTTGGAGGTTAAACGTACAGATTGTAGCCCTAAAGATTTATGTTCGATCCTGTTTTCACCCTTGAAAGCGTGTGATTTTCCTGTAGGTAGACTTTCTGACCCCTGGTTGTACATAGAGATTGTCGCCCCTGTTCGACTAGCAGGTTTTCCCAAATCCCCCTCTTGTTGGGTTTACGAGAAGTTTCCCCTTCCCCTTCCCCCGAGTGGCTACACTAGGCACTATCACCCTTGGCTAGTTTCTCGTTCGCGCTGGGGCTGGTCGAACTCGCCCCCTTTTGGGGCCGCCTTAGCTGATCGGCCCCCTTTTTTGAGTAACAGGCCCCCCTTTACATGGGCCCCTTTTTTTTGCAGTAAGAGCATGTAGGGGGGGGGAGGGTTTTGTGAGGCTGTTGGCTAGCCTCGTGCTTTCGGTTTTACGTACCCCGCCGCTTGGGCAATTCCGTTTTTATATGGCCGGTTTTTTCCGCAGCCATAAATGTGAAAAGGTACTGCTCCCTTTCCCGGGTTTGGTTATGCGAAGCCGAACCCTTTTCCCCATTTACTTTTTTCCCCCCCCACTTGCGCTTCTGAAAACCCGTGGTTTAGTGCCTCCCCGAAGGTGGCGGGCATCCTGTAAACCGACCGGACCCCACGTTGCCCCTCAACCCCCTTGGTAAACGCGGCAGCAGCCCTCCTCCGCTTCCTCGTTTTATTATCTTCTGCGCCTGGGCCCTCCCCCATTTTCCCGATGGGACCCAGGTTGGTTTTTTTTTCAAGATCTGCGAAATCTTGGGCAGTTTCGGTTTTTGCCTGCTTGGCATTCTGCAGTTGCGATAAAAAATTGATAGGCTGGTCCGCTAACCGGTTAAGGGGAAATTTGCGCTTAAATTCTCGTATTGAACCCCTCGGCGATTTTGGGGGGCTCACTGCTATTTTGGAAAGTCAATGGCCCCCCTCTACTTTAGGCCGTGATTTTTATTTTGTCGGCGCCGTCCAACCACCCCGGTCCCCGCCTTTTCCCACCTGGGCGAGAAAAACCTCGACTGCTAGGGCTGAGGTCCTCCTCCCCGGGTTTTTTAAAATTAAATTACTGTAAGGTCCCAAAAATTTGCAACCCGTCTGTGATGAGCCCCGGCTGCTCGTTTTTTCAGTGATTTTTCCTTTTTTTCATTTTTTTTCATTTTAGTTTCCAAAGCTTTTTCTGTAGATATCAGCTTATCAAAATTTTTCTTGGGTCAAGCCTTGTTAAATTTTTTTAAAAATCAATGGTTTTAGCAAAATTTTCAGGATAAAACCAACAAAGGGTAAAAAGATTTTGTAAATTACCCCTTGTTGCTGCCTACCCCCCAAAAAAAAATTAGCCAGGGAAAAAATAGTCCCCCCAGTGAGTTCTTTAATTTTTACTAGTAAAAATTCCGTATGCGCCACCAAATTTTTATGCCGGGCGCGTGGTCTAGATTTTACTAGACTGTACTTGACACAATTTTAGAGACTATTTTATCCGTATAAATTTAGGAAAAGGGAGGATTTCTAGTGTTCCCCATTTATTAAGCATGTGCACTTTGTATGACTATAAAAATTTAAAAAAAAATTCACATTTATTACAAGTAAAAACAAGCTAATTGCTGGGTTTAAACTCAAAAAAAATCCTATCCCTCCCGAAGATTGATTAGAAGAGGCCCAAAATGGCTGATCAAGGGGGGAAGAGAGGGGAAAAAACCCCCCGTTCTCCCCACCCCCGAGGTGGGTCCCCTAATGTTAAAAACAAAGGAGGTACGTTTTTTAAAAACAATCTTTTAAAGCACACAAAACTTCCATCTGTTGCTCCCGTAAAAATACTCGTGACGTCGACAGTATTTCCGATCAGCACAGCTAATCATTACAGCACGTACTAAGAGAACGACCCGCCCTGTGCTCTGTGATCTGTGACGTAACAATGATTTTGTGGGGAACCCCGCCAATAGGCTTCCAATCACTGGGATTATAAAACCATATTGGTTTTAACCAATATTTATTTATCCCTCCAATGATTGCTAATCATGAATTGGACAAACCCAATCCATGCCAGCTGTTTGTCTATCTATCTATTGTCCTATTGTCCTATGCTTAACTATAGCTGGCACTGTGATAAGTTATGCCTAAATACTATTAATTGATAATCAATAATCGATGAGTAGTGATCAAAATTCATCACTATATTACAATATAAATATAATTAAAACTATTGTTTTTACGGTAAAATTTCTAGTGACATGTTTTGTAGAAAATTAACAACCGAATAAAACAAAACCAATTTTATCCAAATCTGATGATTGCTTCTTGAGTAACAGCAATTTTAAGAATTATTTTGGCGGCCATCTTGTGGACGCCATGACAGGTGACTAATTTGCTACCATGCGTGTCCCCCGTGAATATAACATTCTAAAATACGTCTTTTACCTGCTCCTAAATTATGGTGCTGGTTTCCGGATTTGAAATGTTTTAACGCATGTGTCACGGAGTAAATGCATAGCCTTCTTGCTAGGTCTACGAAGAAAACTGTTGGGAGAATATCTCAGCCTCGCCAAATGTGTAAAAGAGACCTTAGTCTACTAACCCAGACAGGAATGCAAGCAAACGGCATTTACATGGGTGACCAGGTTTATCAGTATATTGTCGGTTTTTTTTATTTGGTCACGGCCAGACCTCGTGAAATGCACTTTTTGGGGACAGTCGAGACCTCCGAGCGAGCTGAAATTTTTCACGCCCCAGGCCGTGGGAGCAACAAAAAATTAAAAAAATACTGCGAGCCGATCTGTCAAACGGTACCGCCAGGACGGGCGTGTAAATTTTGAAATTTGTCGTCATTGTTCATTTATTACATAATATAATACATAATATCACAATAAATACGATTTATATTATTACTAGGAAACGCTCAGTTGGACGCGTTGATAAGCTAGCACGTGCTATAGCTAGACCCACATTGCACATTTTTTAAATTAAAAAACTTGCGACGTTCGCAGTCCACCGGGCCATGTTTCCCAATATTATTTATTATTGGCAAGGTATTTGGGTTAACTCGTGGGTAAACCTATACTTTGTGGATAAAATCCATCGCCATCTAGAGGAACTTGACATTATATCTCTGGAAAAACTATTTTAACTCTTTGGTAATCACAAATAATACACTGCTTCCTCGATAGTATTTTGATTTCTTCTAGGTGGCCGTGCATAGTGACCAGAATTCTCGTGTGAATTTTCGTTGTAATGGAAACGTTACTTTTGTTAAAATGTAATTTCAATCTACACTACTTATCGGATCAAAATAAAATTAACATATTCGTGACCGGACAGACATTCTAAATGATTTGGCAACCTCAGATTTTGTCGCCGTTTAGTTAAAAAAAAAACTTTCGATTAACTTTAATGAAACTTTTGAACGATTTTGCCACAAACCTAATGGCATTCAATCGAGAACGAAGCTTGCGGATGGTCAAAATTTCAACTCGATCCGAGCCTCCGTTCGAACGTTATGGCGAGACATACAAACAAACAAAAAAAAAAAAAAAAAGAACAAAACCAGTGACTAATTTTTCCGGAAGAGTCAAATGGAAACGCCCGCTTCGCTTGCTTAACAATAGAATAAGTAAAATGATATGACCTACAAGATTTTAAAGCTGTCTGCAGAATGACGCGTCATGCCATTATTGGCATACACTAGGAAAACGCTAAATTCCCGCCGCGTTGAGGGATGCGCTATTTTTTTAAAGATTTTAGTTTGCGTGGGATATCTTTACTTTTGCAAGTGCTTTGTTTTGCTGCCTACGCATTGTTGTTGATTGTTGTCAAGTTTCTATTGAAACTTGTCAATTTGTTATTATTTACCGTAAAAAACTTATATAAAAAGCTTTATTTGCATAAATTCTGGGTAACTTTTTCAACTTTTTATTTCAAAAGTTACTTCATCAGCATAACCTTAATGTCCATGTTTAATATGAACGTTGAAAGCCTACCCGTATGGTCAAAATTGGCCCAAATGGCACGTAATAATTACTCTATAATTTACATTGTACATTTTAAAATAAAAAAGAGTGAAAATTTCTTGTTAGACGATTTCGGGCATACCAGATTTTGGTGCTGGGTTCATGTTGGTCATTTTAAAACTCTCCCGATCGTCCTATGAGGTTGTGCCCCCCCCCCCCCCCCGCTGCCCGCTGCAAAAAACTTATATTAAAAGCTTTATTTCTATAGATTCTGGCTGATTTTTTCAACTTTTCTTTCAAAAGGTACTACATCACCATAACCTTTATAATATGAACATTGTAGCCCCACCCTTTGGTCAGAATTTGCCCAAATGGCACGAAAATATCGAAACAAAATCGAATTAAATCGCCAAAGTACGATATTCATGAGAAATATTTCTTTGATCGTACCCAAAAACAATACATCTCTAAGTTCAGAGATTTCGAAGGTCTCCTCCAATTTTCATCAAGATCGGATTTGCCGTTTGCCCGGTAGAGAGCGAACAAACAGACAAAAAACAAAACAAAAAAACACCCGAGTTAAATTTTTTGGGGGTCAGTGAAATTGAAGTCTTCGCTTCGCTCATCCAAAACCAATAATACAAAATGGCCATCAGCTATTCAATAGGGTTACATTTAATAAATGTATATTTAAAAAAAATAGTAGTCTAAGTGTTTAGTTAATAAATATAAATAGGCCTACTCCGATTGCGTTTACATTGTAAAATGATCTAGAAAACGTGCAAAACAAGTGTAGGGCTATAATTTGCTAGAAGCTCTTTTGATTTTAGATCAAGTAAGTAAATTAATGAAATTATTAGTGTTGGTGGGCAACACTTTCTTGGCAAAATATCATCGATCTTCATCATTCAACATTATTTGATACACTTGTTTCTATATTTAATAGGTTAACAGTGTGGTTTGTTCTTTCGAGCTAATATTATCAAAAAATCTCAATTATTTTTGTAATTAAAAATTCCATTAAATTCCAGTTTTTAATAAAGCCGATCCCCGAAACTTAACGAATTTTATTAATAAAATACGCGGACGATATGACATAATTAGAGGCATGAAAATTTAGCGTTTTAGGTTTTTGATGCTAAATCAGTGAGTATAAATTCTTAAAAACGCTACAAAATGCTAAATTTACTGAAATTAAGGTTTACCTATACCAATTAAGAATTGGTTTAGCATTGTATCCTAAAGTTTAAAGTGACTACATTGAATTGAAATGTTCCTATAAAGCATTTGAATTCATTCCCCATTCAAAATACAAGAAACTCTCCACATTTGGGGTTTTGGTGGAAAGAAGAAAATTAATGCTACAAAATGCTGAATTTGGAAAAATTTAATGCTAAATATTCAGAATATAAATGCTATTTTTGCATTGCTCTAGACATAATCAACAATGTTTTCGCAAATGATCAGAAATGTAGCAAAAATCAAGTTGAACCTAACTGAATATACAGCGCCCGCCGTAAGCAGCTCGCCTCTATCACCGATCGGTCAGACATGTTGCGTTTTAGTGCTGCCATCTATCTTTGCTTGGAAACGCGTATACCGCCATTGGGTACTGCGCGCGCCGAACCCAGCGCGCCAATCGCATTGTAGCACGCGTTTACGGGGCAATTCGCGGGGTTCGAACCGAGATACGGCGGGTAAGGACACGATTCGCGACGTGGACGCCCGCCTATCATGGTAGAGGGGTTCTTTACGAACAAATTCATGTAGGCCACGGGTTCGTATCTCGTCGGCTAGTATTTTTAAATAGGCATTTTATCACGGCGAGTGCGGAAAACACACCACTCGCACACCTTCCGGTTCGTTTTCGGTACGTAACGGAAACGGTAATGTACAAGTCACGTACATATTCTTGTAGGGAATTTCGTTCCGCTTCGAAGTAGCCGAATCCCGGGTTCGTATCCACACGGCATCACATCGAAATCGAACATTCCAACCGAGAGGGTGTGCCAGAAATACCGACGCCAGGCTTCCGGTACGGTTTCGGTACGTACGAAAAATTGTCGCGCACACCCCGTACACGTAATTAGGCGTAAAATTTCCTTCCGGTTCCAACGAGCCATGTCCTGGGTTCGTATCTCGTCGGGAACACGTCTAACTAAATAAATACGAAATAGACCGGGTGTACCCGCGGAAGTAGTAGTTCTAATGGAAAACACTCGATAAACACGTTAAAAATCGCTTATAACATCCAATTAAATTTTTTACGGTAATTAGCACGTTTTTAGGATTTAAAAATAATCGTGTCGCCCCTGGCGGGAGAACGACATCACTACAGAATTTTGCAAAAAGTCGAATTTTGAAAAAGGTCGGGGTGGTTGTGTAAGTAGTCAGATCGATGCTGTGAGAGATTATCTGTTACCAGGAAAAAAATGTTCCGAAAGTCGAATCTCCCGAACAGCTGGACTTAGGACCTTGCGGTTTAAAAAATCGGACTGATATGGCCAAAAGGAGTATTCTATTAAATTTTCAGACCCCTACCTACCCAAAAAGGGTACTAAAAGCGCCCCTTAAAATGAACCCTACAATTGACCGCCGTATCGTCGACGGGGTTTGAACCGACGACTTGAGAGAAAGGTTTATGGGAAAGAAAGGTTTCGTAATAATAATATCTACCCGGCGTGTAAATTTTGCGTTGGTGCGACCCCCGTGCCGCCCCCGGTGGCGGTACACGACCGGTTTTCGGTAAAATCTCGAGAAAATAATGTTGCTACGTGGTCGAAACTAGGCTCATCGAAAGCGTCGCAACGTACAGCTTTTGGAAAACATACACACTCCCACGCGACTGCCGCCCCCGGGGCGTGGAAAAGAGATAGTTTGGAAAAACACGCCCCCATGTACCACGTGATTTACGGCGTTGCATTGTGGGTAGGATGACGTGTGATACACCGGTGTTTCGCGACGCCTCCCCCGACGTCGCGACGCAAACAGATTCGAAGCGGATTGAAATTGGGCGAGCGAAGCGGGTCCTCCGGGTACGCGAACCGGACCGTAATCCGACTGATTTTCTAGGGCCGTTTTCGGAAAGGACGGTTGTAATTCACGAAAAGAGCGCCCGCCTATCATTGTGGAGGACATCTCCACGAACAAGAACATATAAGACACAGGTTCGTATCTAGTCGGCTAATATTTTTAAATAAGCTATTTATACCGGAAAGTATAAGAAAGTCGACCATCCCACCCGTTCACGGGTGTATACGGTACGTACCGGCGACAGCCTCGGTAATATCGCAAATGTTTTCCAGTAGGAAATTTCCTTCGCTTCCGAAACGCCCAGTCCCGAGGCAACACCTTCAAATTTGTGTACCTTCGTCGGTAGGTGTCCGATTCTGCGCGTACCACGGGTTCGAACCGTCGACGGGGTTCGAACCGATGATCTGGGAGAAAAGTTTATTTGAAAAAAAGTCTTAGAATGGTGTTTTCTACCCGACCATACAGAGTCCGGCGACAATTTTCGATTTTTGTTTTTTTGGTCTCGGCCAGAGCTTGTGAGATGTACTTTGTGGAAAATTTCGAGAGCCCTGGCGCGGCCCCACGACCTCCGAGCGTGCCGAAATTTTACATGCTCCAGGCCGTGCCCCCCACCCCACAAAAAAAATACCGCGAACCGTTCGGACTAAAAGTACGGCAAGGACGGGCGTGTGAAATTTGAAATTTGCCTTACTAAATAAACCCTTGAAAATTTTCGAAAATCGTCGAAATTTCGGATGGTATTTCGCCATCCCGGACATGGGTCCGTGGCATTAAAATTAACGTAAGGGAGGCACGGCAACCTGTTTTCCATAAAAATCTGAACCACGTGGCTCTAATAGTCTCCGAGAAAAAAAATAATTAGTGTCGGCACAGAAACGGCGCCCGTGGACCGAGGCGTCGCGACGCCCGGGTCCGGACCGTGACGATCAAGCCGGGGAAAATGTTCCCGAAGTGCCTGCAAAAAATTGCAAACCTGGCGCCACTCGTAGACGATACGTCTGTGGGACTCGAGTCCGAAACCTTTCGGCGTCGGTTGAACCTGGGCCCGAGCATAGCCTCCGAGCCAGGCAACACGAGTTCGTATTCGAAAACGCAAAGTGCGATATCTTTTGAACGGTAAGAGCTACATAGGTGTGCCGCACATCAATCTGAAGGAAATGAGACGCTGCGTCGATTAGCGACGTAAAAACTATAGATCAATTGGTAAAAAACCGACGCCGACCACCGGCGTCGGCTGGCGTCGCGAATCCCGAAACCGAAGGTGCCATGTATTGTACCATGTTATTATTGGCATATTGTGCCATGTAGTACGGGGTGTGCTACGTTACGGTACAAATAGCCGGGACACTACCTACGACGAAAGAGGCCTAAAAAAATCGCCAAACGGAAACGCGGAGAAATGGGGAGGCGTCGCGACGCCGGGTTTCTTTTTCAAGTCACACGAGCGTTGTCATAAGAAAAGACTCGTTCCAAAAATTGACAACCCCACGAAGCAGCCTTCGCCCTAGGCGTAAACTCAAAGTAAACAGGCGTCTCGACGCCCGTGTCTCCATCCGTCGGTTATGGGTCCGTGGCAACTGCACCAGCGGTAGGAAGGCCAATCTACCCGCCTCCCATAAATCTCAACCCTATGGCTCTGATAGTCTCCGAGAAATAAAATAATGAGAGTCGGCACAAAACGAAGCCCGAGGCGAAGGGCGTCGCGACGCCAGGGTCGAGACCGTGAGGGTCCGAAGTTGTGTACGCAGAGAGCAATCTGTCAAAATTTCAGCCAGATAGCCGGTCGGCAAGTGGTAGAAAAATGGCCGTCAACTTGTGAATTTTTCGATGACATTTGGTGGAGGCGCCGGTTCCGGGGCAAATCGCGAGTTTTTAAATCGAAAAAAAATCGTAAAAATAAAGCTAGGAGCGTCAAATTTCACACGCGCACACGATTGGCAAACAAACTTATATAAACAAAGAGTTTTCTTCCCGGCGTCGCGACGCCACGCGACGGATGGCGTCGGTGCCAAGACTTAAGCACCTAAGGTTGGCGCACATTGAAAATCCAAAAGAGACGGTGGACGAGAGTGTGGTGTCAAATTTTCAGATCCCTAGGTGGTCGGAAAGAGTAAAAAAAAAGAGTCTAAAATTTCGTGGGAAATTTGGTGGAGGCGCCGGGTCCGCGGATCGAATTTTACACTTCGGGTACGCCGGGGCTCGAACCGTTGATCTGAGAGAAAAGTTGATTTGAAAAAAAAGTCCTAGAATGGTGTTTCTACTCTGGCGGTCCAGCACAGGTCTATCCTCTCCACATTTTAGAAGATAGTGGAAAAAACAACATAACGCACTCCACATACTGAAATAAGGAAAAGGTACGTTCATTCCAATCTTACATTTTGTGTTTGTACAACTTGAGAACTGGTTGATGAAGATCGTTGAACCTTTAGCAATACTTCAAAAGTATTTGACGATGGACGAGAGGACGAAAATTGTTCCTGACGTCGTCTAGTTTTGTTTGACATCCGATGTTCAGCCAAATAAATTTTTCGTTCTAGAGTCAATTCCGGAGTAGTTCTGGCAGTCGGTTTAGTGACTAAAAAAAGCACATTGGCCAAAATACCTAAAAGCAATTCGAATGTCGTGAATCCTTTATGTGGCAACCTTGGTGGACAAAGAGCTCGAAAAAGTCGTCCTAGCTCACAACATGACTCACTCAGTGGGATTTGACTGAGGATGTCTAACAGTAGAAAATACGGGAGCTATGCTATGTTTGCGCTTCACTTGAGACCAGCAATGTGCTGTAAATTGGGTACCATTGTCAATCAAACAGCGCTTCGGTTTGTTATGCTTTTTGAAGTAATCCAGCTCAAGTACGCGAAAGATAGAAGATGAAGAAGCAATCTTCCAGGGAAATAGTTCTTCAAACTTAGTGAAGACGCTGAGAGCAACAAACAAGTACCCCACTCCACCGTGACTGGAATCACACGCGCCAACAATCTGGTTGATATCACACCTCATTGCCGTCGATTGCCTTTGTCTCTTTTGAAAATCAAAAGTTTTTGCCACACCAAAACAAGCGCTCTCGGTACACAATAGAACAGAAACCATCGCCGCCATTTTTTTCTGCTAAACAATTTGAGTACAGGCAAGCCACATATCAAACGTTTCGTCTCGAAATGCTGAAAATGTCTGTCCGGTGTTCACTTTGACTGCCGCGACCGAAAGTCGATTGTTGTTGTTGTAGTTGAAGATGTAATTTAAACATTTTCTACACCTTTTTGATAGTATATTCTACACTATAAATTAAAAATGCACAATTTTTTTTTCATTTGGTCTTAGTAAGTGTGCTCTATAAGATGTTACTCTAATATAATTAGATAAGAAAACAGTCATTTTTTTTGGCCAATGACTTAGGAATAGCCAACACGATAAAAAAAGTTTGAAATAAAATAGTTTTAATATTTCAATACCTGTATAACACACCCAAACATTAAAATATTTATTCTCAAATAGCCGAGATAAAGAAGTTTGAATGTTAGCTTCTGTATGTTGATCCGATATATTATTTTCTTTGAGTTTTCAGGGAAATAAGCTGAAAAATTAGGCAATAAGTGTTACAGGCAACAAACCTTTCCTGTTTTATAGGCTTGAGTGTAAGGATTAATTTTTGGGGCAGCCTAAAATTGGGGTCCCCATAGAGTGTCTTCCAGTGAGATCTATTTTGAATTCTGATTATATATTTCACGAAGTTTTTAATCGATTTTTGGCATAATACTATTATAAATATTTGTAGCAATAGTTTTACATATTGTAAAAAAAATTGCAAAAATGCAAATTCTCAAAAAACTAGATGGCGCCCAATTAATTTTTGAGACATCAATAATTTGTCTGTTATTTTAAGACTGACAGTGTTGTAGATACGCGCTAAATACTTTACACACTAATGAACATGACGATAACGATCAGTTTAGGGGCGGCCCCAAAATGGCGTCCTCATTTACTTATCATATATTGTACTATATCGCGATTAAAAAGAGATTTACTGCTGAATAATAAGAATAAAACCATTTTTAAACTAAATTTTATCTTGGTAATAATAAACGTATAAGAGCATACAAAAGCTAACACAATCCAACATTGCGGCCTATTACCCATAGTCCTGCGGCATAGCTGTGAAGAACCAAGGAATACTTCACTTTATTTATAAAAGTATGACATTTTCCCTAGTAAAAATATTTGGTTGCCAAATGGTTGCCAAGTGGTCACCAACAGGTCAACAAATAGTACACCAACTGATGCCAAGTGATCGCCAAGTGATCACCAACAGCAGCCAAATGGTCGCCAACAGGTCGTTTTTGTGTCAAAATACTGCATTGCAGAGTTGGTGACCCGTTGGCTGCCTTTTGGTGAACGTTTGGCTGTCATATATTTCTTTTGAAATTTCGGTGGCGACCCTTGGTAATCATTTGGTAACCTGTTGGCGATCAAAAATAAGCCTTGGTGATCTGTTGGTGACCGCTTGGCGACCGTTTGGCATACAAATATTTCTACCAGGGTTAGGCATCATCTAGTTCAGGCTTCAGGTACTGTGCTAACCAAACTTGTTTGGCGTAATATTCTGACATCCAAGAAATAAAAATTTACTTTCCTTTAAGTCCCAGTTAGAAGTTCTTCTCGAACTGAACGTTGCTTCTCTGGACCCCAAAATTCGTTCAGGAAAGATATAAAGAACATACATTTGATATCTAAAAGCAGACGCCCATATCTTCGCTGAGGTCACCAAACAAGAAATAGCTACGTAATAAACACATTTTTAAAACTTGACACAGGTTATATTTTATTTTTATATTTAAACGATATTTCAGAGCTACTCCAGCTTTTTCTTCAGGTTCTTGTTATAATTCTTCTGTCTACAGCCATAGCAACTACTTTATTTAATATTGTATTCCAAAGCACTGTTAAATCATAGCTTGGTTGACTGATTGAATTAAAAATATAACTGTGATGTTAGGTAGCGTAGGCTGCTTCCAATCTTTGATTTTTTATTCAAATTTGCATACTAAAATTTGCATCTCAAGTTTAACTCTAATTATTAATCAATCATATTCTTAATTACATACCATGCATAAAGCCAACTTCATTAATTAGACAACTCAATATTAATAATAAAATGATCATAATGAATCTTCTAGGACGAAACTCAAGGTTTGGAAGTATTTAGAAACTAGATTTCAGTCTAAAATCTCAACGCAGAGGCGTAGTGCCCTTCAGGTAATTGGTTTTCAAGGAATTGGTGAATAGAAATCATGTTGGTCGGAGACAGAGGTCTGGACAGAGTGTATGGCGTTGAGCTCAGAGTAATCCGTCAGATGCCAGCTAGTCGGCGATTATTGTTCGGTTGACTGGTTACCTAGCCGAAAGCACAGATGTTATCTTGATTCCGAGTAGCTGCTACGCAGTATTTTTGAGAGTGGTTTCTTTCTATAGTTAGGGGTGAGTCAATAGGATGGCTTGACAAAGGGCTTAAGTCCAAGTATTTTAACCCAGGGACTGTGGTTTCAAGTTGAGATGTTTCGGGTATATAATTGGTCAGATACTAGGAATCTGAGAGGCTTCACCATGTCATTGAGGGGCCATACTGGTGTTTTTGAAGACACGGAGGGTTGCTCGGTAGAGTTGTTCGGTGGCGGTGTCCACGGGTGGACGTGTTGTGTTGGAGAGTCTTCGAGCGGAGGCCATCGATTCAGCCACGTACCGCTATGGCGTCGCGCGAGGTTTAATTGCTAGATGGTTGCTACAGCTTCGGGTGGCAATCAGAAACCTAGATTTCGGTTCGGTTCGGGTGAAGTGTGGTGGTAAAGGCAATATTGAGTTAATCGGGAAAAGTAATTGTGAAGTGTAATAAATTTGTTTGAGTGATTGAATAATCAGTTTATGTCAACGTAGTAATTTAATAGTCTTCGGTTCAACCAAGTCAAATGTGGTTCATATCAACAAAATTTGTCGAAAATATCATCGCTAAGTAAATTTTAATAACAAATAATCAAACTTTGTTTGATTATTCTTCGTTGTCATCAGATCACTCAAAGAGTGCTGATTGAGTAAGTAAGTGTGACTGTTTGTCGTCAAAGTAAATATTGTTTCTTCGAACTGTAACGGCGCTAATGTTATAAATATCCGAATAACAAGATTGATATATCACGAGTAACGTGTCATGGATCATTGATCAACAATAAAATATCAAAAATCTACGTGTGTTGTTGACACCACTCAACAATAGAATCATCGAGAATTCTCTTTCTAAAGGAGGACCTATCGTGTAAGCTGATGTTGGATGCCTAGGAGCGTGGATCGACTCCCGACATCGTCCATGTCAGTGGATTAATTCTTCAGTATTTATCATCGTTCCGCTTAAAGATAAATCTACGTATTCCCAAGTGAAACATATAAAAAATAGTGCTACAAGTGTCAATGTGCGCATATAAAAAATAGTGTCATCGTATCATCAAGTCTCTACAATTGGATTAAAAACAATTCTACGGCAGAAGGTGAAGTACCTGTCAAATGACAGTTCAATTTATCATTTTTGTATTTTGTAAACTTAAGATATTTTTTTCATAAAAAAACGTTGTATTGTTCACCTAATAATAGTTCGGGTCGAAATAGGAATTCACAAAGCTGGGTTAGGCAGGTAAATTAGTAAGAAATTTGTATCACCATATTGCAATTGTCAATAGTGAACCAGACGTTGTTCAACACTTATGCCGTATATTTTCCAGTAGTTAGACACCCTGACAATTCCTACCCTAAGGTTAACCGGACGTAGGCATTGATATCGTCGCTACGGAGGGCTGGCTGGAGCCCCGACGGCAAGTATCCCGCCACCGAAAGGGAAGTAAGGTAGGATTAGGTTGAATGTAAGGACGTGTATTTTGTGACAGGCCTTTCAGGTATTTAATTAATTAATTATTGTGGGAATAATTAGTAAAAAGTAATTTTATTTTAATGAGTTTTATGCTTAAGTCTGAGCTAGTTATCAAATTATCTATGTAAATTAGTCTGCCAAGTCCAGAGTCGGGCAACTTTTAGGGCTTGAGTATCACAATTTGGCTGCCCGAACGTGTGGGCATGAATAAATACCGCGACCCGAGATTTCTTTTTTTGTAATTTTTTTTAAATTTTGGCAATAAAAATGGCAGGAATAGGAGAGGAAGTTCAAGTAACAAGGGGGATATCAAACAGGAGGGCCTGACGTTACTACCTTGATAACCACGGACCTATTCAATGATAAACTTCCCAGATGACAGAGCCTGTCAAGGTAATTATGAATATAACACCCCCAAGTCGGGGTAGTGAACACGCTAGACGAAACAGAGAAAGGAGGGGGAAAATCAGCCTATGTCAGATGAAGGTTTAGGAAGAGCGATTCAGATGTGCAAATATCAGGGAAAAAAGGAAAAGGAGGAAAATGAGGAATGGGTTTCAAAAAAATGTTTAAATGGATGCAGGAATTAACAGATAAACAGGCGAGTGATTTAAAACAGGCCATAGATGAACAGGCAGGAAAAACAGATAAGAAAATAGAAGAACAGGCGGAAAAAACAGATAGGAAAATAGAAGAACAAGCAGAAAAAACAGATAAGAAGTTAGATAACTTATCGGTTTGAGTTAACGGGCATTAGACAGGGGGGGGAAAAGGGCATTGGAAGTATGGGTACAGGAATTGAGAGAGGGAAATGTGGAAAAACAGGAGTTTGGGAGATAGTAAAGTGATGAGTGATGTGTTTTAAAGATAAGAATGATTGTTTTAGCAGTGGAGATAGTGAAAGAAAAGAGAACGAGGGGTGAAAAGAGTGATGATAAGAATGATAAGGACGACGATAGTTGTTTGGAAAGTGTAGAGGTGGGAGATAGATAGAGAGGATGATAAGGAAAAAGTGTGGATGATAAAGAAGTTATGTGTGAAGAGTTGATTGATAAGAAAGTAGAAAGTGTAGCGCGGATAAAAGCTACGAGTAAAAATGTGTTTGGGATAGGAATGATAAGGATTAGCGAGGAAAAATGGAGTGACTGGGATTATCATGAGGACACGTTTGTAATGAGCCAAGAAAGAGTAGTCGATTTGACAGTAATGTTTGAATGGAAAAGAGAGAAAGTAGGAAATGAGCAAGTTGAAAACGAAAGCTGGAAAAAGATAGACTGGTTTGAAAAGGAATTCATGATAGGAGGTGGTCGAAAGAAAAGAGAACGCCAAGAGAAAAGTGTGTTGGCGAGATTTAAAATGATGTATTTGGGGACAAGAAACAGGTAGTGTCTAGAAAAAGAATGAAAAGAAAGAGAATAGACAAGAATGAACAAACGACTGTCAAAATGAAGGTGTTGTAAAAAACACATGCCTTGAAAATGAAATAACTGTCAGTGAGTTTATTTTATTATTAGTATAGATATGTAATGTAGATAAGGACTAGACGTGCAAGCGGGTATTTTTCAAGGGCAAGGATAAGAATAGGTAAATTAGGCTGAGGTTAAATATCTTTTTTTGTGTTTTTTTGAAATTTGAGTAATTTGGCGGGTTGGAGGCTATTGATTTGTGCAATGTCCAAAAACATGTGGGATAGGTCTGCATTACTGAAGGGAAAAGATTTTGGTTTGATAAGAATACTGCGATGAGATAAGAATGATAAGAGATTATGACCTGCGATGATATACTAATGTTTTGTTGTCATGAAGTAACATCCCATTAAATAAAAATATACTACGATGAAATAATATGAGAAAAGGTTCAATACCTCGTCGATTAATGAGAGATAAGAGATACTGCGTCGGAAAAGATTGAATAATGGTTATATACCTCGTCGATAAAGGGGATAAAGGATAATAGAACTGCGATATGATATAATTATGCTAAGGCAGCGTCGATAAATTAAGATCTTTTCAAAGTAGGTAGCGATTTGTTTTATCTAGGAGGGGGTTGTTCAGTTGGTAATTTTTTAATTAAATTACTCAGGTAATTTATCATCAGTGGAGATTTAGCTAGGAGTATAAGGGACAGGTCAGCAAAGTGTAAGAAAATACCATGGTACCTTTGAGGGGGTGAAAAAAAGATAGCTCGATTTCAATAGGAAACCATGTGTTCATTTTATGTGTTCTAGTGTGTCAAACTATATAATTATTTAAACCCGTCTAAGTGTATATAAAGTTTGGTCAAGCTCACTGATTAGTTTAATGTATTCTTTGTTTGTCGAGTAGGAGAGGGTAGAACCCGCCCATCCGCTAATTTTTATACGTAATTAATTTCAATGTGAAGGTAGGTTGCGGCAACAATGCTTATGGGTTGACCAATGAGAAAAGAATCTCCTATACCTAACCCCCAACGCAACCTAAATGAAAAATGCATTGTATAATGTTGTGGTGAACTAAGGGAACAAAAATATTGTGGATGTGTCCCCTGATATGATATCAGGGAACGAGATATTATTGTGTCCTGAGTTCAATTTTTCGGTATAATTTGTAGTTTGGTCTAATTTTTTTATGGTAAACAACCTGTATGTAAAATAGAAAGGATGGAGTAATTAACTAATTTTTTGTGTGAAGTTTTCACCTAAAGTGCAAAATTTGAAAAAAAAAAAATAGAGTGAAAAGCAATTGCTGAGAGGGTGGTAATAAGGAAAATACATGACAAATTTTGTTATAGTGATTACTTGTAGGTCTGAGGGTGCTAAATAAAATAGATTAAGAGGATTGTGTGTGTCAGCTGGAAGTAGTATGCAAATTAATTTCAGTACTAGTTTATGTCAGCATTGGGGAATTAGAGGCTACTGTAGTAACGTAATTTTGGTGGAATTCCTTTGAGAGGGTAGTTAATCCTAGATCAGATGTCATTAGTGAAAGGTATGATAACGTCAAGGCCGTAATTAAATAAATAATGTGTGGGGTTTCCCGTGCTGAGATCAAGCAAGCAGGCAGCTATGGTTTGCCGGGATTAAGCAGTGGCTATGGAGTATTTTTCTTTTATTTGCTGGAGGCGTATCATGGTAGCTGATGATTTTAAAATAAATGTGGATTGAATTATCAAAAAGGAATCTTTTTTTTGCATAATGTACTTGCGAGATAGCAAGGAGCGAATAGGTAGTTTCTTGAGTACGCAGCGATGTAAATAAATAACAAAGAGAGGTGGAAGGAATGTTGTATCAATTCGCACACACACATAAATTTTCAATTATTTAGAACAGGAACCCAGTACCAGGACGAAGGAAGCTAAAATAAAAAGTTTTGTAGGGAACGTTTATATTCCCATTTCAAAAATTGAGTTTATTTTCATGTATCTATGTATGCGTTTTAGCCAGACAAAATGTCTAGTAGAATGGTATTTGGTGACGGACGGAAAAGGGGAAAGTGATTGACAGGTAGAGAGTCGAGCAGACAACCTAGGTGGGAGTGGAGGCCAACGACATGGCCCAGTTAGCAACACAGCTGTGGAAACGCGCATGCGCGCGGGGGTTTTTTTCAGGCAGCAGCATCACTGCAAGACGAGAGTTTGGATCAGCTGAGGGGGAAGGGGAGGTAGGTGACCCCCGCCCAAGAGAACCAGTCTGGTTAGTTGAAGCAGGCGGAAGTAAACAATGATTATGTAACCGCAAGCTATAGTCCGTTCCACCTAAGAGTACCTTAGAACTTAGAAAATTTTTGAGTTTTTGGGTTTTTGGTTTTCAATTTCAATTTTGAATTTTATTTTTTAATGTAACATGAGGTGAAGGTATACAATGCTACAATGCATTACAATGGGTAAAAATGAAACTTAGTAATAATTAATTTTTACAATTTTCTTTTGTACTTGAAAAAAAAAAAAATCAAACATTGTCATTCGCTATTGACGGAGAGGAATAATTAGAATGTATTCTAATTATAATTATTCCTGAGAGGGTAATTGTTTATGTTAGGTAGCGTAGCCTGCTTCCAATCTTTGATTTTTTTATTCAAATTTGCATACTAAAATTTGCATCTCAAGTTTAACTCTAATTATTAATCAATCATATTCTTAATTACATACCATGCATAAAGGCCAACTTCCCTTAATTAGACAACTCAATATTAATAATAAAATGATCATAATGAATCTTCTAGAACGAAAAATCAAGGTTTGGAAGTATTTAGAAACTAGATTTCAGTCTATAACTCAACCAGAGGCGTAGTGCCCCTTTAGGTAATTGGTTTTCAAGGAATTGGGGAATAGAAATCAATGTTTTTGGTCGGAGACAGAGGTCTGGACAGAGTGTATGGCGTTGAGCTCAGAGTAATCCGTCAGATGCCAGCTAGTCGGCGATTATTGTTCGGTTTGACTGGGGTTTCCTAGCCGAAAGCACAGATGTTATCTTGATTTTCCCAGTAGCTGCTACGCAGTATTTTGAGAGTGGTTTCTTTCTATAGTTTGGGGTGGAGTCAAAAGGATGGCTTGACAAAGGGCTTAAGTCCAAGTATTTTAACCCAGGGGGCTGTGGTTTCAAGTTGAGATGTTTCGGGTATATAATTGGTCAGATACTAGGAAAACTGAGAGGCTTCACCATGTCATTGAGGGGCCATACTGGGTTTTTGAAGACAAAGGAGGGTTGCTCGTTAGAGTTGTTCGGGGGCGTGTGCCACGGGTGGGAAAGTTGTGTTGGGGGAGTCTTCGAGCGGAGGCCATCGATTCAGCCACGTACCACTATGCGTTTGCGCGAGGTTTAATTTCTAGATGGTTGCTACAGCTTCGGGTGGCAATCAGAAACCTAGATTTCGGTTCGGTTCGGGTGGAAGTGTGGGGGGTAAAGGCAATATTGAGTTAATCGGGAAAAGTAATTGTGAAGTGTAATAATTTGTTTGAGTAATTGAAATAAAACAGTTTATGTCAACGTAGTAATTTAATAGTCTTCGTTTCAAAACCCAAATCAAATGTGGTTCATATCAACAAAATTCGTCGAAAATATCATCGCTAAGTAAATTTTAATAATAAATAATCAAACTTTGTTTGATTATTCTTCGTTGTCATCAGACCACTCAAGGAGTGCTGATTGAGGGTTAGTAAGTGTGTGACGGTTTGTCGTCAAAGTAAATATTGTTTCTTCGAACTGTAACGGCGCTTAATGTTATAAATATCCGAATAACAAGATTGATATATCACGAGTAACGTGTCATGATCATTGATCAACAATAAAAATCAAAATCTACGTGTGTCTGTTGACACCACTCAACAATAGAATCATCGAGAATTCTCGTCTAAAGGAGGACCCATCGTGTAAACTGATGTTGGATGCCTAGGAGCGTGGATCGACTCCCACATCGTCCATTCAGTGGATTAATTCTTCAGTATTTATCATCGTTCCGCTTCAAGATAAATCTACGTATTCCCATAGTGCAATATATAAAAATAGTGCTAAAGTGTCAATGTGGCATATAAAAAATAGTGTCATCGTATCATCAAGTCTCTACAAAATTTGGATTAAAAAAAAATTCTACGGCAGAAGGTTGAGTACCTGTCAAATGACAGTTCAATTTATCATTTTTGTATTTTGTAAACTTAAGATATTTTTTTCATAAAAAAAGTTGTATTGTTCACCTAATAATAGTTCAGTCGAATAGGAATTCACGAGCTCTTAGGCAGGTAAATTAGTAGAAATTTGTATCACCATATTGC
The DNA here is from genome assembly GCA_024449915.1 of Sweltsa coloradensis. Classification (NCBI taxonomy): domain Eukaryota; kingdom Metazoa; phylum Arthropoda; class Insecta; order Plecoptera; family Chloroperlidae; genus Sweltsa; species Sweltsa coloradensis. Next base: position 86,323 of record JAMZAV010002227.1, read on the forward strand.
AATTGTCAATAGTGAACCAGACATTGTTCAACACTTATGCCGTATATTTTCCAGTAGTTAGACACCCTGACAATTCCTACCCTAAGGTTAACCGGGCGTAGGCATTGATATCGTCGCTACTGAGGGCTGGTTGGAGTCCGACGGCAAGTATCCCCCCCGCCGTAAGGAAGTAAAAGGGAGGATTAGGTTGAATGTAAGGACGTGTATTTTTTGACAGGCCTTTCAGGTATTTAATAATTAATTTTTGTGGGAATAATTAGTAAAAAGTAATTTTCTTTTAATGAGTTTTATGCTTAAGTCTGAGCTAGTTTATCAAAATTATCTATGTTTAAAATTTGTCTGCCAAGTCCAGAGTCGGGCAACTTTTAGGGCTTGAGTATCAAAATACTTATTTACAGCGGCTTCTTTGATTTTCATCTTCAACATATCATCCTCTTTTAAAATAATCTGGTTTCAAGCCATTTTATAGAATGGTGTTCTCGACTTTTATAATGTTTAGCTAGCAATGAAATGGCTGATAATTTCTTTGTTAACATTATTTTTTGTGTTCTTGCGTAAAGAATGTTTTAAATGGTCTCTTTGATTCTCCAAAATAGGTTGTAATGTAACGTACCTACGTACGGACCAATCAACCATGAAAATCATTAATTCCGATTATCAATCAATTAATTTCATCTATAATTAATTTTGCTCTTTCATTAATTTAATATTGTCAAAGTATATTGTCAAACCAGTCTAATTTAATAATAAAGTCAGTCAATAAGCACCAACAAAAACAACAACCTATATTTAAATTTTTGATTGTTTTTTTATAATCTTAATATTTTCATAATTGTAATTGTTAGTTTTCTATTCATTTTATTCATCTGTCATCAAGCCATACAAAACATAAGAACTCGTAGCCCTTAACCCCACATCGCCCCCCAGTCTGACAAAAAAGGGGGGTAATCAAAACTAATCTAATCTAATCTATCAAACAAAATCTAATCTAATCTAATCAAATTTAACATCTAATCAGTCTCATCTCTTTTTCCCATCTCTCTGTCAACTCATTTCAAATTTATTACAAACCCATTTGGTCGTTGCACAATTATCCATACAGAACATCTAGAAAGGGGTGTACCACATCTTACCCTTTTTTTCATTAAGAATAATTTTTTCTATCTCATTTTTGGGAGGTAATTATAACAAACAGCATTGTAAATATAATCACTTTCCATTTTATTTGCATAAATTGAAGGTCCTCAAAACAAGGCTATTGAAATAATTGTTAATTAAGCGTAATTCAGTCACAATTCTGTTCCATCTGAAACTCTTTGTCTACGACAATGTGTGCGGCTCGTAAAGGGGTGGAGAGAGAGTGTGTGTGTGTTAACCCTCCCTCTCACAGAGAAGAGTCTGTGCTCGCATTGTGGCACCCATCCCACATTTCACGTCGGGGCAGAGCCCAACATTGACTGTCTTTCTTTACCGCTGGTGGTCGTACCGTTGTGGAATAAAGAGGCAAGTGGTTGCGGTAGTAGATGTACCACCTATCTAATTAGTCCGTGGATCAAGCTGCTAAAACTAAAGGAACATTTTAAATCCGGAAACCAGCACCAAAATTTAGGAGCTGGTAAAATACATATTTTAGAATTTTTATTTTCACGGGGACACGCGCATGGTAGCAAATAAGTTACCTGTCATGGCGTCCACAAGATGGCCGCCAAAATAATTCTTAAAATTGCTGTAGCTCAAGAAGTAATCATCAGATTTGGATAAACTATTTTTTTAAATTTGATTTTTAATGTTCTACAAAAAAATGTAATTAGAAATTTTACCGTTCATACAATAGTTTTAATTATGTATATATAAACAATGCATTGCAATTATAGCACTTTTTGGTATATACCTATATATATTTTTTACTACAATTCAGAAATTGATAAAGTCCGCCCCAACAGGGAATCGAACCACGGATCTCCCGCATTCCAGACAGGCAGGTGGCACTGACCACCAAACATTAATTATAATGTCATTACCTTTACGCAGGTAGAGCGAGGGTTTATTTCTCGATTTGGTTAATCGGGAAACACTCCCGTGGGTGTAATTGTTTTTATTTACTACAATTCAGAAATTAAAATATATATATATATATATATATTTTCTATGATAAAACAAGGATCTTGGGTAAAACTGCGTCAAAAATAAGATGAACCAGGGCAGAACCTGGGCGTCCACCTACGTTTCGTCTGGACTACGTCAGACATTTTCAAAGTTGACTGTGACTCTACGGAGGTTGGAGTCACAGACTTGTTTTTATCCTATGACGGGCCGCAAAAACCTACAACAATCCATATATATATATAATTATTTATACGTTGATTCGCTCGATTGTCATACAATTTTCAGTCAATACTAAAATAACGCCAATAAATCCAAATTTTAAAGACCCGAAACCAAATTCTTGTTCCCCTTTTTATTAATTAATTTATTTATTTAAGCATTAATTAAATCCCAATTAATCGTTTCTTATTTACGTACCAAAGTCACGTAGTGTATCACACAGAAAAATATGACCACAATGAACCAAAAAATATTTGTTCAAAAAATTTATTCCAATCACTTTCTTATTTATTCAATTAATTCAATTAATTAAAAATATGACAATAATCTCAATTAATTTTGTACAAATCACACCATGTGGTCGACCTTGGAATTATTTTAAAGCTAGTTTTAAGGCGAATAAAAGTCATGAAAAAAAATTAAAAAAATTAAATAATCACTGAATTAATTACATTTTAGTTAAATTATCTTACTTTTGACATATGTTTTTGTTATGTATAACTAAAACTCGATCGATCGTTATAAAATATATTTCTTTACAGACATAATGCCAATGAATCCGATTGTCATGTCCTGAAACAAAATTTCTATATCTTACCGATTAATTAAGAAATTAAGCGAAGAAAAACTTATATCTCAATAATTGTTGTTGTCACTCAATTAACACATACAAAATGCCAACAGAAGTATCAAATATAAACAATGCAAGTATAATTTTAAAATTAATAGTCCCAATATAAGTTCATGATACTTTTCTGTTGTGTGTAAATTAAACACAGCCATACTGGGAACCATTTGCATGCTTATTTTACAGAAAATAAATTTGTGGGGAAATTCAATTAACAGAAAAGTAGCATGAAATAATTTTTGGAATCCATTGTTTGCACGGAGATCTCCTAGGGCCGTGATAGCCGTGTGCTGATTGGTTGATACAGGATTTTTGGTCTGAGATTTGGGGTCTCGCTTACGGCCATGTTACGAGAATACGCAAGAATTGCAAAGAATACGAAAAAAACTTCCATCTCCAAGATTTCTTTATTCCCCTCTTGCTTTCTTTTATTTAAACAATCCTCTTTTCCCATCTCACTGCAAACTCATGTTAATAAATCATTACACAGCCAGTTGGTTCATTACACAAGAAACACGGAACACGAGAAACAGCTTTATAATGACACTCATCTTATTCATTTACCCCGAAAGTGCATTATCCCGAAAGTGCAAATCGCCGAAAATTCGATAAAACACACTTTCGGCGTTTTGCACTTTCGGAAATTTTCACTTTCGTGGCTTTATACATTCGGGGTTTCTACACTTTCGGGGTCTTACACTTTCGTGTTTTCAACTTTCGCTAATCTGCACTTTCGAGGATTTGTACATACGGGAACCAGAATATGGAAATTCCACTTTCTGCTATCTGTACTTTCGGGGTTTGAAACATTCGGGGTTTTTGCTTTTCGTCGTTTTCTACTTTCGGCGTTTTGGCACTTTCGTGATTTTACACTTTCGCGGCTTTTCACTTTTGGGACACCTCATATTTTACGTATGTGCTTGTTCTGTATTCTTATTCTGATTGGACAGGAGTTTATGGTAGAACGCACCCCAACGCTCGCTGTTTATGCACCTAGACCTGTACACATATTGAATAGGAAAGCTTGTGGACAGTAGCTGGCGTTTATATGACTGCTCCGTCTGAAAGGGATTATAAAAGCACAAAAGCTTGGTGTCCCAAGGGTTGGCGACATTGAAGCTATTGACGAACAATGGCATTGTGCCATACCAAGACTGCATAATTATTTCTAAAAGTGAGTGAAAGAGGTCGAAACTATTTATGATCTTTTACTAATTGCAACAGAATTTCAGTGGCGTAGGGTGCGCCCGGGCAGCCCGAGCGCACCCGGGCCCCGGGCAATAATTTTAAATTGAAATATTAAACATTAAAAATGCTAAAAGTATATTCAAATGATATATTATATTACAATATATAAATAACGGTAGTTACAATAATATTAGAAACATTTAAGAATACACCCTTATAATACACATATTGGAAATTGCTCCTCAATAATGCACTGTTAATAACGGAGCATTTTTTATTTCTCACAAAATCTTCGTTGGCGTTCACTAAATTAAATTCGATTTCCCTCAGTTCACTTCGAACTCAACTTCTAATTGTTCTTTCAACTTGTTATAATTATAGCTGCTTTTTATTAACTTTGGTAGTCACTGACGACACAAAAGGATTTTTTGTGACATGTTATCTTGATTCAAAAAATGAACTGGTTTTCAACAGTGTAAAGATAAGCGTATACAGCCGTGGCGCAACTACAGGGGAAAGGGGGGGGGGGAGGGGTGCACAATTTAATGGTAAGATTATGTAAACTCGCAACAAAACTCGCAATCTGCACAATTTTATAAATTATCGACAAAACCATGCTAAACCTAGTAAAACTACAATTTTCAATGTTAAAATAAATAAAATCTTGGGATATGAGCCCCAAACCCTCACTAGCTCCCCCCCCCCCCCGGAATATTAGGATACATGTAAGTGGTTCTAAAATTTCGACCCAAAAAACAAGAGCTAGTTACGCAACAGATATATAGAATCGTAGTCAAATTTAAAATCGTAATAGCAAACGGTACGAAGATGCATGTTTTTAGAAGCCCGTCATTTAGAGAAATAAATCCACTTAGTCCGTGAAAAACGCAAGACCTGAGAAAGAGCAAGTGACAAAAAGTTACCTTTTGGTGATCCACCGTCTTGTTTTCCTTTTTCAATTGTCAAAAAAAAAAAAAAAAATTGTCAAACAAATCATAATTTGATAATTAGCAATTACATTTTCGATCGGAAATGAAATGGATTAAAGAACTTATGACTTTATTCCCTCTTCCATTTTGTGAACTTTCAGACATTATTACTGCATTTGTTTTTAAATCATATTCATCTTCAGGTCAAGAGATTCACCTTAAGATTGACATTTAAAAAATAGTGATCGTATTGCATAGTCAAAAATAAATAAAATAAATAAATAAATAAAATCGTATTTCGAGTCTACCCACTCAGTCATAGATCTGATTTTCAGTGGGGGACAGTAAACCAAAGCGACCAAGCCAACCCTGTAGGCCCTGACGCAATCGACGAGTGAGCGATAACCAACCATGGTAAGTGCGAACACTCGCGGATCAACGCCAGAATCAACAAGGCCCATTTAGAACAACTTTTAAATTTGATATGTGCCTAAGACTCCTAAACTCCTAGGACAAGAACTGATAGACTTAAGTCCAAATCAGAAGTTAAAAAACTTTTATATTTAGCGGGAATCGAACCCTAGACTTTCTGCATTGGAGACAGATACGCTAACCACAAGAATTTAAAAAGTATCCATCCAAATCATATGCCTACATTTTTGCAGAACTGGGAAAGTAGATTTTCCATTATTATAAATCGCCAAAACAGAGTAGCATAATATACAAAATAAGACAAGTTTTGGACTTTTCAAAAGACAAATATTCTTGTTCAACTTACTCTTCTTCATCCAAGTTTAGATTGTACAAGAATCCCGCACTAGGGCTTAACGTAGGACTAACATAAATTAAACACATTTCTAAATATTCGCGCACCGCATCACTATTTTCCAACAGATCTACTAGATGACACTCGTATTCTGGTTCGTACTAAATTTCAATAATTACACGTATTTGTACCTGCTGGTTGAAACACGTAATTTTAATCATTAGGTACCAATAGCCAAAAGAAACCTAATTATGTTTTAATCGACGAGTGGAAATACAAATTCTACAGCCGTTCAATTGACACTTAGTGTAGTTTTTTTTACTTTTCTCTTTTTAGTTCCGTACTGCCATTTTATTTTTGAGTCGTAGAAATGCATTCCAAGATCTTCGTGGTAACTAACTCGGCGTTGGTTTCAGTACGACATGAAACGAATTAAATTGAGATAAATTAATCAGTTGTGATGTTTAGACTTGTACATAGTTCAATTTTAAGTCATCTGCACAATGACGGGACAGGTTGACCAGTGTAGTCAATCAAGCAATGTCCACACCCTCATGAGCGTCGTGAAGTGAGGTGAAATCCTGACGCCTGACGCAAATAACGGCAACCATCCGCTATACACCAACGTCGCGAGGGTTGCCGAGTTCAGGCGCTTTCGTACTATTTCTTTCAAGGGGATGCAAAGTTTATAAATATAAATACTAGGAAAACGCTTAAATCCAGCCGTGTTGTTGGATGAGCGTAATTGGTGCATTGAGCTGCCATGTGTTATGCGGATTTTCTGTTATTCTGTGAAAAAATCATTACTAATTTGAAGATTTTTTTAAAATAAAATAAAATAAAATAAAAATAAACTTGCAATTGGATTATCGGTTTAGCCGGAATCGTGTTAACAAACACACAAAAATACAAACAGAAAAAACAAGAAAAACGAAAAATAATCGTAAAAATGCGATTTTTATGAGAAATAATTTTTCGATTGCGCTAAAAAAGGTGGCAGTTCTAAGTGCAAAGATTTCAAAGGTCTCCAGAAAATTTCATCGTAATTGGAGTATCGGTTTAGCCGGAATCGTGTTAACAAACGCACAAAAATACAAACAAAATCAAAAAAGAAAAACGAAAAAAATCGTAAAATTGCGATTTTCTAGAGAAATAATTTTTTAATCAAATTTTTCGTACGGTGCAGTTCTAAGTTCAGAGATTTCGAAGGTCTCCATAAAATTTCATCGCAATCGGAGTATCGGTTTAGCCGGAATCGTCTTTACAGACACACAAAAATACAAAAAAAAAAAAACATTCCGGATTTTTTTCTCCAGTGTAGTAGAATAGAATCTTCGCTCATCCAATAATACTCCCACCAAGAAGAAGAAGATGCATCTAGGGAAGAAAACTGTTGGAAACTTAATAACACCCTGGCACAGATATTAAAATTAAACTTTAATATGCACATATTATAATTAATATCAATATTAATTAATATTTTTCTTTCCGGGTTGTTAACCCATGAACGACCTGCCGCCCGCCTTCAAAGACTGCACAGTAAGTCATTTCCCTTCCATGTGTAAGGAGTACTTATGGGAGAACCAACTACAAGTGCCATGTTAATCTTTGGTTTCACGTGCTTTACAAGGCTCTTCGCGGCACAAGATTTCTACAAAGATATCAAGTGTTTTAGTAAAATATTTACTAGTGTCGACGCCTTTTCTTGTTGTTAAAAATGGTAATAACAACAGGATAAACAATAAAATAATTAACATCCGTCATATCAATCGACCAATCGAATCAATCAACCAATCATATCGCGCTTATATTGTTAACGCTTTGAAGCGTGCGTTTAAGAATTTTTGATTCCGTGAGACGTACTTGTGATAGGGACTTCCCTATTATACTGTTATCCGTAGGAAGTAAAATGTATCTATAATCATTATTTTACTCATTCTTGACTATGCTAGAGTTGTCTAAAGATATGGTGTGGTCTACCACAGATTAAAGTATACCAGTTTGTGTAGAGAAGCCCATTACTTCATCTTGAAGAAGAGCGTAAAATAATTGACATAAGAATTTGTATCTTGTTACCTCGATTGCACTGACTTACTAGAAAAAATAATCTAAAATGTGCCTTTAAGACGCTCAAGATACACTGATCCATACCTTAGTAGTAGTACTCAACTTTCTGTAATTGATTTTTTTAATCACAATGTTGCAAGTCAAAATGACGTACTATTTTATAACATGTGACTCAAGCTGTGGCTGTCGTTTTTGGTGTCGGCTATATCTGATTGTTATTTTTCTGTTATGACTATTGCGTATAACTGAAAATTGTTGTTGTACCACCTCTGTCCGACAATTTGAAAGTTGAGGAAACATGGCTGAAAATTTTTCTGAATGAAAGAGGGCCTTACTTAAAACAGAAAAAAAATGTTTTTTTTTCTTCTTTTGGGCGGGACATAACCTCACTATCGGCCATTATGTCGTTTTTTGGACAATAGTGTAGCCAGCACAGCTAGTGCAAAATAAATTTGTGAATCGGCTTTCTGGATATAGTTCCGTAACACCTTTAGCTACAACTTCAACTATAAGGACAAATAGATTTCTGAAATAACAGTTGGTGTACGATTTTTTTGCTAGACGATGCAAAACTCAAAAAAACTCGTATTTGTACCGTTTGACAAAAAAAATCGTATACCAACTGTTATTTCAGAAATCTATTTGTCCTTATAGTTGAAGTTGTAGCTAAAGGTGTTAAGAAACTATATCCAGAAAACCGATACACAAAATTTAATATTGCACTAGCTGTGCTGGCTACAATATTGTCCAAAAAACGAGATATAATGACCGAACGTGAGGTTATGTCCCGACAAAAAAAAACTCTGTTTTATTAAAGGTACTGTTTCATTCAGACAACTTTCATGGACTGCCAAGGTTTTGACCCTACCTTGATTACAATAGCCTAAGTTTGTTCGTTTGTGTGTTGTTTTTTATTGCATCCTATTTCTGGAGTATATTTTGCATTCTGTTATTGATTAAATATATAATAATAATAATAAAAATAATAATAAAATACGTTTGTGTACTCGGAGAGCCATAGCCTTCCTGATTTTTTTTATCGAGATGTAAATTAGGCGGGCTGAGAATAGTACTTTTTACTATTGGTCAATCATATTCTGTATACCTGGCTACTTCATTAAAACTTCGTAATTTACTCCACAATTCTGTACTTAGCCATGGGCTCCAATTATTGCAATTGAAGTTCCCATCGTCCGTCAACGGTAGGCTACTTCATATTTTTAAGCTACAACCGTGTAGGTTATATTGCTTTGTCTGGGATGTTGTAAGTTAATAATTAGAATTTGTTTTTTGGAATGTTTTTATGCTTTTATAATGTTAAAAAACATAGCACGACATTTCATAGTTATGTATATCGGACCAACAGAGAACGCTCATATGGAAAGTTAGAGAATCTGATTCCAGATGTTGGCGGTCCGACAGCCGCCGGCCCGCCACCAGCAATCCCGACTAATAAACCTTTCACTACCAGATTTTCTTTTTCAAAATTAAGTTATTTAAGCAAATATTTCAAAATAATAATTTTTCTAAAAGATTTTTAGCGTTTTTCAATTTTTTTTCGTGTTTTTTTAAGGAATTTTGGGAATTTTTTTATTTAGCGTAAATATGTTAATTTAATGTACAATCCTAAAACAAGCTTTTTCTGAATTATTTGCATATCTTACATTTTTGTATCACAAATGGTAGAAATACTAGAAATATTTTACTTTTCCGGGAAAAAACAAAATTTGACCATTTTTAGCCTTTTTGCGATGTGTATTTTGGATTTTCTCTAAAAAGGGTACTTTTCGTCCAATCAGGATGGGGAAAAATATTAATTTTTTTCAATAAAAAAATTGGGTCAAACTGAAAAAAACTTTCTTATACCCGGATATAAATTTTGAAAGTTGATGGCCACTATCGTGAACACCAGTAACGAGAGGGTTAACAAGTCAGAAAGGCGAATGTTATCGATTAAGTATTCTTAAATAGCTCCTGCACATTCTCTCTCAAACTACCCACACTACACACCATGCATATACTTATTGGATGAGCGAAGCGAAGATTCCATTTCACTACACTGGAGAAAAAAATCCGGAATGTTTTTCTTTCTTTCTTTTTTTTCTGTTTGTATTATTGTGTGTTTGTTAACACGATTCCGGCTAAACCGATACTCCAATTACGATAAAATTTTTATGGAGACCTTCGAAATCTCTGAACTTAGAACTGCCACGTTTTTTAGCGAGATCGGAAAATTATTTAGCATTAAAAATCACAATTTACGATTTTTTTCGATTTTAAAAAAAATTTCTTCAGCTTATAACACCTTCATGCTTTATCCGATTTTAATGATTTTTTTCACAGAATCTTAATTTTATGAATTAAGGTATTCGTGTAAAATAAAAAATAAAAAAAAAAAAAAAAAACTATTTCTCATGAAAATCGAAATTTTACGTTTTTTTCATTTTTAAAACAATTCTTTGACTTATAACACCTACATGCCAAATCCTTTTGTAATGATTTTTTCACAGAACCTTAATTTTATGAATTATACATTCGTGTAAAATTTGTGCGCAATCGAATAATTATTCTTATGAAAATTTCAATATTATGGTTTTTCCTTTATTTTAATTACGATTTATTAAAAAGTTAAAATTTAAGTTAATTTTTATTTAATTTATTTAAAAAAAATCTTCAAATTAGTAATGATTTTTTCACATAACAACAGAAAATCCGCATAACACATGGCAGCTCAATGCACCAATTACGCTCATCCAACAACGCGGCTGGACTTAAGCGTTTTCCTAGTATTTATATTTATAAGCTTTGCATCCCCTTGAAAGAAATAGTACGAAAGCGCCTGAACTCGGCAACCCTCTCGACGTTGGTGTATAGCGGATGGTTGCCGTTATTTGCGTCAGGCGTCAGGATTTCACCTCACTTCACGACGCTCATGAGGGTGTGGACATTGCTTGATTGACTACACTGGTCAACCTGTCCCGTCATTGTGCAGATGACTTAAAATTGAACTATGTACAAGTCTAAACATCACAACTGATTAATTTATCTCAATTTAATTCGTTTCATGTCGTACTGAAACCAACGCCGAGTTAGTTAGCACGAAGATTGTGATACTGAAACGGCATGGTCGGCTTGGAAGAAGATTTTCTGGGAATGTGTGCATGATGCTATACCAACATCCACAATACAAGGGAAGCAAAGAGTTCCATGGATAAATAAGGAAATAGTTAAATCACTAAAAAAGAGGGACAGATTATACAAACGCTGGAAGAAATCTCAAGATGAACAGGATTGGCAAATATATACAAAATTCAGAAATAAAGTTAAAACTGAGATACGTAATGCTCATAGCCAATATTTGTGGGATTTGACAAATACTAATAGTAAGAAAATGTGGAGATATATACATTCAAAAAGTGGATCTTTATCACCTCAACAGTTTCTTGTAAATGGTATTCCTGAGTCTGACCCAGGGAAATTAGCAGAAGCTTTTAATCAGAACTTCCAACAAAACTTTTCCATTCCTTCCAACAAAAGTCATCCTTGTCCACTAAATCAACAGAAAATAAATTCAATGCCAAATATTAGATTTACAACATATGATGTATTTCAATGTTTATCGAAGCTAAGAGTCGACGCTGCTACCGGACCAGATGAAATACCTGCTCGCATACTAAAATATTGTGCTATATCAGTAGCTCCATCACTGAGTGCATTGTACAATCTTTCGATGAGTAATGGATCACTGCCAAGCGACTGGCGTGTAGCGAATGTTATTCCAATATTTAAATCGGGGAAGAAAGAAGTAATTATGAATTACCGTCCAATTTCATTGACATCTATTATATGTAAAACCATGGAGCGCATAATATCAAAGGAAATAATTCAGTATATCAAGACATCAAATATTCTTAATAAAAATCAACATGGTTTCATTCCGGGAAGATCTTGTGCTACATTACTGAAAAGGTTTTAGACGACTGGCAGTATGCCCTAGAGGATTACAAATGCAAACAGGTAGATGCAGTACTGTTATATTGGTCAAAAGCTTTTGATCCAATCTCACACTCAATTCTACTGAACAAACTTTTAAAGTACGGCATTACTGGACCCGTACATAAGTGGCTAAAAGACTTTCGAACACGTCGGTCTCAAAGAGAAGTATTTCAAGGAGGTGAATCGTCCTTCATATATGTAATATCAGGAGTGCCTCAAGGATCTGTTCTTGGCCCTATTTTATTCAATTTATTTATGATGGATTTACCCGAATGTATCACCTCAGATATGAGTCAGTATGCGGATGATTGCACATTGTACAGAAAGATTTTCTCGAAAAATGATATTGATATTTTGCAATCCGATTTGAACAACGTAAATACTTGGTGTCGTGAGAACGAAATGAAACTAAATCCACAAAAGAGTGTAAAAATTTGCTTCACTAGATCAAGAACACCATTTAGATTTAATTATATCATTAACGGTTCAATAATTGAATCAAAGGATCATGTAAAATTACTCGGCATCATTATATCAAAAGATCTTAAGTGGAACAAACACACAGATTTCATTCGTGCAAAGGCCGTTCGACAGTTATATTTTATTGCTCGAAATCTGGCAAATGCCCAAGTCAATGTAAAAAAAACATTGTATCTTGCACTAGTAAGACCACAACTAACTTATGCTTGTCCTACTTGGAATCCAACCTCAGAAGCCAACAAAATCAAATTAGAGCGTGTGCAGAGTAGAGCTACTAAATTAATTGCAAAAATGTCAAGTCACCAAAATTCAAGTGCCACAGCAAGAAGAAAAACTTTGAAAATCCCAACTTTAGAAGAGTATAGAAAAACGACAGATCTTCAATTTCTTTGGGGAATGCTTCATGGTACAACTGACTTCAACCCATTTCACAGGATTCAAATCTGCAATCGTGGAAGAGAGTACGGACGTGGTGTCACCATGAAACCTCCCCAGGCAAGAACTTCGTCCTATCAACAAGGATATTTCTACCGGAGTTGCAGATTATGGAATGATTTGCCGGTGGACATCCGTGAACTACACACTCGGAGCCATTTCAAATCTGCACTAAAAAATTTCTTTTCTGGTGTATCCTGATAATTTTATTCTATTCACAATACCATTCATGTTTGTCATAATTTTATCACCCTCACTTTTTACATGTCTACACACACATTGTTTTCTATAATTGTATAATGTATTTTTATTATATTTAATTGCAATGTATTAGTATTAGTATTGAGTAGGTTGCTAGACACTAAAATGTGAATGGGGCTATGCCCTCTTTTAGCAACCTATAACACATCAATGTGTTAAAACAATAAATAAATAAAATAAATAAAATAATTTCTACGACTCAAAAATAAAATGGCAGTACGGAACTAAAAAGAGAAAAGTAAAAAAAACTACACTAAGTGTCAATTGAACGGCTGTAGAATTTGTATTTCCACTCGTCGATTAAAACATAATTAGGTTTCTTTTGGCTATTGGTACCTAATGATTAAAATTACGTGTTTCAACCAGCAGGTACAAATACGTGTAATTATTGAAATTTAGTACGAACCAGAATACGAGTGTCATCTAGTAGATCTGTTGGAAAATAGTGATGCGGTGCGCGAATATTTAGAAATGTGTTTAATTTATGTTAGTCCCACGTTAAGCCCTAGTGCGGGATTCTTGTACAATCTAAACTTGGATGAAGAAGAGTAAGTTGAACAAGAATATTTGTCTTTTGAAAAGTCCAAAACTTGTCTTATTTTGTATATTATGCTACTCTGTTTTGGCGATTCATAATAATGGAAAATCTACTTTCCCAGTTCTGCAAAAATGTAGGCATATGATTTGGATGGATACTTTTTAAATTCTTGTGGCTAGCGTATATCTGTCTCCAATGCAGAAAGTCTAGGGTTCGATTCCCGCTAAATATAAAAGTTTTTTAACTTCTGATTTGGACTTAAGTCTATCAGTTCTTGTCCTAGGAGTTTAGGAGTCTTAGGCACATATCAAATTTAAAAGTTGTTCTAAATGGGCCTTGTTGATTCTGGCGTTGATCCGCGAGTGTTCGCACTTACCATGGTTGGTTATCGCTCACTCGTCGATTGCGTCAGGGCCTACAGGGTTGGCTTGGTCGCTTTGGTTTACTGTCCCCCACTGAAAATCAGTTCTATGACTGAGTGGGTAGACTCGAAATACGATTTTATTTATTTATTTATTTATTTTTGACTATGCAGTACGATCACTATTTTTTAAATGTCAATCTTAAGGTGAATCTCTTGACCTGAAGATGAATATGATTTAAAACAAATGCAGTAATAATGTCTGAAAGTTCACAAAATGGAAGAGAGAATAAAGTCATAAGTTCTTTAATCCATTTCATTTCCGATCGAAAATGTAATTGCTAATTATCAAATAATGGTAATTATGATTAGTTTTGACAATTGATTTTTTTTTTTGAAAATTGAAAAAGGAAAACAAGACGGTGGATCACCAAAAGGTAACTTTTTGTCACTTACTCTTTCTCAGGTCTTGTGTTTTTCACGGACTAAGTGGATTTATTTCTCTAAATGACGGGCTTCTAAAAACATGCATCTTCGTACCGTTTGCTATTACGATTTTAAATTTGACTACGATTCTATATATCTGTTGCGTAACTAGCTCTTGTTTTTTGTGGTCGAAATTTTTTAGAACCACTAACAGCATGTTGTATCCTAATATTCCGGGGGGGGGGGGGGAGCTAGTGAGGGTTTGGGGCTCCTATCCCAAGATTTTATTTTATTTTTAACATTGAAAATTGTAGTTTTTACTAGGTTTTAGCATGGTTTTGTCGATAATTTATAAAATTGTGCAGATTGCGAGTTTTGTTGCGAGTTTACATAATCTTACCATTAAATTGTGCACCCCTCCCCCCCCCCTCTCCCCTGTAGTTGCGCCACGGCTGTATACGCTTATCTTTACACTGTTGAAAACCAGTTCATTTTTTGAATCAAGATAACATGTCACAAAAAATCCTTTTGTGTCGTCAGTGACTACCAAAGTTAATAAAAAGCAGCTATAATTATAACAAGTTGAAAGAACAATTAGAAGTTGAGTTCGAAGTGAACTGAGGGAAATCGAATTTAATTTAGTGAACGCCAACGAAGATTTTGTGAGAAATAAAAAATGCTCCGTTATTAACAGTGCATTATTGAGGAGCAATTTCCAATATGTGTATTATAAGGGTGTATTCTTAAATGTTTCTAATATTATTGTAACTACCGTTATTTATATATTGTAATATAATATATCATTTGAATATACTTTTAGCATTTTTAATGTTTAATATTTCAATTTAAAATTATTGCCCGGGGCCCGGGTGCGCTCGGGCTGCCCGGGCGCACCCTACGCCACTGAAATTCTGTTGCAATTAGTAAAAGATCATAAATAGTTTCGACCTCTTTCACTCACTTTTAGAAATAATTATGCAGTCTTGGTATGGCCACAATGCCATTGTTCGTCAATAGCTTCAATGTCGCCAACCCTTGGGACACCAAGCCTTTGTGCTTTTATAATCCCTTTCAGACGGAGCAGTCATATAAACGCCAGCTACTGTCCACAAGCTTTCCTATTCAATGTGTGTACAGGTCTAGGTGCATAAACAGCGAGCGTTGGGGGTGCGTTCTACCATAAACTACTGTCCAATCAGAATAAGAATACAGAACAAGCACAGACGTAAAATATGAGGTGTCCCAAAAGTGAAGAGCCGCGAAAGTGTAAAATCACGAAAGTGCAAAACGCCGAAAGTAGAAAACGACGAAAAGCAAAAACCCTGAATGTTTCAAACCCCGAAAGTACAGATAGCAGAAAGTGAAATTTCCATATTTCTGGTTCCCGTATGTACAAATCCCCGAAAGTGCAGATTAGCGAAAGTTGAAAACTCCGAAAGTGTAAAACCCCGAAAGTGTAGAACCCCGAATGTATAAAGCCACGAAAGTGAAAATTCACGAAAGTGCAAAACGCCGAAAGTGTGTTTTATCGAATTTTCGGCGATTTGCACTTTCGGGATAATGCACTTTTGGGGGTTTTGATATAGACTTGCCTTAAGTAAATGAATAAGATGAGTGTCATTATAAAGCTGTTTCTCGTGTTCGTTGTTTCTTGTGTAATGAACCAACTGGCTGTCTAATGATTTATTAACATGAGTTTGCAGTGAGATGGGAAAAGAGAATTGTTTAAATAAAAGAAAGCAAGAGGGGAATAAAGAAATCTTGGAGATGGAAGTTTTTTTCGTATTCTTTGCAATTCTTGCGTATTCTCGTAACATGGCCGTTAGCGAGACCTCCAAATCTCAGACCAAAAATCCTGTATCAACCAATCAGCACACGGCTATCACGGCCCTTAGGAGATCTCCGTCCAAAACAATGGATTCCAAAAATTATTTCATGCTACTTTTCTGTTAATTGAATTTCCCACAAATTTATTTTCCTGTAAAATAAGCATGCAAATGGTTCCCAGTATGGCTGTGTTTAATTTACACACAACAGAAAAGTATCATGAACTTATATTGGGACTATTAATTTTTACAATTATACTTGCATTGTTTATATTTGATACTTCTGTTGGCATTTTGTATGTGTTAATTGAGTGACAACAACAATTATTGAGACATAAGTTTTTCTTCACTTAATTTCTTAATTAATCGGTAAGATATAGAAATTTTGTTTCAGGACATGACAATTCGGATTCATTGGCATTATGTCTGTAAAGAAATATATTTTTATAACGATCGATCGAGTTTTAGTTATACATAACAAAACATATGTCAAAAGTAAGATAATTTAATTAAAATGTAATTAATTCAGTGATTATTTAATTTTTTTAATTAATTTTTTCATGACTTTTATTCGCCTTAAAACTAGCTTTAAAATAATTCCAAGGTCGACCACATGGTGTGATTTGTACAAAATTAATTGAGATTATTGTCATTATTTTTAATTAATTGAATTAATTGAATAAATAGGAAAGTGATTGGAATAAATTTTTAAAACAAATATTTTTTGGTTCATTGTGGTCATATTTTTCTTGTGTGATACACTACGTGACTTTGGTACGTAAATAAGAAACGATTAATTGGGATTTAATTAATGCTTAAATTAATAAATTAATTAATAAAAAGGGGAACAAGAATTTGATTTATTGGCGTTATTTTAGTATTGACTGAAAATTGTATGACAATCGAGCGAATTCAACGTATAAATAATTATATATGTATATGGATTGTTGTAGGTTTTCGCGGCCCGTCATAGGATAAAAACAAGACTCCAACTGTGACTCCAACCTCCGTAGAGTAGAGTCACAGTTAACCTTGAAAATGTCTGACGAAACGTCGGTGGACGGCCAGGTTCTGCCCTGGTTCATCTTATTTTCGACGCGGTTTTACCCAAGATCCTTGTTTTTATCATAGATAGATATTATATATATATATATTTTAATTTCTGAATTGTAGTAAATAAAAACAATTACACCCACGGGAGTGATTCCCGATTAACCAAATCGAGAAATAAACCCTCGCTCATACCTGCGTAAAGGTAAAGACATTATAATTAATGTTTGGTGGTCAGTTCAAAGGCAGCAGATATTCGTTGCAGTACTGTTCCATCCATTCAGATGTATAATGCAACTACAATTCAGAGATTAAAATGTACCCGCCCTGATGGTCTAGTGGTTAAGACGTCCACCTGGAATGTGGGAGATCCGTGGTTCGATTCCCGGTTGGGGCGGACTTTTTTAATTTCTGAATTGTAGTAAATATATATATTTATATATAATAGGTATATACCAAAAAGTGCTATAATTGCAATGCATTGTTTATATATATATATATAATTAAAACTATTGTATGAACGGTAAAATTTCTAATTACATTTTTTTTGTAGAACATTAAAAATCGAATTAAAAAAAATAGTTTATCCAAATCTGATGATTACTTCTTGAGCTACAGCAATTTTTAGAATTATTTTGGCGGCCATCTTGAGGACGCCATGACAAGTAACTTATTTGCTACCAAGCGTGTCCCCCGTGAAAATAACATTCTAAATTATGTTTTTTACCAGCTCCTAAATTTTGGTGCTGGTTTCCGGATTTAAAATGTTCCTTAAGTTTTAGCAGCTTGATCCACGGACTAATTAGATAGGTGGTACATCTACTACCGCAACCACTTTGCCTCTTTATTCCACCACGTGTACGACCACCAGCGATAAAGAAAGACAGTCAATGTTGACTCTGCCCCCGACGTGAGAATGTGGGATGGGTGCCACAATGCGAGCACAGACTCTTCTCTGTGAGAGGGAGGGTTTACACACACACACTCTCTCTCCACCCTTGACGAGCCGCACACATTGTCGTAGACAAAGAGTTTAAGATGGAACAGAATTGTGACTGAATTACGCTTAATTAACAATTAATTTCAATAGCCTTGCTTTGAGGACCTTCAAGTTATGCAAATTTAATGGTAAGTGATTATATTTACAATGCTGTTTGTTATAATATACTCTCCCAACAATGAGATAGCAACAATTATTCTGTTAATGAAAAAGGGATAGAAGATAGTGGATACCACCGCTTTCTAGATGTTCTGCATGGATACTTTGTGCAAGGAACCAACTGGCTGTGTAATGAAATATTGAAATGAGTTGGCAGAGAGATGGGAAAAGAGATGAGATAGATTAAATTAGATTAGATTAAATTAGATTAGATTAGATTAGGTTAGATTAGATTAGATTAGATTAGATTAGATAAGATAAGATTAGATTAGATTAGATTACCACCCTATTCGTCAGACTGGGGGTCGTATGTGGGCTTAAGGGCTACGAGTTCTTATGTTTTGTACTGGCCTGACTGACAGATGAATAAAATGAATAGAAAACTAACAATTACAATTATGAAAATATAAATGATTATAAAATAACAATCAAAAATTAATATAGGTTGTTGTTTTGTTGGTGCTTATTGACTGACTTTATTATTTTAGACTGGTTTAACAATATACTTTGACAATATTAAATTGATGAAAGAGCAAAATTAATTATAGATGAAATTAATTGATCGATTATCGGAATTAATTGATTTTCATGGTTGATTGGTCCGTACGTAGGTACGTTACATTACAACCTATTTCGGAGAAGTAAAGAGACCATTAAACATTCGAACGCAAGAACTCAAAACTAGTGTAAATAAGTAATTATCAGCCATTACATTGCTAGCTAAACATTATGAAAGTCGAGAACACCATTCAATAATATAGCATGAAAACAAGATTATTTTAAAAGAGGAAGATATGTTGAAGAGGAAAATCAAAGAAGCCGCTGTAATAAGTTATAATTTTAATTCAATCAGTCAACCAAGCTATGATTTAACAGTGATTTGGAATACAATATTAAATAAAGAAGTTGCTATGGCTGTAAACAGAAGAATTATAACAAGAACCTGAAGAAAAAGCTGGAGTAGCTTTGAAATATAGTTGAAATATAAAAATAAAATATAACCTGTGTAAAGTTTTAAAAATGTGTTTATTACGTAGCTATTTCTTGTTTGGTGACCTCAGCGAAGATATGGGCGTCTGCTTTTAGATATCAAATGTATGATCTTTCTATCTTTCCTGAACGAATTTTGGGGTCCAGAGAAGCAACGTTCAGTTCGAGAAGAACTTCTAACTGGGACTTAAAGGAAAGTAAATTTTAATTTCTCGGATGTCAGAATATTACGCCAAACAAGTTTGGATAGCACAGTACCTGAAGCCTGAACTAGATGATGCCTAATGTCATACTTTTATAAATAAAGTGAAGTATTCCTTGGTTCTTCACAGCTATGCCGCAGGACTGTGGGTAATAGGCCGCAATGTTGGATTGTGTTAGCTTTTGTATGCCCTTATACGTTTATTATTACCAAGATAAAATTTAGTTTAAAAAATGGTTTTATTCTTATTATTCAGCAGTAAATCTCTTTTTAATCGCGATATAGTACAATATATGATAAGTAAATGGGGACGCCATTTTGGGGCCGCCCCTAAACTGATCGTCATCGTCATGTTCATTAGCGTGTAAAGTATTTAGCGCGTATCTACAACTGTTAGTCTTAAAATAACAGACAAATTATTGATGTCTCAAAAATTAATTGGGCGCCATCTAGTTTTTTGAGAATTTGCATTTTTGCAATTTTTTTACAATATGTAAAACTGTATCGCTACAAATATGTAGAATAGTATTATGCCAAAAATCGGTTATAAACTCCGTAAAAAAATATAAAAAATTCAAAATTCAGATCTCACTGGAGGACACTCTATGGGGACCCCGGGGTATATTAAGTCTGCCCCAAAAATTAATCCTTACACTCAAGCCTATAAAACAGGAAAGGTTTGTTGCCTGTATCACTTATTGCCTAATTTTTCAGCTTATTTCCCTGAAAACTCAAAGAAAATAATATATCGGATCAACATACAGAAGCTAACATTCAAACTTCTTTATCTCGGCTATTTGAGAATAAATATTCGAATGTTTGGGTGTGTTATACAGGTATTGAAGTATTAAAACTATTTTATTTCAAACTTTTTTATCATGTTGGCTATTCCTAAGTTATTGGCCAAAAAATGACTGTTTTCTTATCTAATTATATTAGAGTAACATCTTATAGAGCACACTTACTAAGACCCAATAAGAAACGAAATGTGCATTTTTAATTTATAGTGTAGAATATACCATCAAAAAGGTGTAGAAAATGTGTAAATTACATCTTCAACTTCAACAACAACAATCGACTTTCGGTCGCGGCAGTCAAAGTGAACACCGGACAGACATTTTCAGCATTTCGAGACGAAACGTTTGATATGTGGCTTGTCTGTACTCAAATTGTTTTGCAGAAAAAAAATGGCGGCGACGGTTTCTGTACTATTGTGTACCGAGAGCGCTTGTTTTGGTGTGGCAAACACTTTTGATTTTCAAAAGAGACAAAGGCAATCGACGGCAATGAGGTGTGATATCAACCAGATTGTTGGCGCGTGTGATTCCAGTCACGGTGGAGTGGGGTACTTGTTTGTTGCTCTCAGCGTCTTCACTAAGTTTGAAGAACTATTTCCCTGGAAGATTGCTTCTTCATCTTCTATCTTTCGCGTACTTGAGCTGGATTACTTCAAAAAGCATAACAAACCGAAGCGCTGTTTGATTGACAATGGTACCCAATTTACAGCACATTGCTGGTCTCAAGTGAAGCGCAAACATAGCATAGCTCCCGTATTTTCTACTGTTAGACATCCTCAGTCAAATCCCACTGAGTGAGTCATGTTGTGAGCTAGGACGACTTTTTCGAGCTCTTTGTCCACCAAGGTTGCCACATAAAGGATTCACAACATTCAAATTACTTTTAGGTATTTTGGCCAATGTGCTTTTTTTAGTCACTAAACCGACTGCCAGAACTACTCCGGAATTGACTCTAGAACGAAAAATTTATTTGGCTGAACAGCGGATGTCAAACAAAACTAGACGACGTCAGGAACAATTTTCGTCCTCTCGTCCATCGTCAAATACTTTTGAAGTATTGCTAAAGGTTCAACGATCTTCATCAACCAGTTCTCAAAGTTGTACAAACACAAAATGTAAGATTGGAATGAACGTACCTTTTCCTTATTTCAGTATGTGGAGTGCGTTTGTTGTTTTTTCCACTATCTTCTAAAATGTGGAGAGCATGGACCTGTGCTGGACCGCCCGAGTAGAAACCACCATTCTAAGACTTTTTTTCAAATAAACTTTTCTCCCAGATCAACGGTTCGAGCCCCGGCGTACCTGAAAGTGTAATATTCGATCCGCGGACCCGGCGCCTCCACCAAATTTCCTCGAAATTTTGGACTCGCGGTTTTTTGACTCTTTCCCGCCACCTAGGGATCTGAAAATTTGACACCACAACCCTCGCCCACCGTCTCCTTAGGATTTTCAATGTTCGCCAACCTCAGGTGCGGTCCGTCTTGGCATTGACGCCCTCCGTCGCGTGGCGTCGCGACGCCTGTTTAATTTGAGTTCACGAACCCCTACGGGAAGGCTGCTTCGTGTTGGGTTGTCAATTTTTGGAACGAGTCTTTTCTTATGACAACGCTCGTGTGACTTGAAAAAGAAACCCGGCGTCGCGACGCCTCCCCATTTCTCCGCGTTTCCGTTTGGCGATTTTTTTAGGCCTCTTTCGTCGTAGGTAGTGTCCCGGCTATTTGTACCGTAACGTAGCACACCCCGTACGACATCTACGCCATACCTTCGGTTCCGGGCGTCGCGACGCCAGGCGACGCCGGGGGCCGGCGTCGGTTTTTTAACAATTGACCTATGATTTCCTTCAGATTGATGTGCGGCACACCTATGTAGCTCTTACCGTTCAAAAGATATCGCACTTTGCGTTTTCGAATACGAACTCGTGTTGCCTGGCTCGGAGGCTATGCTCGGGCCCAGGTTCAACCGACGCCGAAAGGTTTCGGACTCGAGTCCCACAGACGTATCGTCTACGAGTGGCGCCAGGTTTGCAATTTTTTGCAGGCACTTCGGGAACATTTTCCCCGGCTTGATCGTCACGGTCCGGACCCGGGCGTCGCGACGCCTCGGTCCACGGGCGCCGTTTCTGTGCCGACACTAATTATTTTATTTCTCAGATACTATGGGAGCCACATGGTTGGAATTTTTTTGGAAGACGGGTTGCTTGGGTTGCCTCCCGCTGGTGCCGTTGCCACGGACCCACAACCGA
This sequence comes from Sweltsa coloradensis, assembly GCA_024449915.1. NCBI lineage: Eukaryota > Metazoa > Arthropoda > Insecta > Plecoptera > Chloroperlidae > Sweltsa > Sweltsa coloradensis. The sequence goes on from JAMZAV010002227.1 coordinate 108,989, forward strand.
TGGCCGGAGACATGGACGTCGCGACGCTTGCCTACTTTGAGTTCACGCCTAAGGCGAAGGCTGCTTTCTATGGTGATGAATTTTTGGGACGAGTCTTTTGTAATGACAACGCTAATGTGACGTGAACGAGAAACTCAGCGTCGCGACGCCTCGGTCCACGGGCGTCGTTTTTGTGAACTCACTAAATTTTATTTTTCGGAGACTATCAGAGCCACGTGGTTCAGATTTTTATGGAGAACAGGTTGCCCTGCCTCCCTTCCGTTAATTTTAATGCCACGGACCCATGTCCGGGATGGCGAAATACCATCCGAAATTTCGACGATTTTCGAAAATTTTCCAAGGGTTTATTTAGTAAGGCAAATTTCAAATTTCACACGCCCGTCCAGGCCGTACTTTTAGTCCGAACGGTTCGCGGTATTTTTTTTTTTTTGGGGGGGGGGGCAGGGCCTGGGGCATGTAAAATTTCGGCACGCTCGGAGGTCGTGGGGCCGCGCCAGGACTCTCGAAAGTTCCCACAAAGTACATTTCACGAGCTCTGGCCGAGACCAAAAAAAAAAAAAATATCGAAAATTGTCGCTGGACTCTGTATGGTCGGGTAGAAAACACCATTCTAAGACTTTTTTTTAAATAAACTTTTCTCTCAGATCGACGGTTCGAGCCCCAGCACACGTACATTCAATAATTTATGTGCACTTTAGATATTAATTGTGGGCCCAATATGGGACGGATTTCAAAACGGACGACTGATTTGGGTTCGAAAAGGGCCGTATAATGAAATGAAATACTAATATGACCACCCGAAATTTCGACGATTTTCGACAATCTTCAAAGGTTAAGGCAAATTTCAAAATTCACACCACACACCAGGACGGCCGTACTGTTCGACGGATCGTCTCGCGGTGTATTTTTTTAATTTTTTGTTGGGCCCACGGCATGGGGCATGCTAAATTTTCGCTCGCTCGGAGGTCACGGGGCCGCGCCAGAGCTCTCGACAATCCCCAAAAAGTGCATTTCACGAGCTCTGGCCGAGACCGAAACGGAAAAAAATCGAAAATTATTGTCGCCGGAACCTTTAAGCCCGAGTAGAAACCACCATTCTAAGACTTTTTTTCAAATAAACTTTTCTCCCAGATCAACGGTTCGAGCCCCGGCGACGGTTCGAACCCGTGGTACGCGCAGAATCGGACACCTACCGACGAAGGTACACGAATTTGAAGGTGTTGCCTCGGGACTGGGCGTTTCGGAAGCGAAGGAAATTTCCTACTGGAAAACATTTGCGATATTACCGAGGCTGTCGCCGGTACGTACCGTATACACCCGTGAACGGGTGGGATGGTCGACTTTCTTATACTTTCCGGTATAAATAGCTTATTTAAAAATATTAGCCGACTAGATACGAACCTGTGTCTTATATGTTCTTGTTCGTGGAGATGTCCTCCACAATGATAGGCGGGCGCTCTTTTCGTGAATTACAACCGTCCTTTCCGAAAACGGGCTTAAAGATTCGGTCGGATTACGATCCGAAACGCGTACACGGTAGACCCCCTGCGCTCGCCCAATTTCAATCCGCGTCGTATCTGTTATAGATAGGGAATTCAGTCTGCAAAATTCGAAGTCTATGCTGTTAATGAGTAGAAGCAATTAAAAATGCTTTTTAAACTAATTCGACCATGCTGAATTCAAAAAACAATGTTGGCAAAACCAAAAATGGCTCCTTCACCTCCAAAACTTCAACTTTTGGAAATCGAGAAATCATCTTTTGTTTGTTTTACTATCTACAATTTTTTTTAAAAATGTTTTTATAAAATATGAAGTAAATAATAATGATATATCTCATCTCATCAAGAATTAAGATCTAAACCAGCCACCTGACATACCCTGACAGTCTCACGCTAAGAGTATTATCTTGTCTTAGGTGTTGGTTCGAATTTTAACTTTGTTTGAAATATAGAATTATTCGCATTTTTGTGCATTATACCTGCATGAAGTCTGTGTCATTCTGTTTTATTATAGTTGAATGTATTAAAACTAATTCATGTGAGATACCAAGAAGTGAGTTGTAGACAAACAAACCGTTTTAACCCAACACATTATGTGCGCCGATCAATCTGAATCGTCCATTTCTGGAAAGAGTTGCATCAATTAGGTTCACCACAGTATAAAAATTACATTTATTTAGTTATGTGACTACATTTTAAATAATATTGAAGAATAGTATTGTATATTATAGTGTAATGTATTAAAAAAATCAATAAACTCTTGCTGCAATTCTGTTAATTTTCACGAACCATTTGTGGGTAGTATTGAATTATATTTAAATATTTTATTTTACATTTATTGTAGAATTTACTTTTTGTTATCCTATTTCGATCAGTGTCGGTTGCATGTAATGTAAAAGATCCAAATTCTTATCATGCCTGCATTGATATTCGAACATCCTCGTTCTAGTTCAAAACACTTGCATGCATCAGTGCATGGCATCCCTGTTTTTTTTACGACCACACCTATAAGTTGAGCAACCAATTTTGTAGCTACAAGAAATAACTTCAGCACATCCAATTCGAATAGCATCCGTGGTCATTAGAATAGGGGTGATATCGCACCCAGTAATGTTCTACACAAATTTGCGTGGGTTATATTTTTGGTGTTCCTATTGGGGGAAAATGAGAATATTATAGCACGCTTGTTGTTAAAAATAACTTATAATGTATTAACAAAATAACCCTCAGCAGTAAAAGTACCTCAGGTTTCTTGATAGTTTTCCATATCATAGTTTGGTGGTGACATCTCTTAATATGCCAATGGAGTGCACTTGTTGGAGTAACACGATAAATGCCAATTATATTATGAAAACCTTTAGATGTTGCATTATTTATGCGAGCAAACGCGACTACGTATTTCACATAGTTGACTTTTTCTCTGTATTTTAAAGCATTTACAAATATCCCTTTTTCTTTGTCTGAAGGTGTCTGTAAATCGCCATTTTTCGACGACTGAGAGATAAGACAAGGGCTCAAGACGTAACTGTCAGAAAACAACTATGCAGTCATAACACAAGCTCAAACCAGCCTAAACCCATGCTAATTTTTTTGGGGGTTAGTGAAATTGAAGTCTTCGCTTCGCTCATCCCGTTCATTCTTTGATGCATTAAACAAATCATGTAGCCTACAATACATTAATTGTAAATTTTCACAGCATATGTTATCTTATTGAATAATTTTTGCAGGAGCTGCGAGCTGAGTTAGTGACAGCAAGAACTGAAATCGAATCGGAACGGACACAAAAATAAACATACAAGAGAAGTTGGTAAGGATAGACCTACATCTTGCTTTTTAGACAAAGTCTGATTGCATGAACAAAAAGGTGCAAGTTGATGCAGTCTACACTGATTTTAGTAAAGCTTTTGACACTGTAGACCATCGGCTTCTTGCGCATAAACTAGAAAGCTTTGGTATATGTGGAAAGATAATAGAACTTCTACGAGACTATCTTACTGGTAGAACACAATCGGTTGGTATTGATGCAAGTTAATCTTCATTCATTACAGTCACGTCTGGAGTACCACAGGGGTCGATTCTTGGACCTCTTCTATTTACTCTCTTTGTAAATGACCTTCCATCGCAAATTAAGAGTGCAAAATGTCTGTTGTATGCAGATGATCTGAAACTATACCTTCCTGTCACGGATCAAATGGACTACTTCAGACTTCAACTTGATCTTGATTCGCTGTCAGAATGGTGTCGGACATGGTTATTGAATCTTAATGTGTCAAAGTGCTTCACTATATCTTTTACAAACAAGAAGAAACAGCTACATTTTAACTACTGTGTAAATAGTTCAGTCCTTCAGCGTGTTACTGAAATAAGAGATCTTGGAATAGTTTTTGCGTCAAATTTGTCGTTTAATCAGCATGTTTCAAAAAGAGTTCCTAAAGCGCATACAATGTTAGGATTTATAAATCGGAACTGTGTTGACACATTCAGTGAACGAACATTACGCCGCCTTTACATAACTCTAGTGAGGCCTCAAGTTGAATATGCAACTCAAATTTGGAATCCAAACCATGTCACAAAAATCTCTGTTATAGAGAGAGTGCAACAACGATATTTCAAACATTTGTGCTTCAAGGCTAATAAGGAATACCATAGAGTAAATTATCTAGGTATGTGTTCTGACAACAATCTAAGTACCCTTGAAAATCGGAGGAAATTTATGGACATTGTTCTGCTCTTCAAAGTTGCTAATAACCTGCTTGACACGCCTCTAATTGAGTCATTAAACTACCATGTGCCACCAAGGAACACTCGAATTCATACACTGTTTCATCTTCCCTCCAGCCGCATTGATGTGCACAAGTATTCGTGTTTAATAAGGTTGCAGGCTACGTACAACAATCTTTTATCATTGAATGGGTCTAATTTAGATTTGCACAATAGTAACATCCATCACTTTCGAAAACAACTAAAATAAATATTATAATCAACTTCACTAATGTCTATAGTCGCTCGTGCTTTCACATACAATTCATATTTCCACTTTACACACTCACACAATCATTCACTCAATCATACATACAACGCAATACGCATACATACATACATTCATCATCTCACACTCACATACATTCATGTTTATATAATTTTTAGTCATTTTTATGTAACTAATTTTACATTGTATTGTTGCGATTTGTATGCTATAGTTTGGTAAATTACACTTGTGGGACATCTGTCCTGTTGTAATGTGGCCACAAATAAATAAATAAATAAATAAAAGAAAAAAAATACCATCTATAATGCTGTAAAGTAATTAACAAATTATTTGTTTTAAATTGAACATCTACTGATTAGGCCTAAATGAAAAGACTACTCATAATTAATCTCAAATTACATGCATTATCAATTATCATGAACACGCCCTGGAAAATGTTGAAAGAGGATGACTTTATGGACTTGGTTTAGTGTTATCGATACGACGTTACGTGTAAGAAACTCTGGGGGCCTGGAAAGAACACCAATGTTTCTGTTCGATGTTGATTGTTACAATGCACCGACAGTGTTGGTTCCAGCGTTAAGCGCGCGACTCTGATTCGCGAGGTCCCGGTTTCAAATCCCGTCGAGACCGGCAATCCTGACTGATGGTTTTTTACGAGGTTTTAATCAGTAGTTAATGCGAATGCAAGGGGTCGAGTCCTCTTAATCAGCCCTCGGACATCCCTTCACTACTGTCATATCCACAACATACCTAGTTAAGACACCTGAAGAGGGGCATGAATTGCACCCTGGGCAGGCTTCCCACAAAAATTATTTAATTATGTTACAATGCGGTCAAATAACAGTCTCCAAATAACCTTGAAGCGTAATATGCCATCTCTGTCTACTAGCGGCGTAGCTGAGCATTTCCTGTCACCAACACTACACACTACTCCGCGCACTGCTTATATTAGGCCTTACTTTGAAACAATGATTGTTTGTTCCATGTTTATAACACAGCACATGAGCGTAGGGCTTACAGTATTATAAGACTAAGATGTAAGTGATTACATACCTTCAAATCATGTAGACGTAGTGCAGGTATATCACATAACTAAAGCTGGTTTTTATAACAAGATCCACTGTCAGCAATGAACCCTTCCAAAAAAAAAAACACTGCTAATGGCAATGATTATTTACGTTTACGACTGATTAGAGTGGACCGCGGAGGGAGGCTAGGCGACCAAGGCCGAGAGCCAATCAGCGCCGCGGGTTGATGCTGGCGGCACCCGCAGGGGATTAGCGCGACAGAAATCTAGTTGCGCATTGTCTCAGTAAACAATTAAAAACCGGCGATTGGTATGTTGAAACTGGGCCCGATTTGGCAAGCGTGTTCGACATAGACATAGACAGATTTTAGTAAAATATTGCTATCCCAAATCTTTCCAATCAGGAGATATATTGATGTACAAATTTGGGTACAAAAATTACGCAACAAAAATTGAGATAAAAGTGGCACTAAAGCCCTAGAAACTACACGTAGGCCAAAAGTAGGTTACACTTATTAAACCTAGATATCTATTACGATTTGTGAATTTTTTTCAAATTTTTCGCATGTTTATTTTACGAGCAATTGAATATTTTAGTAAGTGGTACCAGATTTGGGTTTTTGGTACCCTTTTGGTACTTCTACTCAAAGTAGACTTTGCCAACATTGATAGGTAGATAAAGAAGTATTGCCTTAAGATAAAAAACCATGTTGGCAGCTTCTACCCCAAAAATGTTGTACGATTGACTTCTAGAAGGCTTTTGGATATAATTGCCCTCTCTATTAGCTTTGCGACGTCCGGGGAGGCGTCGCGAAACACGTCGGTGTATCACACGTCATCCTACCCACAATGCAACGCCGTAAATCACGTGGTATGTGGGGGCGTGTTTTCCCCAAATTATCCCCAGTCCACCCCCGGGGGCGGCAGTCGCGTCGGCATCTCTCGAGTCTTTCCTAAAGCGTGACGTCGCGACGCTTCCGATGAGCTGCGTTTCGACCTCGTAACTACATTATTTCTCGAGATATCGACTAAAAACAGGTCGCGTACCGCCCTCGGGGGCGGCACGGAGGTCGCACCGACAAACAATTTACATCTCCGGGTAGATATTACCATTACGAAACCTTTCTTACCCATAACTTTTGTCTCAAGTCGTCGGTTCGAGCCCCGTCGACGATACGGCGGTCAATTGTAGGGTTCATTTTAAAGGGGCGCTTTTAGTACCCTTTAAGGGTAGGTAGAGGTCTTATAATTTGATAGAATACTCCTTTTGGCCATATCAGTCCGATTTTTCAAACCGAAAGGTCTTAAGTGCAGCCGTTGGGGAGATTCGACTTTCGGAACATTTTTTTTCAAGACACAGAAAATCTCCCACAGCACCGTTCTGACTACCTGCACATCCATCCCGATCTTTTCAAAATCCGACTTATTGCCAAATTCTGTAGTAAAGTCGTTCTCCCGCTAGGGGCGACACGACTATTTTTAATTTTTAAAACGCGTAATTACCTAATTTAAATTTAATTGGGTGTTTTAAGCGATTTTTAACGTGTTTATCGAGTGTTTTCCATTAGAACTACTACTTCCGCGGGTACACCCGGTCTATTTCGTATTAATTTGGACGTGTTGTTGACAAGATACGAACCCGGGACATAGTTTGTTGGAATTGCAAGGAAATTTCACGCCTTATTACGTGTACGGAATGTGCGCGACAATTTTTTGTACGCACCTAAAACGTACCGGAAGCCTGGCGACGGTGTTTCTGGCACATCTTCTCGGTTGGAATGTACGTTTTCGATGTGATGACGCAGGGATACGAACCTGAGACTCGGCCCTTTCCAAGCGGAACAAAATTTCCTTCAGGAATATGTACAAGACTTGTACGCTACCGTTTCGGGTACGTACCGAAAGCGTACCGGAAGGTGTGCGAGTGGTGTGTTTTCCGCACTCGCCGTGATAAAATGCCTATTTAAAAATACTAGCCGACGAGATACGAACCCGTGGCCTACATGAATTTGTTCGTAAAGAACCCCTCTACCATGATAGGCGGGCGTCCACGTCGCGAATCGTGTCCTTACCCGCCGTATCTCGGTTCGAACCCCGCGAATTGCCCCGTAAACGCGTGCTACAATGCGATTGGCGCGCTGGGTTCGGCGCGCGCAGTACCCAATGGCGGTATACGCGTTTCCAAGCAAAGATAGATGGCAGCACTAAAACGCAACATGTCTGACCGATCGGTGATAGAGGCGAGCTGCTTACGGCGGGCGCTGTAAATTCAGTTAGGTTCAACTTGATTTTTGCTACATTTCTGATCATTTGCGAAAACATTGTTGATTATGTCTAGAGCTATGAAAAAATAGCATTTATATTCTGAATATTTAGCATTAATTTTTCCAAATTTAGCATTTTGTAGCATTAATTTTCTTCTTTCCACCAAAACCCCAAATGTGGAGAGTTTCTTGTATTTTTAATGGGGAATGAATTCAAATTCATTATAGGAACATTTCAATTCAATGTAGTCACTTTAAACTTTAGGATACAATGCTAAACCAATTTCTTAATTGGTATAGGTAAACCTTATTTTCAGTAAATTTAGCATTTTGTAGCGTTTTTAAGAATTTATACTCACTGATTTAGCATCAAAAACCTAAAACGCTAAATTTTCATGCCTCTAATTATGTCATATCGTCCGCGTATTTTATTAGTAAAATTCGTAAGTTTTGGGATCGGCTTTATTAAAAACTGGAATTTAATGGCATTTTTAATAACAACAAATAATTGAGATTTTTTGATGATATTAGCTCGAAAAGAACAAACCACACTGTTAATCTATTAAATACAGAAACTAGTGTATCAAATAATGAAGAAAGGATGAAGATCGATGATATTTGGCCAAGAAAATGTTGCCCACCAACACTAATAATTTCAATAATTTACTTGATATCTAAAATTCAAAAGATCTTCTAGCAAATTATAGCCCAACACTTGTTTTGCACGTTTTCTACATCGATTTACAATATAAACGCAATCGGAGTAGGCCTATTTATATTTTAACTATACACTTAGGACTACTATTTTTTTAAATATACATTTTATTAAAATGTTACCCTATTGAATAGCTGATGGCCATTTTGTATTATTGGTTTTGGATGAGCGAAGCGAAGACTTCAATTTGACTGACCCTCCAAAAATTTTGGCTCGGGTGTTTTTTTGTTTGTTTTTGTTGTTTTTTTTTTGTTTTCTGTTTGTTTGTATTTTTGTCTGTTTGTTCGCGCTCTACCGGGCAATTAATGGCATATCCGAACCTGACGAAAATTAGAGGGGACCTTCGAAGTCTCTGAACTTAGACTTGCCACGTTTTTGGGTACAACGAAGAAATATTTCTAAAAAATATCGTACTTTGGCGATTTTATTCGATTTTTTTTCGATGTTTTCGTGCCATTTGGGCCAATTCTGACCATACGGGTGGGGCTACAACGTTCATATTATACATGGACATTAAGCTAATGGTAATGTAGTACCTTTTGAAAGAAAAAATTGAAAAAAGTTTGCCAGAATTCATGTAAATAAAGCTTTTAATATGTTTTTTGATTTTTTGTGCGATATTTTCGTGCCATTTGGGCCAATTCTGACCAAACGGGTAGGGCTTTAACGTTCATATTTAACATGGACATTAAGGTTATGGCGATGAAGTAACTTTTGAAAGAAAAGTTGAAAAAGGTTCCCAGAATCCATGCAAATAAAGCTTTTAATATAAGTTTTTTACGGTAAATAATAACAAATTGACAAGTTTCAATAGAAACTTGACAACAATCACCAACGATGCGTAGGCAGCAAATCAAAGCACTTGCAAAAGTAAAGATATCCCACGCAAACTAAAAACTTTAAAAAAGCTCATCCCTCAACGCGGCGGGAATTTAGCGTTTTCCTAGTGTATGTCAGTAATGGCAAGACGCGTCATTCTGCAGACAGCTTTAAAATCTTGTAGGGATATCATTATACTTATTCTATTGTTAAGCGAGCGAAGCAAGCGTTTCCATTTGATTCTTCCGAAAAAATGAGTCACTGGTTTTGTTTTTTCGTTTTGTTTTTTTGTTTGTTTGTTTGTATGTCTCGCCATAACGTTCGAACGGAGGCTCGGATCGAGTTGAAATTTTGACCATCCGCAAGCTTCGTTCTCGATTGAATGCCATTAGTTTTGTAGCAAAATCGTTCAAAAAGTTACATTAAAGTTAATCGAAAGTTTTTTTCTTTCTAAACGGCGACAAAATCTGAGGTTGCCAAATCATTTAGAATGTCCATCCGGTCACGAATATGTTAATTTTATTTTGATCCGATAAGTAGTGTAGATTGAAATTACATTATAACAAAAGTAACGTTTCCATGGCAAGGAAAATTCACATGAGAATTCTGGTCACTATGCACGGCCACCTAGAAGAAATCAAAATACTATCGAGGAAGCAGTGTATTCTTTGTGATTACCAAAGAGTTAAAATAGTTTTTTTCCAGAGATATAATGTCAAGATCCTCTAGATGGCGATGGATTTTATCCACAAAGTATAGGTTTACCCACGGGTTAACCCAAATACCTTGTCAATAATAAATAATATTGGAAACATGGCCCCGTGGACTGCGAACGTCGCAAGTTTTAAAATTTAAAAAATGCGCAATGTGGGTCTAGCTTAAGCACGTGCTAGCTTATCAACGCGTCCAGCTGAGCGTTTCCTAGTAATAATATAATCGTATTTATTGTGATATTATGTTTTATATTATGTAATAATGAACAATGACGACAAATTTCAAAATTTAAACGCCCGTCCTGGCGGTTCCGTTTGACAGATCGGCTCGCGTTTTTTTTTTTTTTTTTTTCTTGGGCCCACGGCCTGGGGCGTGCAAAATTTCAGCTCGCTCGGAGGTCGTGGGCCGCGCCAGGGCTTTCGAAAGTCCCCAAAAAGTGCATTTCACGAGGTCTGGCCGTGAACAAGAAAAAAAAATCGACAATATACTGATAAACCTGGTCACCCATGTAAATGCCGTTTGCTTGCATTCCTGTCTGGGTTAGTAGACTAAGGTCTCGTTTACACTCGGCGAGGCTGAGATATTCTCCCAACAGTTTTCTTCGTGGACCTAGCAAGAAGGCTATGCATTTAGTCCGTGACACATGCGTTAAAACATTTCAAACCCGGAAACCCAGCACCAAAACTCAGGAGTCAGGTAAAAGACGTATTTTAGAATGTTATATTCACGGGGGACACGCATGGTAGCAAATAAGTCACCTGTTATGGCGTCCACAAGATGGCCGCCAAAATAATTCTTAAAATTGCTGTTACTCAAGAAGCAATCATCAGATTTGGATAAACTTGGTTTTGTTTTATTTGGTTGTTAATTCTCTACAAAACATGTCACCAGAAATTTTACCGTAAATACAATAGTTTTAATTATATTTATATATTATTATATTGTATTGCAATTATAGCACTTTTTGAAATTATATATAATTATTTATAGGTAGAACACGCTAGATTGTCATAAAATTTTCAGACTATAATAAAATAACGTTAATTAATCCAAATTGGAGGCCCAATTGCAAAAAGCAGGTAGATCCATTTTTATTTATTTTTATGTTTCGAGTTAGAGTTGGAGCTGCCCGGTTATTGCTGTCAATTCCAACAGAAGGAAGCTCATTTTCCATTTAAGTGGGTATTTGTAAGCATGGGAGGAGCTACATAGTTCTTGCACCATCTCAAAGATGGATTTTGTATGAATATTTTCGTATATTAACAAAAAAAATGGTTAAAAATGGAGCTTCCTGGTTTTTGCAATTGGGCCTTCAATTTTAAGTCCCAAAACGAAATTCCTGTAACTTTTTGATTTATTAATTAATTAAATTAAGCATAAATTAAATCCCAATTATAAGTTTTTTATTCACGTACCAAAGTCACGTTATGTAGCACACAAGAACAATATGACCACAATGAACTAAAAAAATATTAGTTCTAAAAATAAATTCCAATCACTTTTCTATTTATTCAATTAATTCAATTAATAAAAAATAATGAAAATAATCTCAATTAATGTTGTGAAATTAACACAATGTAGTCGACCTTGGAATCATTTTAAAGCTAGTTTTAAGGCGAATAAATGTATTGAACAAATTGATAAATTAAATTAATTAATTAATCACCGAATTAATTACATTTTAGTTAAATTATCCCACTTTTGACATATGTATTAAACTCGATCGATCGTCATAAAATTATACTACCTAACTGACATAATGCCAATAAATCCGAATTGTCATGTCCCGAAACAAAATTTCTATAACTTACCGATTAATTAAGAAATTAAGTGAAAAATTACTAATATCTCAATAATTGTCGTTGTCACTCAATTAACACATACAAATGCCAACAGAAGTATCAAATATAAACAATGCGAGTATAATTTAAAAAATTATAGTCCCAAAATTAAGTTCATGCTACTTTCCCGTTAATTGAATTAATGAATGAATTAAATTAATTGATATAATCACCATGTGTTGTGTAAAATTAACACAGCCACACTGGGAACCATTTGCATGCTTATTTTACAGGAAAATAAATTTGTGGGAAATTCAATTAACAGAAAAGAAGCATGAACTTATTTTTGGAACAAATAATTTTTAAAATTATACTTGCATTGTTTATATTTGATACTTCTGTTTTCATTTTGTATGGGTTTATTGAGTGACAACTACAATTATTGAGGTATAAGTAATTCTTCACTTAATTTCTTTATTAATCGGTAAGTCATAGAAATTTTGTTTCGGGACATGGCAATTCTGATTTATTGGCATTATGTTAGTTAAGTAGTATATTTTTATGACGATCGATCGAGTTTTAGGAATACATAACAAAAATATTCATTTCATTTCATATTGGATTAGGTTTGAGTAGTGGAGGAGGTCTCCTAGGCAAAGCCTATATACCCCCTTTGGCCCACCCCTAATTTGGTTGGAGAGACAAGACCGGAGACTTTAACTTCCAGAAATCTCCCCGCTGAGGCACTTGACTCGGATACTAATACCTGTGATCAGAACAGATCACAGCAACGACACCTCGAACGTCTGAGGTACCGCGGCCCCTTCCTGATGAGAGGTTCCCATTTCTCACCAGTCCAGGCGCTGTCTCTCCGAGGTTACCCTCATCATCGAAACTTCAGCAACTAAGCTCGGATACTAGTCCAGAATTACTTCTGGTCCGACACCTCAAACGCTTGTTGCTAGCGTCATCTTCACGACTGGTTCACTTCAGCCGCTCCGACCGCTTGAACATGATGTTGATTGCTGTGAAACCCGCCTACCCAGGATCCCAAGGTAGACAGAGCAAACCCGGGAATCCCAGGCAAACCCCATACCGACATTATGTTTTTATGGCTAGGCTCGGATACTAGATCCAGGGAATACCCTAGTCCGACACCTCAAGCGCCTGCCATCATTTATTCTTGAACTCGGAATACTGGGCGGGTACCCCCGCCGAGCTCCTGAAACATTCAAGGAAGGCGTCATCAATATAAGAACATAGTAGAAGAAAAGAGTCCTTACTACTACCGCCGACTCGCCTAGAGAGTGATGCGACTTTAACTGCATCACCTCATTATCGGTCCGTCTTCATCTACTGCCAAGGCCATTGCCCCTAAGAGTCCAACTCCTTACGGGTGGCATCCTCCTGATCCCGGAGAGCAGTCGGCCAGGCGTTTCTGTCTCCGGGTGAAGATGGAGCTTTAACACCCCCCATTAGTACTCTTTTTAGCAAGGCCCCCCAAGCAACGTCGAAGAGAACCCGTCGACGACTGTTACGAGTAACGCCTACTACACATCTTTATGCTTTCCCTCGGTAACCCTTTCTACCAGACTACCACGGGCACCCGTTCAACCACACGACTTCACGTTCCTGGACTTGGGCACCACCAGGCATTTCTGGAATCAGGTACCAGACAGAGGAGCGTTACGTCCATATACCGTGTAGTCTGCACGACATGGAGCCAGAGCTCGATTGTAGTTCAGGGAGCGAACTCCCCTTAGACCTTCACACCACGGTAAGCTAACGAGTTGGGTCAAAAGAGGGATAATTTAACTAAAATGAAATAAATTTGGTGATAAATTAATTAAATTAATTAATTTTTTCATAATATTTATTCGCCTTTAAACTGGCTTTAAAATGATTCCAAGGTCGGCCACATTGTGTTAATTTTTAAATATTAATTGAGATAATTGTCATTATTATTAATTAATTGAATTAATTGAATTAATAGGACGACGACGACGACGTGAGAAACTAGGGCGCTTCAACCGGTTAGGTCATATTGCGCCGCCTGTGAATGAAAGTAAATGAGAAGAGTTAATGAAGGTAGGTTGGATGATGAGATTGTTTTCTAAGTGTATAAATAACAAAATAAATTGAAGATGAAGAAAGTAATAGCAAAAGAAAAGTTATGTATGTAAATGAAAATAAAGAAAAGAAAGAAACGTGTATGAAGTTAATTAAAGTTTGTTAAATAGATTACTTTGGATGAGAAATTTGGAAAGTTTGTCGCCGTTATCATATGATAGAAGTTCTTCATATGATTGGGAGAGATCAAATTGCATGCGCAAGGCATCATATTTGGTACATTCTGCTAGCATATGACGTACGGTTAAAGGTACATCACATGTGTCACATATGGGAATAACCTTTTCTCTGGGTCTAAGAGTAGTCGTGTGTTCTAGGCGTGTAGTGCCCTAATACGAAGTCTAAGACAATATAACCACCTATTCCCTAACGTTGACGGAAGTCGAGGACGTAAGGTGGACGAATTTTTTAGGTCAATGTGGGCAATCACACAACTACAGCAATTTGTATTTTGCAAACACATCCCCAAGATGTGTTCGCAAATCACAACAATCTTGACTGAATCCACTCCTTGACATGCTGGAAACGCGGAACCTAGATTGAAATCAACGTCGCGACCGCGGGAAGCTTCCTTAGCAGCCCTATCAGCGTGTTCATTTCCCTCTATGCCCACGACGGTGTCCAGGTATCCAGCAAAACTCTATACTGATACTACCCTTTGAGGAAGTAGTTTTTGTAAATAGAATTGGAGATGTCTGTACCAAATGATGGACTTCGAATAATGAGTTCTATAGCTTGAAGTTGACTTAAAATCTATGACTGAACACAAAAGGTATCCTCCACACCGACAGGTAGAATGTATTTAAAGCTTCACGAGGCGAATAACTCTGCAGTGAAAACTGAACACACGTGCGCTTAGCCTGAAACGTACAGTTAAGGGAGCAATTAAAAAGCACACTTCCAACCTGTTTCAATTTCTGGAGCATCATGTGAATACCAAGTAAACCTATTGATGTATTCATAGGCAAATCTCTCTAAAGTTAATTTGACAATCACTATTGAATACACACACGACAAAGGTCAAATATATAATCGGCTCTGGTGAAACCAGGCGGTTATTGCTAAATACCAAAATTAAAAACTTTTGGCAGGATGAAATTCTATAAGAGTAAACAAAAGTTCACATCTTAATCCCGTTGGAAGAGATGCTATGGGTTTGTTAACAAAGTGTATGACATATCGTCGTGTTAAAACATTCCGATTTGCTGAGATGGTTATAGGATAGCTTAATTTTCATTACATTACTACCCATCAAGAGGTTTCTCCGTTCTGCCAAGGAGGACAACCTGACTCCGCATAACAAGCTGACTACCGGGCTTGTTCGAAATGCACCAGAGGCAAATACGAAGACCCACAATGGTGGACAGTGTCTAGAAGTTACGGGGTTGTGTGTATTGATGAAGAGTATACCGAAACATCCATAGTCAGCTGGAGCAAACTAAGGAGATCCGTAAATCTATCCACACATGCAAGTCCTATTCTGCACCCACGATGTATTACTGAGAACTTCCAATAGGTTGATTTTCCCATGCAGAATTAATAGGAAAATGATGGGAATTATTTTTGAAACTAATAGTTATTTTTTGGTTGTCATTATGTGGTCATATTTTCTTGTGTGATACATAGTGGACTTTGTACGTGAATAAGAAACTTTTAATTGGGATTTAATAAAGCTAATAAATTAATTAATTTATCAAAAATGTTACAGGAATTTGTTTCAGACCTCACAATTTTGGATGTATGGCGTATTTTACTATAGTCTAAAATTTTTATGACAATCTATAGGAATTCTACGTATAATAATTATATACTATACAATAAGTGCTATGATTGCAATACCTTGTAATAATAATAATGTATAAATATAATTAAAACTGTTGTATTTTACGATAGAATTCTTACTACATTTTTTGACGAGCAATAAAAACCAATAAAACAAAACGTAGTTTATCCAATCTGATGAATACTTCTGAGTAACAACAATTTTAAGAATTATTTTGGCGGCCATCTTGTGGGACGCCATGACAGGTGACTTATTTGCTACATGAGTTGTCCCCCCGTGAAAATAACATTCTTAAATATGTATTTACAAGCTCCTAATTTTAGTGCGGTTTCAGGATTAGAAAAGTTCCTATAGTTGTAGCAGCTTGATCAACGCACTAATTTAGAGAGGTGGTACATCTACTCCGGCAACCACTTTTGCCCGTTATTCCACAACGTTGTACGACCACCAGCGGTAAGAAAGACATTCACATTGTTGACTCTGCCCCCGACGTGGAATGTGGAGGGTGCCACAATGCGAGCACAGACTCTTCTCTGTGAGAGGGAAGGGTTATACCACACACACACTCTCTTCTCCACCCTTGCCGATCTGCACACATTGTTAGTAGGACAAAGGAGTTTAAGATGGAACAGAATTGTGACGGAATTACGCTTCATTAACAATATATTTTCATTAGCCTTGCTTTAGGGCCTTTATATTATGCTAACATAATGGTAAGTGAGTTAATTTATAATGCTGTTTGGTTTATAATATACTCTCCCCAACAATGAGATTGCAACAATATTCTCCAGTGAATGAAAAAAGGGATAGAAAATAGTGGAAAACCACCCGCCTTCTAAGATCGTTCTGGCAGGATAATTTAGGCAATGAACCAACGGCTGTGTAATAAAAATATTGAAATGGAGTTACAGAGGGATGGGAACTAGAGGATGGTTTAAATAAAGAATGGTATTTGGGAAACAAAGAATTCTTGGAGGATGGATTTGTTTTCGTATTCTTTATAGATTTGAAGTATTTTTTTTTGTTAAACCTGTCACAGTAGTGACCTGAAATATATTAAGTATTCACCCTGGCCCATGGTCGAGACAAGTCATCAGTAAACATTCTGGAGCCCATCTAAAAGATTTGGATTGTGAAATCGTTTGTTTCCGGGCATCAGTGGCATAAGGCCACACATCTTTACCAATTTCATCAAAGGGTAGTGGGTGAGTTTTCAACTAGGTATTTATCAGTCGGAATTCACCAATTAGCATTTTGAAAAGAGTTGGTGAAACCAAAATCATATAGTTGTTGAAACACACGCGATACATTGAGTCAAGATTCCCCGCAAAAGTACTCGATGTGACAATGAAATCATCGATATAGCACGAGTAAAAACATGCAACAATCAGCCCAGAACACGATCATAACCCTGGTGCAGGACCGGCCACAGCTCAGTAGTAGCACCAAAAAAACAAAACACTTGTACTGATAGAACCTTGGAAACTAAATATATAACCTGTTAATTGCAGCCATTCTTTTTTAATTTGGTACCTGACAAAAGAACTCGACATGTTTCACCAATAAATCTTTCAAAGTGAAAATTTGTGGTTGGAATTTAATAAATAACCTTGTTCAAAAAACTCACCCCCTTACTCTTGACAATTAGTAAATATGTATGTCATATGCCCAATATAGCAGGAAAACAAACGATTCCCACTCAAAATCTCTTCTAGATGGGCGCCAGTTTTATGATGAATGTCTCTACAACCGCCAAGGGAAATACTTCAATATAGTAAGGTCACTACTGTAGACTGGTTAACAAAAAAATACTTCCAAAATCTAAAAGACTACGAAACAACTTCCATCTCATGATTTATTTGTTCCCAATACATTCTCTTGAATTTAAACAATCCCCTGTTCCCATCTCTCTGACTAACTCTTTTAATATTTCATTACACAGCCAGTTGGTTCATGCACAAAGTATCCTGCAGAACATCAAGAAAGCGGTGCGTTTCCACATATTTTTTATCCCTCTTCATTCACAGAATAATTTGTGCTATCTGATTGTGGGAGCGTATATCATAACAAACAGCATTATAAATTTAATCACTTACCTTATATTTGCATAACTTGAAGGGCCTCAAAGCAGCGCTATGAAAATAATTGTTAATTAAGCGTAATTCATCACAATTCTGTGCCATACTAAACTCTTTGTCTACAACACGATTTATTTGTTCCCAAATACCATTCTTTTATTAAAACAATCCTCTGTTCATCTCTCTGCTAACTCATTCAAATATGCATTACACAGCAAGTTGGTTCATTGACAAAAGTATCATGCAGAAACATCTAGAAAAGCGGTGGTTATCCACTATTTTCTATCCCTCTTTCACATTCACAGAATAATTGTTGCTATCTGATTGTTGGGAGAGTATATTATAACAAACAGCATTATAAATTTAACAACTTACCATTATATTTGCATTACACTTGAAGGTCCCAAAGCAAGGCTATTGAAAATAATTGTTAATTAAGCCGTAAACAGTCACCAATCTGTTCCATCTTAAACTCTGTTTCTACAACGATTTATTGTTCCCAAATCCATTCTTTTATTTAAACATCCTCTGTTCCATACTCTACTGTAAACTCACATTTTCAATAATAGTCATACACAGCCAGTGGTTCATTGCACAAAGTATCTCACATGCAGAACATCTAGAAAGCGGTGGTTTCCACTATTTTCTATCCTCTTTAATTCCAAGAATAATGGTTGCTATCTGATGTTGGGAGAGTACATTATAACAAACAGCATATGATAAATATTTAATCTCACGTACACATTATATTTGGCTATTACTTGAAGGTGACTTAAAGGCAAGAGCTATTGAAAATAATCGTTAGATAAGGTAATTCAGTCAACAATTTCTGTTCCATCTTAAACCTTTGTCTAACAACAATGTTGTGCGGCTCAGTCAAGGGTGGAGACGAAGAGTGTGTAGTGTGGTTACCCTCCTTCACAGAGAAGAGTCTGTGCTCGCAGTTTGCAACCCATCCCAAATTCTCCGTCGGGTGTGCGAGTCAACATTGGACTGTCTGTCTTACCGGGTGGTCGTACTGTTGTGGAATAAAGAGGGCGAAGTGGTTGCGGTAGTAGCATTGAACCACCTATCTAACAGTCCCTGGAACAAGATGCTAAAACTATATGACATTTTAAACCGAAAACCGGCAACCAAATATTTAGGAGCAGGTAAAATACAATTGGAAAAGTAGAACTCATGAAAAATCGCAATTTGACGGGTTTTTCGATATTTTAAAATTTGTTCGAATATAAACAACTACATTGCTTGGTCCGATTGTAATAATTTTTTTAACTGAACCTAATTTTGTGAACTTAATATATTCGATAGTTCAATTTGTGCAAAAATGAATAAATTATTTCTATGAAAAATTTCCTATATTACTATTATTCCATTTTAAAAAAAAAAATACGATTAATTAAAAAATTACAAAATTGAGTTAAATTATTTTAAATGTTTAATTTAATTAAAAAAAAATCAATCTGTATTAATGATTTTTATCACAGAACAACAGAAAAAATCGCATAACACATGGGCAGCTTAATGCACCAATTACGCTCATCCAACAACGCGAGCGGGAATAAGCATTTTCTAGTTTATAAGCACATGGAAACTATTTGCAGCATTATCAAATAACTCAAAATTGTGTCTTTGTTTGAATCAAATACAATGTTTGTCTGTGTAAAATACCATAAAATTAAAAAATACATTTAAGCAAAATATAAATTACCTAATACAGTAGGCCTACCACAAGTAACACGACGCAAACAGTGAGGCAGATCTTATGGCGAGCTGTAACATCGCCATCAGTGGAGCTGATGGGCCCATAAGCTGGCGATGCGCTTATGGCCCGCCTTATGGGGTTGCCAGGCGCCCATAACTTCGCAATAAGCAACCCAGCGCCGCTTAGGGGCCATATGAGGAACCACTTAGCCCAAAACACCATCAGTTCGAAAATACGTGCACTGCATTTTTGTGACAACGGCCCGCTTAATGGGCCATAGCCGGCGATACCACAGTTTTCCATCAGTTCGCCGCTTTATGGTCACAGGGGGCCGACTCTGTAGTAGCAAATCCGACAGTAGCTTCATTTGGTCACCAGCGGGATGCTTCGGCCGGCGGTGAGAATGTTCGGGAAACACTAAGCACCATCTTGTAGGCGATCGGCGGATGGAAGTCACGTTAACACAAAACACGGAAATATTAACTTGACAAAAAGTTTAAAATTTATTTATCTTTTCAATGCGTGCTAGCATTTCATTTCTGTAAACTGTGTTGTAAGAAACAAATTCAAGTTAAATACAGAGAGAGTATTAGACATATGATAAATTTTAAGCGCCCATCGCCACGTACACTCGAACCAACCTGCTGCGACGGACTGGGGAACGCTGACCGCTACAACACCTGATCACTTCTAAATGAGGCCGCGCCAGCTGCCTTATGAAGATGTACCCCGCGTGTATGCATGTGGAACGTCTTGTTCAACATTTCGTACCTTGTTTACATGCGAAACTAAAATATATGCCATCCTCAGGTGTTCATCAAACTAAAGATTTCGAATAATATATGTATTTCAAACCTTGAGTTGTCTGTTATGGGTTAGGGCCACTCAGTGCGCGATAATATATAATTGACCCAAAGAAGAATCAAGCCATATAGCTAAAGGTATGAACCTTAATAATGAACGGGAAAGTGATTAGCGAGCTCAGTTATGGATATTGTATTTATTATTAAGTTTACCAGTCACACACGGGCAGACGGACAAACGACAGTAGAAGTAATCACGCTAAATTAGCCTCTCTCCAGTACTTTGATATAGGCCTACACCAAATATTCACTATGATAGGCCATTGTTTTTTTGGTTATTGTAAAGCCTAAACAAACAAGAAAAAGGGATAGTTGATCAATGACATCTGACATTTCAAAACTTATATTTTTATTTTGGGTTTAAATCATAGTAAACTAGTAGCCGATATAGGCCTAGATGCTTACAGATAAATTATTACTTATACCCGGACATATCCCTGCTCATAAATTTTGGTTTGCAAGGATGATTTTTGTTTCTATTACTTGGAAAAATTTTGTCGTCTAATATCGGGCACTTATCATAATTCCATAGTTACCTCCCACCCCTATTTCGTACCGCGGAAGCAAAAAAAATCGTAAGTGCCATTTTCCAGATGGCAGTTTTGTAGACAAGAGTATGTTGTTACAAATAGAAAAAAATCTGACATTCAACAAAAAATTACAAGCAGGAATAAATTATTCTGGGATAAGACGTGGTCATAATTTTTACTGCAATCGTTCTATACTGGTGTCGTACTGCTTCAACCCAAAAATAAATAACAAATAGTTTTGGGGCAATGCTCATGATATATGCGATCAATATTATTGATAAACTAAGATTATTAGGAAATTTAAATATTAATTAATGCACGACGCGATATGTTGGCGGGAGATTAGTGTCTACAAACATTACAATCATGTCGAAAATATTATTTATTGTAAAATCGCCAAATATATTTTCTATTTTAAAGAGATTTTTTGTAGTTTCTTCCAGATCACTGCCGTCAAGTATGTGAAATTTGCACTACGAAACGGCAAGTGCAAAGGCATATACAGATAAAATCGACAGAATTATCGACCAGCGGATTAATTCTGCATATTGCAATGAAATTAATGACCGTATTAAATGGTAAAGACCATGTTTGAAATTAATTTAAAAAATATGTCGATTGCATAGCAATAATCAAAGTATATTTTGGAAAAACTACGTGGAGTATCGGTATCGGAATGATATATAATAAATATAATCATATTATTAATATTATCAAAATAATAAGTTTTTAAATGAGTACTAAAATGATAATACCTTGAATTGTGAGAGCGTCAATATTCCTTAAATCGACGAAGAAAGTGCGAGAATGATAGGAGTAATAGCGAAGTTTAGATGATACTAAAATGATATAACCGTGTGAATTTTGTGAGAGCGTCTAATTCCTTAAATCGCGAATAAGAGCGAGAATGATTAGCGTAACAGATGAAATTGACAATAAAATTATTCTTTAATCCGTCATCAAAGGTGATATAATCCTCTCATTAGAATTCCCGTCGGTTGTGTTGCTTATGGGCTCAATAGGCGGGCTCGCCCCTAACGTTTCGCCGCCTGTCGGTTGTGTGCTTATGGGCCATACGCGGGCCGCCTTACTTTCGCCGCTGTCGCGTTGTGTGCTTATGGGCATAGAGAGGGGTCCGCCATACTGTTCCCGCTCGGACACAGTGCACGGTGTGTGCTTATGGGCCATCAGGAGGGCCGCCTACTGTTCACCGCCTGTCGTTGTGTGATTATGGGCCAGAGGTGGGCCGCCCTACTGTTCGCCCGCTGGTACGGTTGTGTGGCTATGGGCCATAGAGAGGGCCGCTACTGTTCGCCGCCCTGTCGGGGTTAGAACAGCTATGGGCGCATGAGGAGAAACCAGGACCCCGGCCATAACGTGTTCGCCACCTGTCGGGTTGTGTGAATTATGCGGCTCCATAGGCGGCACCCATTCAAACGCAAAACTTATAGCCAAGCGACGACTGTCGGTAAGGTCTTATGGGACTAGGCGGACGCCTACTGTAGGCAACGTCGGCTTTGTGTGCTTTGGGACATAGGCGGCCATCAACGCAAAACGTCTGCAATCGATGCGCACCGTGATGCCCATAAGCGCACACATTTTCTGTGTACTTGGGTACCTAGGTACCGTCTTTTACTGGAGAGAGCTGTCAAGTCTATACTTACCGTACATAGGCCTGGTGGGTACTATTTAAAAAGAAATGGTTACTACAAGTAGGATTATAATAACAACCTTCATAGTGCTTGTGAAAAGTTGAAAGTTGCATTCTGAGCACCATCGCCACTAGTGGTCTCTGCCAATCACCTTACGAGTACCTAGTTAAGCATTAACATATAGAAGGTACTAAGTTGAAGTAAATTCCAAAATTAAATCATTTATTTAAGCTGGGTATCGAACAGGGTCGGTCATATTGGTCTTGAAGTACATTTTCGTGATTTAGTGTTTTTGTTGATTGAGTAGGTAGAGATTCTTTTATGTGTACCGGGTAACAGAGAAAAGCTGTCCGTAGTGGATCTTAAGGTTTGCGTGCAGGTCTGAAGTTTGATCCTTGCTCACGGCCTTGGTTTTTTTTCGAAAAAATGTAACTGTAGGGCAAGGTTTGGGATAAGTTATCCAAGCAAGATAAGGGCCTACAGACAGGTTGACAAATGACATTGCACTATCCTATGGCATTAATCACAAAGCATATATCGCAATATGAGACAGAACCTAGCTGATCCTAGGTAGGGAAAGGCCATTGTGTAGGCCCTAAACCCATCCAATTATGTGTATTGGCATAGCCTACACCAAGCCCTAGAACTGAATACTAAAGCGAAAAGTCAGGTTAGAGGAGCCCTGCGATCTAGGCTAAGCATCAAACCCTCTTCCTACTGTACTATTCTATGCTGTGCTTCTACTCCTGTGATTAATTATTTTTTTCATTCTATTATTTGATGATTACAAGGTCGACCACATTGTGTTAATTTTACAACGTTTATTGAGATTATTGTCATTATTTTTATTAATGTTTTAATTGAATTAATTGGAAAGTGATTATAGTTTTTGTTAACTAATATTTCCACGTTCCACGTAGTTACGTTATTTTTTTTTAACTAATATTTATTTGGTTTAATTTGGCCATATTGTTCTTGTGTGATACACTACGTGACTTTGGTAAGTGAATCAGAAACTTTAAATTAAGATTTAATGTGTGTTTAATTCTATTAATTAATAAATCAAAAAGTTACAGGAATTTCGTTTCGGACTTTAAATTTTGGATTTATTGGCGTTATTTTAGTTATAGTCTGAATATTTTATGACAATCTAGCGAATTCTACGTATATATATATACCAAAAAGTGCTATAATTGCAATTCATTGTAATAATATAAAAATATAATTAAAACTATTGTGTTTCCGGGAAAATTTTTAAATGACATTTTTGAAGAGCATTAAAACCCGAATAAAACAAAACCTAGTTTATCCAAATCTGATGATTACTTCTTGAGTAACAGCAATTTAAGAATTATTTTGGCGGCCATCTTGTGGACGCCATGACAGGTGACTTATTTGCTACCATGCGTGTCCCCCGTGAAAATAACATTCTAAAATAAGTATTTTACCTGCTCCTTAATTTTGGTGCTGGTTTCCGGATTAGAAATGTTCCTATAGTTGTAGCAGCTTGATCCACGGACTAATTAGAAAGGTGGTACATCTACTACCGCAACCACTTAGCCACTTTAATCCACAACGTGTACAACCACCAGCAGTAAAGAAAGACAGTCAATGTTTACTCTGCCCCGACGTTGAGAATGTGGGATGGGTGCCACAATGCGAGCACAGACTCTTCTCTGTGAGAGGGAGGGTTAACACACACACACTCTCTCTCCACCCTTGACGATCCGCACACATTGTCGTAGACAAAGAGTTTAAGATGGAAAAGAATTGTGACTGAATTACGCTTAATTAACAATTATTTTCAATAGCCTTGCTTTGAGGACCTTCAAGTTATGCAAAATATAATGGTAAGTGATTATATTTACAATGCTGTTGGTTATAAATATACTCTCCCAACAATGAGGTAGCAACAATTATTCTGTGAATGAAAAAGGGATAGAAGATAGTGGATACCACCGCTTCTAGATGTTCTGCATGGATACATTGTGCAACGAACCAACTGGCTGTGTAATGAAATATTGAAATGAGTTGGCAGAGAGATGTGAAAAGAGATAAGATAGATTAGATTAGATTAGATTAGATTAGATTAGATGAGATTAGATTAGATTAGATTAGATTAGATTAGGTAGATAAGGTTAGATTAGATTAGATTAGATTAGATTAGATTAAATTAGATTAGATTACCACCCTATTCGTCAGACTGAGGGTCGTATGTGGGCTTTAGGGCTACGAGTTCTTATGTTTTATACTGGCTTGACTGACAGATGAACACAAAATGAATATAAAACTAACAATTACAAATATGAAAATATTAATGATTATAAAATAACAATTAAAAATAATATAGGTTGTTGTTTCGTTGGTGCTTATTGACTGACTTTATTATTTAATCAGACTGGTTTGACAATATACTATGACAATATTAAATTGATGAAAGAGCAAAATTAATT
The DNA here is from genome assembly GCA_024449915.1 of Sweltsa coloradensis. Classification (NCBI taxonomy): domain Eukaryota; kingdom Metazoa; phylum Arthropoda; class Insecta; order Plecoptera; family Chloroperlidae; genus Sweltsa; species Sweltsa coloradensis. The sequence goes on from JAMZAV010002227.1 coordinate 133,994, forward strand.
ATAGATGAAAGCCGTAAACAACCTCAACTCTCGTGTGCAAGTATTGGAACGTGAAGTGAATTGGCAGAGGATCAATAAAACGAAAAATAATGTGATAATTCATGGTTAACCGGCAAGTGACAACATTATTATGCCACAGTTGGAGAATGCCAGCATTGTCTGGAGTCCTTATCAGGTCACCAAGATAGAGTGTACAACTAGGAAAACGCTTAAGTCCGCCCCGTTGTGGATGAGCGTAATTGGTGCATTGAGCTGCATGTGTATGCGGATTTTACTAGTTCGGA